>JAWNKV010000337.1:8102500-8702500 GCA_035041805.1 Amiota mariae
ATACACATACTTATAAAATAATAAAAACAAATTATAATATTTTGTCATTTTGTTTTTCGATTCATACCAAATTTATTTGTTTAAAGAAAGAAGTCACAATAAGAATTTTATTTTCATTATTTTTAAAATGCTGCGAAATCGATAAGTCAGCAAAAGTTGTTGCTACTCTGGTTGTTGATGTTGTTGTCGCCAAGTCAAGCTAAGCAAAACAACAGTTATGTATGAAGTACGAGTATGTCTCAAAAAAGAAAGAAAAAACTAGAGAAAATGCAGTAATCAAGAAAACAAAACCAACAAAAGTCAAGCACCAGCATGGTATGCGACAATAACAGCAACAAAAAGTACAAGAACAGCAAGAAGAAAAACGAACGATCATTACAAGAAATACGACAACAACAGCAGCAGAAGAGAAGAGCCTCATGTCGCCTTTTTTACTCTGCTCCCATCTCTTGTTCAAATTCTTCATGTTTTTTCGTTGACTTGATCGGTTTCAAGTTCTTGTTTTTACTTCTTCATGTTGTGTGTGTGTCATTAATAGAAGAGAGAAGAGTAAGAGAGTCGAACGAATGAACTGAACTGAACAAGAAAGAAGAACAAACATAAAAGGCGCGCACAGACGTTGATTGAACTCGTACCCGTATAGATTGACAGACAGACATGCATACATAACACAATTGTGTGTGTGTGTGCGCGATTGTAACATAGAATTATAGAATGTCAGCGGCGGCGGCGTCTTCGTCGTCGCTTGGTCCGAAGCCAAAACAACAGAATAACAGTATCAGCAAAAATTAACAAATAAACGAATGAAGGAAGGGGAGACTCAGACTAGGAAAAATAATAAAATCGTTGGCGGTGGTCGTCGACAAGAAGAAGAACAGCAGAACAGAAGAATAACAACCGTGGACATTGGTAATGAGAGTATTCCACATAACAAGAGAAGAAGAAAGGGACAATGGCATGTTGTTGAGCATTTTAAAAATCGGTAATTCATATATCGAATTGGTATCGATGGAATTAATTCATGGGTCATCATACAAAACAACAACAAGAGTAAAGCATAAACAGTACAACCCATAAAAACAATACATAGGGAGAGGGAGAGAGTAAATAAGTAAGTAATAAAAAAAGAGGTAAAGGTAGCTTTGAACTTTACAATAGAATAGCACAAAAGGAGAACACGCGCACGCGGAACTAGAGCGAATGAACGAACATCACATCACAATAATATTATTTCGATCATAATTTTAATGGGTTTGAAACTTGTTTTCCTCATGCTCTTCTATGTAGTCTGGTGTAAAGGTATTTGATTGATATGCTTTCAACTTTGATTCTTTGATCTTTGAGAATGCGGCAGAAAAAGAGACAAAATAAGTTTTTTATAGATCAAATTTTAATACATAATTAATTGATCAGATCACATGGCTGAGATAAAAAGAAAAGGTAAGAAGTAAGTAATATATTCATAATAAATATGATATGATAGAATTTCTAGGAAAACGAAGATCAGATGATGACACTATAAAAGTCCAGAAATTAGGACAGTCACTCGCTCGCTCACACATAGTTCAATAGAAAGTAGTATGTGGTGCGTGTGAGTTAACATAAAAACAAAAAATAAAATAGAAAAAACTAAACAAAGATGTTTAAAAGAATAACAGAAATATGTCGAAAAAGCGTGAATGAAAAAATGTTGACCTAATTTTGTTTTTGCCTGTTTGCGTTTCATTTGCTTCGCTCGCTCGTGTCTCACTCAACTCATTCACTCGCTCGTTTGTGAGCTTAATGATGATCATTCACTCACTCATTCGTTCATTTGTTGCTTTTATTGTGTTCGTTCAATCGTTCCTTGTTGTTGCTATTTCTGTATTGTTGTTGTTGTGTGGTGGGGAGTAGACTCACTCACTACTTGCTAGATACTTTCCCACACTTACTTAGGCAGCAGCATCAGTAGTGGCAGCAGCAGCAAAACGCCAACTTCCCAGCAGTAAAAGTCTCAATGGTGTATTATGTTGTTTCATCCAACTAACTCACAACCTTTCCTTCCTCCCTCTCTTCACCTAATCATGCTCCTCCGCTCCTTCTACCTATAGTCCCTTTATACAAAAATTTTTATTTTTACAGTTTAGTTTTTTTCTTTCTCTACTTGCTGCTGCTGCTGCGGCTGTGAATTTGCTTTCTTCTTCTATGCAGCAACGTCTGTCTGTCATTCACACGCGGCTCCATCACATTCAAATGAATATTTTAGTTAAATTCGAATGAAGTCAAATATTTGACTCGTTCCGCTTACCATCAGCCGCCCTCTGTGATAAGCAGCTCACTCCACCCATTGTATTGTGCAAGTAGTTTGTGTCTTCTGGGAGTGAGTGAGTTTGTGAGGTGAGGTGGTACTAGAGTGATGCCTCTTGGTGTTTTATTTTCATGAAAAATGAATTGGTTTAGTTTGGTTGGCAGTGGTGGCGCGGCGGCTCTCTAGTGAAATGTCCAAATTAATGACTCTTAAAAACATTGTCGGTATGTCGCTCACACGCTTGAGGGCAGGGAATTTTTACAAGAAAAAAAGAAAAATGAAATGGAAGATTTTAAATATTTTTTAAAACGTTTTATTTTTGCCTGCCCTCAGGTTAAGTTTCTATTTTTAGCAACACAACACAAAACAAAATTGTAACTTTCCCTTTGTACATCATACTACATATAAATTTTCACACCCGAATATTTTTCTTCCCATCAAAAGGCAAATGATCTCTGATCATCATATCAACATAGAAGATAGATAGAGAGAGAGAGAGAGGGGTAAGTAACAACAAAACAACAATACAAATCAAAAATCAAATTATACCAAGGAGGAAATGAGAAACTGAATGGAACTTGGAACATGGGACAATGAAACGAATGAGCGCGATTGAATAATAGATGATGTGATAGCGAATTTCAAATGGGGCATGCCAATGCAAATGTCCGGTGGGAAAAAGGAATTTGTCTGGTAAGTATATTAGTACCAACATGTGTAAGTAGTTCACTTCTGAGCCTTTTCCGTTTCCGGCGTCATTTAACAAATTTTAATTGAACTCTTCGGTCGGCGATGCTCGATGCTTTTTTAACAAATGATAGAAAGAATTTAAGATATTTTTTAAAATAAAATTATAATAATTTTTTTTTTTTTTTATTAAATATGTTGATTTAAGTATATAAAATTTCCAACATTTCCTTTGGCGTTTTCACACCATTTGATATTTGATGATGATGATGGTTGGTGATGGCGTCTAGAAAATTGTTGAAATATAAGTAATTAAATAACAGAATAGAAATAGTTTTTGTGTTGTGTGTTATGTTTTGTGATACCAAAATTAAGTATTATTGGTTTGGATTATTGAATTCTACGAATATTGAGATTGATTTTGATTTGACTACGAAACCGGTTTTCGATTTGGTTTGACTGTTTTTTACCAAGTGAGATCATTTTGAAAGCTGATTTTGTCAATGAATTCCACATTCCTCGCTCGCTTTTTTTAGTTTATTTATTTATTTATTTACATACATGTATGTATATAATTATTTACTTGATTTGATTTTGTGTAAATGCAAAGCAAAAAGCAACGCTACCAACGATCGTTGAAGAAGAAGGAGGAGAAGGACAGAGAAATATAGAAATGTGATAAAGGTAAAAAAAAAAAAAAAAAATCAAAATGTGACAAAGAAAAATATCAAAAAAATAATTATTAAGAAAAAATTTACTAAAATGTCACCACACAATCATTTTGAATAGAAAAGATGGGAGAAGGTAAGGAAGGGAGGATGGTGATGATGATGATGATGAGAAAAATTAACTTCAAATTAATGCCGACATCATTATCATGATCATAATGAGCAATACCACGATTATCATGTTGATGATCTTTAGCATCATCATAATCAACATTAAGCATTGGTAGTGCTCATGATGAGCGAACATTAAAGTGAAACTAATGTTAATTTTAGTGTTCTGTTAGATGGTTGGTCTGTCGGTTTGACGAATTGTCTGTTAGTTTCCTCCTCAGTGAGTGCGGAGAATGATGATGATGATGATGATGATGATGTTGATGCTTTTGGATTGTTTAAGAAGTGGGGTGTGGTAAGTCAAAAGTGAAGTAAAACAGTTTTAGCTTCTTCTTTGCTCTTTCACTTCTTTCTCTTCTCTTCTTTTCATATTTTGCTTTCTTTCCTCATTTACACACATACACAGCACAGCTCACATACAGTAAGAAAACAGACGCACACTCTTTCTTATTAGGTCAACAAGTTACAATGTATGCAATGGAGAAGACGACGAAGACCGAAGATTGCTTGGTTTAGATGGGGTTATGATGTATGCAATGTTGCTGCTGCCGCTACTGCTGATGTGATGTTGACTTGACTTGGCTTGGCTTGGCTTGGCTTGAAGTTGGGGTCTCTAACAGAGAGTGACCGAGAGTTGGATTGCGTTGCGTTGCGTTGCGTTACGCATACCAAGCTCAAGGTGAGTTTCTTTGTATGTGATGAAGCTGCAGATGAAGCAAAGAAGCAGAAAACCAACAAAACCGCATTCCAAACATTCCAAAAGTAAACTTTTATAAACTTAGTTATATGTAACCCACACACACACACACATACACACATGCACACATGCATACTTATGAGTGAGAATGTGAATGTGAACGTGTTACAAAACCATACCAAAATATGTATGTTAAATAAATAACCAAAATTCATGGCAAGCTTAGTTTCTACGAAACAATTAATACAGTTTATAGGCAACAAGGCAGCATATTAAATATGTGGTAGATATGATTAATAGACTTTAGTTATCAAATATCAAAATTAGATAATAAACTATAATTATCTTATAATTGATCCAATTTTAATACTTATAAGACTATAAGTACTTAATGATTTTGTTCATAAATTTGCCTGAGTTTACAATGTTGGTTTTCGTATTAAATATTTGCTGAAACCTTTATGCCCCACAAGGAACAACAGGAATTGAATGAGAAAGAAGGCAACATCTTCTTTATATGAATTACAAACCGCTTAAAGTAATTTAATTTTAATACTTTTTTGTATTATTTTATTGGTTATCTTATGATTTTATAAATCTCAACGTAGTGTAAAAATCCTAGTTAGATGTCCCTTAAAGTAGTAAGGAATTAATCAGCTTGACAAGAGGAATCAATTGGCCCTTATTCTATCCAGCTATTTCAGATACAGGTTCTTACCATCATATGAAGTTGGTTAACAGGGCAACAAAATCAATTTCTTTTTGTTTTTCCTAGAAATATTTGATGGTTCTCTACTAATTCGAGGTCACTGATTTTGAACCGTGGGTGGACCACGGTTTTTTTTTCAGCAGTTCTAGTTTTTGAGATATGTGTAGTTACTTATTTTTTGTCTTTTCTAGTTTTTTGCTATTTCTTGTTCTTGCAAATCTCCTTTCTCATTTTATTTTTATTTAATTTTATAAGAAAAAAAAAACTGTAAAACGTAAACAGCGATGACCGTTAGTTATATTTTGTATAATTTTCTTTTCAACTACTACGAAATATGTGTTTCCTTTTATAAAAACTAAACACTTTTTTACTATTAAGCTAAATGGTTATGAATATGTTGATATTTCTTTATATTATTACAGAGTGCAAGATCTGCAAATAATCATAATAGATAATGTAAACAAACTCCATATAAATTTAAGATCGAAGGAAGTAGTTGTATCTTAAAAACAAGAGCTGATACAAAAAAAAAACTGAGGGCAGATTTGAAATCAGTGACCTCGAATTATTAAATAATTTAAGGATTACTGAAAGAGTTAGTCCCTCCATACAAAATACAATGCAATAAAATTGTCTGTTGTTATTTTCTATATTCTCTCTATGTAGTTCCACATACTAGCAAAGATTGTTAAGACCAATAAGCATCACATATCTACAAGGCCGGATACAGGTCCCTGGGCAAAGAAGAAAGTGGATGCCCTTTCAAGTTTCAATCAATTACCTGTCGATAATTTTATATTTACATTCAAAAGTTAAAAAAAAAAAACCTTTTCTGCTTTTCTGAAGAAGATTATGAAATGGAATCCATTTCTCGAAGCAATGAAAATGACAATGCAAGACGTTTTTGGGTCTTCGTTTATAAAATTTGTTAATCCAATGTTTGTGGAGGTTGTGCTTATCCAAAAATTAAAATGATCAGACAAATCTTTAATATATCTGTCACTGTGTATTTATGAATTTTTATAAAAAGTAGCCATTAACTTGTGCTTTTAACTACAAAAAAAAGGATACATTGGTTTCTATATATCACAATACAAATTGTAGTGACATTATGTTTTCATAGGCGCATTTCATTATTTGGCTGTCAGATTAAAGAGAATGGTGGTTTTTTTTTTTTTTAATAAATAAATAACTATATAATTTAATAGACCTTGTCCTGCCACATCTTCCGAAAAAATTAATATACACATGATAAGATGTTTGTCAAAGGCGACTTGATTGATTTTGAAATATTTCTCTAAGCTTTATATGAATCTCACTTACCATACACAACTCAATCTTTCCGATTGTTTTTCTATTATGCATTTCTTTTGGGTGTTTTCGGTTATTCTATTTGCCTAAACCTTCCTCATAAATCACTCGATCGTTGGTTGATGAAAACCGTATGAAAATCCGTTCGGTAGTTTTTGCGTATATTGCGTTCAGACAGACAGACGCGGCATGGGATTATTTTTATAATATGTATAGATTTATGCAGTATCTCTACAAAACTGAGAATATATCATTGAAATAAATATATATGTGTGTAACCAAATCTTGTTATTTAACATTACTAAGTATGGACTATTTATTACTAAGCGTAACAAATGTCATAGAAAAATGAAAATATGTACGAGTATTTGTACTACAATATTCACATTTATGTATAGTAAAGTGAAGGGTATCAAAGTGTAAATTAAACAGTGTTTCTTATCTTTTATTATCATTCAGTTTTACCTTTTTAATAAACATTTTATATTAAGATTATTAAGATCATTAAATGTAAATAGAAAATTTACTACAAAAAAAAAAAAGAATTGGAAAATACTGAAATGAATGAGAAAATGTTGTGTGTGCAAGATACAAAATAAACTCGTGATAATCTACTTATTTCTTTCTTTCTTTTCTTTTATTAATATGTATTGTTATTCATTCTTATGTTGCAGTTGGATTGCATCGATCGATTCATTTGAAGGGTTTTTCTTTGAAAGCGCCACTTGAGTAATTTTCACTTTATATTTATTTATTTATTGTACCATTTTCTACGAAAGATGATTGGTATTATTATTTTCTAGTGATGTTTGTAAATAATTATGAACCTTATTTATTGGATAATATTATATAAGGATAGTACTATTACTAGAATATGGTTTAACAGAAATGAGGACTAAGATGATCTTATGAGCTTAAACATAGAACGATTGAATTCAACTTTATTTTGAGTAACATTTAGCGTGCATTTAATCAAAATCGACAGACAGAATCAGTCAAAATTGGTAAATCAAATTTAGCATATAAAGACATATTATGTATTTTAAAATCAATAAAGAAGTCTTTGTATTATGAGTCACAACAAAATAAAATAAATATCATTATTTCTATCATTTCTATCATGCAAAGCTAATTTCTATGAAATTTTGCCGGGGAGTAGCAAAGCACGCCAGACATCTAATTTCCAATAAAATGACTCTAAGGAGTCTGAGACTTATGTTTTTGTATGGAGATCAATTGCATTTGTTAAGAATTTAAGCATAAGATTGTCAGCCCGCATTAGGTGATTGGGTCCACCTCTGGCAAAGTAAATTGATCACATTTTCTATATTCAGTATTATTTGATTGCATGAAAGGTATATGATATTCGTTAAGATAGAAGCAACTGATTCCTCTGAAAAATTTCTCTATTTTTTTTTTATGAATGAAAATCATTCAATTGAGAATGAGAAACTGAAAAGAACTGGTCACTGCAACACAACAAGTTAAAGACCTTAATTTAGGTTAGTGTGTACTTACATATGTACATATTATTGTACATTTTTATTAATCAGTTCAGTGTTCAAGTGTTTTTCATTATTGGTTAAATGGTATAAAAGGGAGAAAGACTTTTGAAGTTCCAATTTTTCAATTTATCAATGAAGAAATAATCGATCGACATTTTGTTGTTGCATTACAATGTTGATAATAGAGTTATGAATGGAAGACATTTATAATCTGAGAAGATTCAAATAAATGATTGTACACAATATTTTATAGACCCATAATTTCTTTCATTCTTTTCTTTATCAATTTCCGGTAAGGTCTCAAGCGGTTTGTTAATAAGAATCTTAATAAATCGAACTTACATATGATTACATTTGGTTATTGAATGATTTATTTATTTATTTATTAAAAGCTTATAAACTATTAAGCAGCCTTAAGCTACGATTACATTTGATTATTGAATGATATTTGATGTAAATGTAAGAAAAATGATAATTTTATTAGCGTTTCATGAAGAATGAAGAATGAGTCCTGTAACCAAGTCTCTTGAGTTCATAATCTATTTTAAACTATTGCAATAATTCACAGTCTACTTAGTTTAGTCATAACGAACAAAAAAAAAAAAAAAAAAAAAAAAAAACTGTTAATTACAGATGAGATTAGACTTTTTTTCATCCATTTTCTATTTGATAAACCATTTTCCTAATTACAAAAGCAAAAAAGCTATTAAATTTTTAACTTCTTTTATTCAAATCGAAGACAGAAAATGAAACCTTTTTTTCTTTTTTGTTTATGTGAAAACAACAAAATGAAATTCTCATTAAATGCTAAAGAAATGTGCCGCCTTCATAGACCAAGATGAGATAACAAAGCATTTGGGGAAGATCGAAAGGAGTGTTTATTATGCGTGCCTCACTCTATTAAGTATTGTTGTTGTAGTACACATTGTACAATATAAAAAAGAAAAATCGGTATTTAACAATATATGAATAAATGGTTATAACAACAATTTAACGAGCTCTCAACTCAACTCGAATAGACACAACTAGACTCGACTCGCCTCGACTCGCCTCGACTCGCCTCGACTCGATTCAGAAGATCAACTTCGGCTTAGTTCAAACTCATCTGAGCTTCGACTAGGCGGCGCCCTCTGGCTTTAAAACTGGTGTTAAAGTTGGATGATCTGGTCGATGCGATGCGATGCGATGCGATGCAATGCCATGCAATGTGATGTATATGAATGTTTTGTTGTTATGTTGTGTTGCAATCCAAAATACCAATTCCTCACTTGTTCATCGCTCACACAATCATCTATCAAGAATAACAAGAGAGAAGTCATCGAATGCATGGTGGTCGATTGGTCTGTTGGCCGAGAAGATGCAAGTAAATACTAAGTGGAGTGAGATTTATTTATTATATACCTCTTCCACACAAGTGTTAATGGGTTGTATTAGTTTGTAGTGATGTTTGTAATCTATAAAACACTTTAAAGTATTGAATATAGGTTCCCATAAAAAAGTAAGGCCACGATCGGATTTTTTGCCATTTGTTTACGCCATTCTGAATGTCATGCATGCAAAGATTATCCAGACAGATGATGAACCAAAGCATATTGCGCATAAAACCCAGAACTAGTTCACCGAATCACAATTTCAAAGTTCAGATGTCAATCTGATCGAAAATCCTGGGATTCTTTCGAAATTCAATAGAACGCCCACTATGGAAAATTTTCTTTGGGGTAGAGTGCAGCATAAATGGAATAATATTCCCAGTACCCATGTTCATAAATTGGTACAAATAAACTGATGCTTGTATATTGATATAGAAAACAAGAGATTATAGACGAAAATTAAAAAAAAAAAAAAAAAAAAAAAATTAGATCATGTTGAACAAAATGTGCATAATTGAATAAATGCAGGTAGCCCTGGTTTTTATTTTTTATTACAGACTTACTTTATTTTTCACTAACATAACTTTGGAGATCTTTTGCAAATAGTCTACGGAATAATTGGTATTTTTTTTTTCATAATTTTCTATTCATCTGCTTGTTCGTACCAAACCATTTACTAATTTTTTTTCCAATTCTTCGCTCTACAACTTAAGAAAGATTAACTGTACAAAAAAAGTGGCACAACTTTTATAATTAACATTAATTGTCATTTAAAGCGTAGATCGTGACCTTTGACACAATGTGTAAAATGTGTATAATGTCAAAATCAAAGGGTTACCATCAAATTCGAGGTTATATCCTTATTATATATGGAAATTATCAGAGTGATCCAGTTCGTCCATATATTTGTAAGCATTTAAGTCTTTAAGTTTCTGAAAAATGTCATAGGTGTGGCAGAGAAAGGCAACATACTGCTGCATATGTGTTCTTAAATTTGTCCATAACTTTTTCATTTTAAAAGTAATAAACAGCAAACATCAGCAAGGAATATAATTGACAAATGACAATTCATGACTTCTTGACTCATCGATTCACCGATCAAATGAATAATAATTTTGCATGACTTAAGTAAAACTAAATAAACAAATGGAAGTTTGACATCATTTGATTAGAAGAATATATAATTTTAAAGGGATGAAAATAGAAAATAGTAGGGTGTGTTGGATTCGTTGTACTCTATAGTTGGTGTTTGTTTTTTTTTTCTGAATTTTGTTTTATTTTATATTTTTATTGCTGATCATTTTGTGGTGCATCATCTATCGCTTTACTACATGGTTTTTTATGATGTGTTGAAGCAACTTTGGCGATGGCTTTGTTGTGGCACGTTATTGTTGTTTGTAACGACGTTAGGAAAATGTTATGTTTTGTTGTATAGATAAACCTCATTAAGGTAGGCAGACTGGCAGCAGGCAGCAGGCAGGCAAGGCAACGCAAGGCAACGCAAGACAAGGCACTTGAAATACCAGAACGTCGACTTGATTTGGTTGACTACATGTACAATGTACATAAGTGTGTATGTAGTAGTGTACAAAGTTATAATTTGAGCACTTTAAACTGGAATTTATGCGGCATTTTGTATAGATCTTTTCAAATCTCCATCCACCTTCCCTTCCCTTCCCCACCCCTACCATTTTATATTATTTTCTTGGATATTTCGGAAGCGCATGCGCCTGCAATTTAATGTGCTACACATTTAACTGAGTTTATTAATTCAATTCAATTGGAAAGAAATGTTTTGAGTTTTTTTTTTTTTTTTGTATCTTTTGTAGTTCAGTTGCTCATAAAAATAGTTTCATGCATTCATAGTATGGCATTCGTTCGTTCGCTCAGTGGCTCATTCAATCATTTATTCATTCTAATTTTGTGGAATTTTTTTCTTGAAGTCAAGTCGAAATAATGAAAAATGTTACGAAAGTTGAATTTTTAACACGAATTTTCGAGAACCGCAAGTTTACTTTTTTAATTTTTTTGAATTTCATTTAATTTTTTTCTTTTTTTTTCATTTCTTTTCTTTTTATCAAAGTGCCAAACAAACAGAAAAGTAAAGAAATGATGTAGAAAAAGAAGAAGAAGAAGAAGAAGGTAAAACATATTTACACAATACACAAATGCGACACGTACAAGAAGTCATCGTCGCCAGTTTATATGAGATCGACAAGCAGACAGAGACCAACCAAGCGACAGACCGACCAACCGACCAACCGATCGACCAAAACACTACCAACAAACCAAAATAGAGAGCAAAAGAGTAAGTGTAAGAAATTGGTAGAAAAGAAGTGTGTGGGGGGGGGGGTGGTGGGGATTGGTAAGCAAAAGAAAGACAAACAAAAAAAAAAAAAAAAAAAAAAATGCTTTAAACGTCGAAATGAAAACATTTCACAATCCCGGATACGCATTGGAATGCGGCCCATAAAGCTCACTTGCACGCATATAACACAAGACAACAAAAGACAGACAACACAAGCATTAATACACTCACTCACTTAGTTACTAGAGTTGGATACCAAAACAGATAGACAGACAATTGGAAAGACATCCAAAGCTAAACAGACCAACAGACCAACACACAGACAGACAGACAGACAGACAAACAGACCTACATAGATATTGTAGATACAATGATACATAGATAGAAAGATAGATAGATAGATAGATAGATAGATACTCGTATATAGTAGATGCACATGATGTACACAGAAAGACTAAAGACTAAAGAGCTAAAACAGAAATTAACAGAAGAAGAAGATACTACTAGATTCTAGATGTATGTAAAGTAAGTATTTACTAAGTATAATACATTGTTGTAAATAAGTAAGTATGTAATCCGCAATAGATACATTTTTTCATGAGTATGCTTAGGACAATTGTCACTGTCTACAGTACTATGTTGTTGTTGATGTTGTTGGTGTTGGTGGTGTTGTTGGTGTTGGTGGTGTTGTTGGTGTTGGTGGTGTTGTTGGTATCTCTGTGTCTACGAGTATGTCTATGTCGTCTCATCTAGTTTCTTCTTGTATTGACTCACTTTCTGCCTGTTTAGTTGTCTCATTGAATGAACGAATGAATAACTGACTGACTAACTAACTGACTAACTAACTGACTGACTGAGTAGCCGCAATTGACTTGATTGTTGTTGCAGCAGAAGCAACAATTTGTGTCTATTCAACTCTTTTACTTATTTACTCTCTTTCTTTAGTATGAGTTCTAGTACATCACTTACTTTCTTTTTTTCTTTCTTTCTTTCTTCTTTAACTTGTCTGAACTTTGAATTTACTTATACTATACTATACTTACTATACAAAGTGATGTGAAGGGGCCAGAGGAGGACTTGATTTAAAGAGATCCTAAATCTTAGATTAGAATCTGTATTTACATTACGATAAGTGATTAATGTGAAAGAGATTTCATCTTTAGTTCATCTGTGAGATCTCATTCACATAGGATTTTATTCAGAAGAGGACTATCATTTCAAATTCAGGAACTTCTTACGCAACAGATCACCATATTTGTTTATCAGTTAAAGTGAAAATTCAACACATTCCCTGCAGAATATGCATCTATAGTTTTAGGCAATAGCCAGCAGAGATAAGTTTATCTCTTTATAGTTTATCTAGGCAAACTTATATATTTGGGTAGAGATGAAGAATAATTTGAAAGTATTCCAATTCTCTTAGGGGCCATCCACATATTACGTCACACGTTATGGCGGATCAACAAAGCGTGACCACGTGTGTCAGGAATTTCCAACTTAGGGGCATTTTTAAAAGTCAGATTTAGAAAAAAAAAATAGTCTTTATTACTGGGGAAACCTCCTAAAAACAAACCAATTTATGTTTTCTAATATTCTTTATTTGTAAATTATTTAATATTTGAATTATAATTGCGTAGATAGATAGATTCTGATTCTGTCGTCTTTTGAAAATTCCCCTAAGTTGAAAAGACTGTTAATATTTCTATCTTTAGGCCTGTGACCTATATAGAGTCCTAATAGAAACCTTAAGAGACAAATATTTAAAGTGAAGAGATATTAAAGTAACACTATTTTTATTGGTTTCCACTGCAAATATAAAATATGTGACGTCACACGAGGATGTAATGGACGTAATGTGTGGGTGATCCTTTATGTGATTGCCCTGTGATTTTTGGGGATTCCTTTCTACGAAAATTGAGAAAGTTGACGAAATTGCCTCTATGGAACTTGACTTGTTGGTTCGTTGATTTTATGAGTTGGTTTCAAAAGGCATACAATGGACTTCTAAGATCAATTAAGGACCCACAACTAACAACTCCCCTACCTACTCCTAAATTCTGAAATCATAATGGGCCGTAACGCTTCTACGTAAATTCGCCCTTTTGGCAAGCGTTTAGAAGACAATCTATAGAAAGATTCTGGATCATTTATACGTATGTTGGTAATACTGCTAATTTCCTAAAAAGGTCGACAACCTCTTTGTAACTTAGTAATCACATTGAAGATAGATTAATGTTATTGCTGAGTGTTTTTAGATTCTCTAAACAGCCCCACATACTTATAGCATGCGAATTATTGTACTTAGGTGAAAGGAAATTTTAAAAACCCAGACAAAATTCAATGTCTGTCTACCTTAAAGGAATTTCACATTTTCTTTCAAAATCATCAGTTTACGAGTAACCTCTAAACCTCTAAAAAATGATTTCTCTTATGCTACAAATTTTGAAACATGACATAAATACCAAGCTACCCAAATCAATCTTAAGCTTTTACCCAACAAACAAAAGGAAAAAAAGCAATTCTTTTGTTCTTCGTTTCGTTTGTTGCCTTTCAAATGTTTCATGAATTGCAAATGTTAAATTGTAATATTGTATTATATTTTCTTGCACCCAAGTGGTTTTTAATTTCCAGCACAAACTCTACTTATTTCATTCATTCTTTTGTATTCCTTAATTAAAAGTTGGTTTTATATTTGTTTTTTTTTTATCTTGAGGCAACTCCCCTCAAACGAACTGAAAAACGAACACAAACCAAAGTGAACAGAGAACAGAAGTACAAAAGTTGAAGAGAAACATGAATCAACATGAACGACTACTTTAATTTAGGGGATGAGACGAGACGAGACGAGATCATTTCACATGGACACGTGTTCTAGAACAATTTCCTTATATAGATACTAGATGAAGATCCTATATACATACTACAATGAATGAAGATTTGTTAGATCAAGCGAGTTCTCGTTTGCTTTCACATTAGCAGCCAACTTAACTTGTTCCATAGATCTTAAGGAGTGAACAACCCCCTTTTGTTATACTTTTGGTTATTATATTGTAGTTTAGGGCATTTTCCTTTTTTTACTTTTCTTCATACCTTCCTTCCTTCCTTCCTTCCTTTCTGTCTGTCTGGTTCATGTAATACATGTATTTACTTATATAGATGATAATGAATGACTGAGTGAATGAATGAATGAATGAATGAATGAGGATAGCAAGCAGATAAGTAACATTTGACGGTGGCAATGTTCAAACTCAAAATTTTGAAGTAAGTACAATAACTAGAAGAATCTATAATGAAGAAAAAAGGGGGAAAATAACATTGGAAAATATGTTTAAATATATGTATATTCTTATGTACATATGTACTTGTATGTATCTAGATACATACATATTTATATGAGTAAGAGTATTCATCATCATAAGATCGCGTGCATTTCAGGAAAGACCATTTACTTCTTTATTATCAACATCAACATCACCACCATCATCTTCATCTTCATCATCTTCATCATCATCATCATCATCAAGAAGAATTACTACATACTTGATTATTGGAAATGGTTGTTGTGGAAGTTGTTTTATTGTATATTTTTGCACATTTTTAGCTTCAGATTTTCCTTGTTGCATGCAATGAACGAATGAATAATCCAATAGTCAAGAACAGTTTTCAGTTCTTCAGTTCACCAGTTTTTTTTTTTTTTTTTTCTTTGGCGAAAAGCAGCTGTTTCGACTTCAGTTTTTATTATGCACACACATCATTGTATTTGTATCTGTGTATCTGATAATCTTTGTATTATATCTATGTGTTTGTTGTTGCTTGTTGATGTTTGCATTTATTGTAGTTATAGTTGTTGTTGTAGTTGTTGTTGTTGTTTTTGCGTGGCATGTGGTGAGGTGACGTGAGGTTTACTACAGCTTTCTTTTCTTTCGATTGCCATAATTTTTATTTTTTTTATAATTCTTTTGTTCCGTTTTAAATGATTGTTGGCTATTGCCGGGTTTCCTTTTCTTCTTTTCCGGCAAACAGAATACAAAACACTCTCCTCTCTCCTCTCTCTCTCTCTCTCTCTCTCTTTTAGATGATTGCTTAAAAGAAAGATACATTAACTATGAGTACTTGAAAATGCAGGACTAAAAGAAGAGAAAGCAAAAAGAGAAAGGAAGTAAAGAAAAAGGGAAGAAAGGCGGTCAATATTTTTATATTCTTTATTAAAAATACATGTAGTATGTAGCATAATTATACATGTACGAATATCTTCTGTGTGTATCTCAGTATCTTCTCTAAGACACTTCACTTTATGTACTCACATTCTTATTATTTTTGTGTTATTATTCTTTTGTTGAACAATGAGATCATTTCTCTATCAATTGTTTAAGAGTTTTGAGGAAACTATTGGGGTTCTTTTTTTTTTTGTTTTTTTTTTTTGTTTTTGGCTTAACGGTATTTGAGAATATAAAAAAAAACAACAACAACAACAACAAAAGAAAAATATACATATGATAGTATTTACTGAGTTTCTGCACAAACTCAAAATAATACAAACAAAGTATCTACAAATATGTTCTATGTATGTGTTTGTGTTTGTGTGTGTTTGTACAAATTTATGTATTTTACTGTATAATGTAGTGTGGTGTTATTGTTGTTGTTGTTGCTGTTACTTGTGTATGACGTTTAGATAATTGGCTAATTATAAGTTATGAATTTTTCATATCTTTCATTTAAAAATTAAAAAAAAAAAAACAAAAAAAAAAAACATTCAACATGTTTTTGTTGTTGTTGTTGTTACTGCTGTTGTTGTTGAAGGCATTTGTTACTTGGAATTCAATATATATAAAGTAAGTAGTTCAACGAAATACACACAAAAATGCGGGTTCGCTTACTTACTAACTTTGGCTTCGTTTCGGCTTCATTCAGCTTCGACTCTCTCTAAATAAACAAATAAAGATACATACAAAATTTTTAGTACAATAGATACAAGCAATATAAATATGTAAATATATATTTGTTTTTTTTTTGTTTGTTTTTGTTTTTGTTTTATATCTAATGTATCTATTGCTTTGTGGCGCCTCAAAATATTATTCACATGCAATTATAACAAGAAGTTATTTTTTTCTTCTACATTTAAGTATTTCTTTTTTTTCTTGCCTTTGCTTTTTTACTTTGCCCATGTAAAGTGTCATTTTTTGTTACAAATTATAAATTGATGTGAATATTTTATTTTCCAATAAGAAAAAAAAAAATTAATCAAAAAATTTATAACACGAATATTCTTTATTGTGGAAAATATAAAAAATTATATTCTATCTATCTAAAAATCGTCTGTTTAGGTTTGATTTGTGCAAGCATCAATTAAAAGCCACTCATTCTATTCTATTCTCAATTTACTGAAACATAAGAAACACTATTTGGTGCACAGCAAAGGCTTTATTTCATTCAATTTTGATGACCCACAAAATATTATTTAATTTCGTTTTTTTTTTTTTAACAAATTTTGCTAATAAACCATGATAAAATTATATGCGCTACTTCACTACATTTTAACGCTTCTAAAACAACTTCACATATATAATATTCTATAATTCTTGAAATCTTATATTGTTTTATATTCGGGCGAGACAAAGTTACTAAAAAATGCAAAAAAGCTTTTTGAATACAAAACGAAGTTTGCCGGGTCAACTAGTCATATAAATAAATAAAATCGTAGACTGAAAGTTTTTGTGAGCGCATCACGTAAATGTCAATCAATGAATTCAAAATTGAATTACTGAAAGATAACAAGTTTTATTGTGGGTAACTTATAGTGGTTATTTCATTAAAATCGATTTATAGAATTGGTCGAAATTGGTGAATTTAAAGCTTAGATACATTTTTTTAAAATCAATCAAATAGACTTTGCCAAACATCTATTTTTGAATTGTGAATCACAATAAAATAAAATAAATGTCTGTCATTCTCTCCTGTGCGCAATGTCGATTTTAATGATATATTGTCGGGGAGTAGCAAAGCACAGCTAGACAGTTAGTTCATAAATATAAATATAATTTAATCATATTAATAAATAATGTATTTATGTATATATTTTGTTTCTATCTTAGACCAACCACCTTCAACCATATTTCAAAAACATTCCAATTGCGAAAGAATTTTTTCTGTCTCTTTGGAGAAGAAGATCCATTTTGATGATTTCTAATGATGACTTGGAAAGTAAATGAGCCGTCGACTGAAACAAATGGTAATAGAATGAAGCCAAGTTTGTGGATTAAAACGCATTAGGCATGTCTAAAGATTGAACTGTAACTTACAAATAAGTTATTTACTTATTTGCGGTTTCTTTGAATTTGAGATACAAAATTTAAATAAATATAAAAAAATACTAACTTTGGCTATGCCGAAGATGTAATACTCTTCACGCCCCTGTTAGTGGTCCAATGGTATTTATAAGGTTGCTGGATATGGGTCAGACACTGTGAGAAGAGTATAATGAAGGAGAGGAATAAATATTATACAAATGAATTAATAATTGCTGCTGCCATTATCATCATCATAGTCTTTATTCATTAAAAACTTTTCATATGCAGTTGCACTTTTTGACTAGTAGGGGGGGACCTTTGCAAAGTAAAAATTCGACGTACTTTATACAAAGTAGAATAGGGTAGACAGGCTACTTGGCATAGGACTAATTTCACTGAAACTTTTTTCATTGTCATGCCTTGTTTTTACTTCTCTTAGAGGCTCTACTTCGACCTCACCGGTTTGGGAAACCCTATTGATAGCTTAGGTTACAAACAGCATCGCTCTCAGAGTTGTTGTTATTATAACAGCAAGTGAGCTGCAAGTAGAGGTATGCATGGAATTAATAAGGAAAGGGAAAGGAGAAACTGAAATTTGTGCAGCAGAGGGAAGAAAAGATAAAATGGGAAATAATAAATGAATTAATATGAGTATTTAAAATTAAGTTACTATTATAAAATTATGATTAAACAAAAGTGTAGAGTTCTTAACATACTTATCAAGTTCTAAAAAAGGAAGACACCTCTATCGGTCGAAGCCATAAGTCAATTGGCGTCAACTGGGTCGGTTTTATGGAACAGTTGAAAAGGTGAACCATGTTGTTAGAAGAACCACCACAGTGATCATTGTCAGAAAGATCAATACGTTCCCTGTAGCACTGGAGGATAAGAGATCAGCCCCACCTTAGATGCGCTAAGGTTGTCTTAGTACTAAGAGAAAGTCCCATTTCAATATTATCAACTGGCGAAGGACGACCTACTATAGCATTTTCAACCACCCTTCGAATTCATCACGACCAGATTTATAACAACTACCATTAAGAGTATCGTCTAACAAAAAGACTATGTCGTTACTAATGTGTCTGGGGGTCTTTACATCTGCAAGCTCCCTTATCACAACAAGATGTCAATTCAGCATGGAGAAAACCTCATCATCACATTGGATAAGTTTAAGAATCAGTATATCTGACGGTAGAAAATTACTTGCTATCCCCCTTAATATCATTTTATTAGCTTAGGTTGGCTAGAGGTAGCAGCTGATGATGAAGACTAGGTCTAATTACAAAGGCCCATTACGATTTATCTATTGCCTTATACGGGACATTTATTGATCCTTTTTGATTCATTTTTGGATTTTCAGGAATTGCAATTATTATACTTATTTTATTAGTGAAATCAAAATACAATTCAGATTTCTGTTTGTATTGCGATCTCTATTTGCTTTATGTTGGGGATCCTATTTTAATTAGGACTCCAGGCTCAGTTCCTACCCATGGACACAAACACATATTCAATACTTTAGAATATTTATGCATTATATAAGATGACATCAATAACAAACTTAAAATTGCCAGTTGCTTTTTTAACATTCTCATCATCATCATCATCAACATCTTAACTCTTACTATCTTTTCTGTCTCACTGACAGAGAGACAGACTTTTCTATTCTTATTCTTATTGTTGTTGGTGTTGTTTTCATTTCCATTGTTATTGTTGTTGTTATTGCTGTGGTCGTGGATGTCCATAACCACATCCACATCCACATGTGTGCAAAATAATTTGACGCTCGCTGCGGCATAAACGGAAGTTCAACTAACTCATTTCCGGTTATGAATTCATTCAAGTATAAGTATCATCATTTGTTGTTATAGTTGTTGTTGTTTATTTTTACTACAGTAGCAACTGCTTATGTAGCAACTGCTTATGTAGCAACTGCTTATGTAGTCTGTGTTACACTTTTACTATTTCAGATGACGACGATGATGACGCCAACAGAGACGTCACCGTCTCTGTTCTAATACTGTCGACTTCAATGACTTCCGAGTGAGTCTCAGTTTTATGTTATTTTATTTGTTATTGTATTTTGTGTGTTTTTTGTATGTTTTGTATGTTTTTTGTTTTTTGTTTTTTTTTTTTATTATTATTAAGAGTGCACTGCGCAAATGAATTCTTAATTAAGTTATAAGCGAATCATAAAGTTCTTTTTGGTATTACGTCGCAATTATGTATGTTCAAAGTACGATCGACATTCATATGTATGAATTTTCATGTACATATTTACATATATACAACCAACCATTCATACATACATATTTCATAAATACATAAATGTATATATATGTATGTATGTGTGTATGTGTGTAGTTTGTTATACATACTTATATGTATGTATATATGTACATATATATAATAATAATTCTTTTCATTTCACGTTTTATACATTTCCGCTTATCACTAAAGATTATTTAAAAGAAGAGAAGAAGAAAACTACACGAGAAGCAGGAATTTGGGTCAAACATATACGCACAAGCACAAACACACACAGATACTCAGATCACAAATACATATAAAAACGCACACACGCTTTTCTCATTCATTCTTTATTCATTCATATTTATTTACGAGTATTTGATTTCGTTTTTTCTTCTTTTTAGTTTTTTTTTTTTTTTTTTTTTTTGGTTTTGTAAAGCAGATTTCTTCTCTTCACTTCACTTCAATTCACTTCACTTCAGCATACTTCAATAGATAGAAAGATAGAAAGATAGAGCAATCGACCCATTGTAATATGTCATTGAGAAACTGCGTACCCTTTTGAAGTACTAATTGCGTTTGAGAAAAGATTAGAATTATGTAGTGAAGAAGTACACGTATTGTTAGTTTAAAGTTTATTAATGAGATTCAATTTTAAATCATTTTTATTAAGAGATTTCATTCATCATTAGTTCATTATTCTCATTCTCAGAAGATCATACTATTCAAAACATTGAACATTGTATTTTCAGATGATCATACTATTCAAAACATTGAAAATTGTATCTTCTGTGGTTTATACGTTAACAAGAATTTAGTATTCTCACCTTAATGGCTTCATTTTTTATTTTCAAGAAAACAAATAAAGAACTACAATTTTTCGTTCCATTAGTTTTTAAGAAAACAGAAGTTCTTGATTTTTTCTAGGTTTTTGAAATGAAATAACAAAATTCTAAAATATTTAAAATTCTTATTTTGCGCTCAACAAATTAATGTTGCCCATTTGTTTTTGGTTTTAAGTCTGGCATAGTTGTTTTCTGTTAATTGCATTCCAAACTGTTAAGTTAACAGAGGAGCGAGCAACTGGTAAGAAAATATAAATTATTATGGCGCAGCCATGAAATTTCCAAAACTGTTCAACATTTAGTAGTGACTCTAAAACTGGTGTGAAATACAGTTTAATATTCATATATGATGAATCTCAAATTTTACAGTGTTCATGTGCTTGCGAAGAATGTTAGATTGACTATTAACATTGATCTAAAATTAAATTTCTGGTCATGTGCTTGCGTAAATCATCTAAAACATTTTGGCGTCTAGATGGCGCTGCTAAACGTTATTAGTGCTTCTTCAACTTTTATCAGTGCTTCTAAAACCATATGTTATTCTGAGTTGTTCAATATTGAATTTAATATTGATTTGCTATATGTGCAATTGTCTCTCTTGTTATCATACCCCTTTTCTACATGGAAAAACAACAGTTGGATTTTGAAAATATATAAATTCATTTATTGGTTTTGTCCAGTCTACTTAATTTCATAGTCTCATCCAGTTTATTATAGTATAGAATTCATGTTTGAACAATATACTTAATGACTATAATGGTATGATAATGACAACTTTGTAATTTAAGAGAACACAATATTGATCACGACCTTCTGCATCTGACGACTTTGTCGACCAACTACTCGTATCAGCTACAGAATACTGACTACTGAATAGTTGGAGTGTTATTGGTCACGCTGCTACGGGGTCTTTACATATATGTCTTATTGGAACAAAGATGCATTTAGTTGCTAAGTGCGATGCTTATGAACTTTTTATGAAGATTTTTAAAATATTTAAATATCAACAACATGAGTAGAAAGCTGAAAATGTTAATGTTATTAAATTTCCTGCTTCAAATAAAGGACACGATTATGCATAAAATGGATTCCGATCATTCGACTTCTCACTTCTTCTTCTTCTTTCTTTCTAGAGTGACTAGACTTGGCTTGGTTCTTGGCTATTATGAGGCAATACTTTGAGAAAGGTTATTTCGGCAAAAGGAAGGAGTATGAACGATGCGTTTGTTTTATTTGATGGATATTTCCTTGCATTTGAATATAGTAAACTTACAGTTGATGTTTCAAAACAAGTGAATTACACACATTGTGAAAATTCAACTCTCTACTTATTACGGTTTATAAGATAGAGCAGGAGTCGGACGGACGGTCGGACGAACATTGTAAGCCTAGTAATAGGGTCCCGTTAGCTCCCTATGGGTACGGAACCCTAACAAAAAGAAGAAAAAAAAAATACATGCATAAATAAAAATACTACATTTCTATGTTTCAAGATAAACTTTGTGCCTTTATTTGCAAACATTAATTATACGTACAGCTTCCATTGCAAATACGAAGCTGGAGTTGGGATCCAAGAATACCTCCAACTGTTAGAGTTATGGGTCCGCCCGATGGAACGTGAGAATAAATAACAACTAATGCGTCAACATGTGCTTTAGAAGAAATGTCCCACCGGTTGTATTGTACATCTACATCGCCCACACCAAAAACGTAAAATTCCTAGGTCTTATCCTTTATCAAAAGTTTAGTTTCGGGCAGTACATCACGTCGTAGTTAGTTAGCTGCCGAAACAAATTAAACGGGCTTCACTGGCTGCTTAATGAGAGAAGCTCATTCTCTCTCGGAAACAAGCGCCCACTCTCTGTTCAAATCATTGTCCCTGTATAGAGATACGACATCCAGATATGGGGAAATGCTATTAAATCCCAACGGAAGAGAGTTTGCTTTCTCTTGCAGAATAAGACATTGCGCCTAATGACAGCATGTCCATGGTATGTAAGGAACTCAACCTTGCATAGATATATGAACTTGGCTGTAGTTGAGCACCCGATCGCTGGTATAACGACCGTCAGTTGGCCCACAACAACCGTTTGGTCAAATCACTGATCAATGCCAACTCAATCCAGAGGCTACATTTTGGCTCCTTGCTGCATTGGATGAAACAACTCCTTAGGTGCACTAAGCGGCTACCACGCCATAAGCTATCATGTTCCTATTCTTTGTTACATCCATCAATTGTCAGGCATCATGCTTACGTCCCATATATTTCTAGTTATCTCCATCACCTGAATATTGTGACAAAATCACTCCCTCTGTTTTATAATTATGATTAGGTAAAAAGGTAGCGAAAATATATAAAAAACATCTGTTTGATGATTTTCGAGTATTGTAATTTTGGAAGAAATTGTAGAAAAAATGTTAGAAAACTTTGATGTTTTCCAAAAAGGAAAAGGGGAGACTAGTTTTAGATTACATAATTCCCTTGAGGATATGTATTTCTATTGTGAAAAACAAATTTAATGTCATACAGTTTAAGGAATCGCTTTTGGACATCATCATCATCATCATCATCATCATCATAATATAAATATGGGAACACGTTTCTCTATAAACAGAATTTGATAAGAAAAACAATTATTGAGTATCATAATATAAATCTTTATGATCAAATTTACACCTAAGCTAATCGATTTTGATGAAAAATATACCATTTGATAGGTTTTCATTTGTAGATGTGCACAATATATTTTTTATTAAAATTTGATGGTTATTTTTGGTGTGAAAGTATTAATAGTTTTCACAAATAAATACAACTATAAGAAAACGAAAAAGTCGAACTTTATTAAATTGATACTCAATAATTGTTTTTCTTATTTTTATAGAGAAAAAAAAAAGAATTGAGTTTGTCTCACACAATTATATACATTTTATCTTTCTTCTGGCAAGATGATCGAATTCCGACCACTGTCCGATCCTAGTAAACTTATTTGATCTGCTAGAAAAGGTTCTTAGTTTTTATATAAAAGAAAATAAGATAAGAAATCATTTGCACATGAGTGACAATATTCGTGTTGCTCTAAATGAGTAACAGTTTCATTCTCATAATTGCTTGACTTCTAAAAAAAAGATATAAATACTTAAAAATTACAATAATTTTCAATTTTATATTCATGGAATCCGTAAACCAAATAAAAAATGTTTGCTAAAAAAGAAAAAAAAAAAAGTAATCTACAATTGCGTGTAAGTGAAAGTTTATCTAAAATAATTAAAACTAATTACTAGAGCTCATTCTAAATTGAGGTGACACTATGAACCTTGTATTATTACAGACAGACATTTTATTTTACTCAGATTCAGACTCATTTAGATGGGTCGCTTTGGGTCGCCTATGATTATTAATGGGTTCAGTTCATGTGTCACAACCCCTTTGATATACCAACAACAACAACAACAACACCAACAGCAACACTAACAGTATTGAAACGACCCTTCTTATCTAATTTTCCTTTTTGTATTTTTTTTTTGTATTTTATTCTCGCTTATTGTTTGAAGTCTGTAAAATCGGATAAAAAGACAAAAATTCGATTTATTTTTTTTTGTTAAAAAATTGGCAAAAATTTTCATGAAAGAATTTGGACAAAAAAATAATGTGTAATTTATTAATTTTTTGTGAAAAATCCAAAAAAAAAAAAAAGGAAAGGAAAGGAAAGGAAAAGGTTTTTATGTTGACATCGTTACTGATTTGCTTGATTCTGCATTGCGAATCCTGTGAATCCTTTATGTCCTTTGTGTTTACACAAGTGACACATTGCATCGCTTCGCTTCAGTTCAGTTCACTTGGATTTAGCAACAAGGATTGGAATTCGTAATTCGCATTGGGTGCGTGCGTGTGTGCGCAGATGACCCTCTTTTTTACACCAGATTAAAATCATTAAGGGTTCGTCAGGGTTCGTCGCAACATTGAAAATTGCCAGTGAGTGATTGAGTATTTTGTATTTTTCTTTACAATTTTCCCTCATTTTTTTTTTATTTTTTTTTGTTATTTTTTGCAATGTAAAAAGTGTCAAAGTTTTTCTATTTTCTATTTTCAATTTTATTTTTTTTTTTTTTTGGGTTGAAAAATGGCAAAAAATGCGTAACTCTTTCATTTGGAAAAAAAATAAAGGATGTTATTTTTTGCAAAAAAATATAATACAACAAAAGAAAATTGTAATTTTTATTTACGAGTATTTGGTTTTGGATTTTGGATATTTTATTTATTTATTTTTTTTTTGATGAAAGGGTTACTTTCTTATTCGAAAATATTACTATTAGTTATTAGTAGTTGAAAGGGTGAAGAAGTTTATGGCAACCGGCATTTAATGCTCTTTTTGAACAATATCAATTGTCTGACTGTCGTCTGTCAGTTGAGTTGAGTTGAGTTGAGTTCAATTCAGCTCAAATGAATTGAATTCTTTTACCATATCCGTTCATTAATGATTTGTTGCAATTTTGCTACTGTTGCTTTTATATTTTCTAACCCTTTTGCAATTTTACCCATTTTTGGGTATAAAAATTTTCATTTATTTTAAGTAAAAATATTAGAAAATTTTTCAGAAATCAATTCGAATTTCTTCTATTACAATACTCGTATTATTGTTGTTGTTGTAAATGTTATTGTATGGTGCCCGCTTTTATTGCATGTAACCCTAAAGTAAGGTAAACGTTAAATGAAGGGGTTAAAGCCGATTAGGCGCGCGCATTCAATCACTTGGTATGAAATGAGAATAAGTGTGTGTGTGTGTGTGTGTGTTTAAATGTCCTTTATTCTTATCTAAACTATTGTATACACGTATTATAGTTTTACGACATTTTGGAGCAGCTTGTGGCAAACACTCGTCGTCTCGTCGTCTCTCGGTCTCTTTCGATTCCTCGCTTTTATCACGAGTTTCGCACGCGTTTTGTTCAACACAAAACACAAATTCAAACTGATATGCGAACCGAATCGAATTGTATGAAACTTATCAAGGCAGATGTTTTTATCTATGTGTCTTCCTTTTGAATTTCTTTAAAATACAATCGATGTATATCACATATTTTGTATATTGTGTTGTTTTTGTTTTTGTTTGATGACGACATCATGTGTTGATTGTCATAGATATTTGTTCTATTGATTGCAATCATTCAATTGGGTCTCTTTCTTAGTGTGACAAATAAAAAGGGGTTAAACTGTTGACTTCAAAATTATTTCTCAAAAAAAAAAAAAAAATTATTGTGTTTTTTCCATCATTTTTTATAGAATTTTTTTTTGTTTTTTTTTTTGTTCCCTTTAGTGACACGTGTCCTTTTATTCTACTCTAATTAAATCTCCTTTGTATAAAGGTCATTTTAGCAATGTGAATAGGGGCTGGGAAACTAAATTTTCATTTAACAATTTAACATAATCAGAAAATATGATTTTGGTTGGTCAATTTTCATATGATAAAATCAGATCATCAGCTATTTATTATCCTTACAATATCGAATGAGGATGATATGATAAAACCTTTTATTACTAAACAAAATATCCCAATACTTTGTCAGTGCCAGGGTAGTGACATAGGAGGTGTTGAATACTTTCAGATTCTTCCACATCTGCTACAGAATCGCATTGGGACATTAACCCAGTGTCCTGTTAGGACTCCAGTCATTATCCGAATCGTAAAGTTGTTAATGTGTTGGAGTACGAAAGTCCATTTTACTTGGTAGCTAAGCCAAAGTGTCTGGGCGACATTACAACTTAGCTCACTTCTTGACTGCATACCTAATAGCTGTCTTATTTTCGCTTCAAGGGCTAAGATCTACGAAGATCATTTAACGCTATAGAAACTGAAATCGCCGATACCTTTCCAGCACACTCATCCATCATCTCTATATTTATAAATCCCCAAGAGCCAGGCACACAGATTAGTTTAACTGATTGCTGCTGGATTTGGTTATACTTATTTATTTCGTTCTCCTCCTTCAGCTTGTAACCCCATTTCTTGTAGGATGATACTGTGGCTTAAGAAGATACAATTCCTTGAGTCTGAATGCACTTCTTGGCATGCTAAATGCTTTAGATAAATGCCCACTGTTAACACATTAAGAAGAACATCTATCACTACTTGGGGAAGATCGTAGAAATCCAGTTATGTCCCAACCGACTGATCTTCCCAACTTATGGAGGATACATAGATGTGATTTGGTGTTAGCCACTTCCCACCAGACTAGGTTTCCATAGGTTAAGATGAACATAATAACTGCAGTAAGAAACCAATGGCTGAATTTCCAAACGCCTTTTTACAGACCTAAAGAACACCAAACACATTTTTTCCTTCTTTTATAACATTTAGTTCAATTCAAAACAATATTAAAACTGCTCATCAAGGATATGGGATGTAATCAAGATAGTTTTGCGTCTACTAATGTATAGATCTATATGTGCTAAGTTTATAAAGAACAAGTGTTTCTATCTTATAGTATTAATGATGGGTTTACTGTAACATCTACATAGTTTTAAGATTTTCTTCGGTCAATTGGACATCGATCGATCTTTCACCATTTGATTGATTACAATGATATTTAGCCCCATGTGGCTTATATTTGTAGTAATTACAAAAGATACTCCCAACTTCACACTCAGCATTTCTTTGTTCTTAACAAATTCCAGTCAAGTTTTTCTGCCCTCGCATTTCTCACAATAAATTAATTTGTTAAAATTACAGCTAAATCCTTTCCTAAACCAAAATTCAATACTTTTTATGTTGATTATTAAAAAAATGTTTGTGTTCTCTTGAATTTTTTTTTTCCTTATTAAGTCGGCAGGATGCTGGATCTACACAACCATGATGGTGTCCATTTGTAATCTCATGTATCTTTGGGTGGTTACATGTAACTGACACTTTCCAATATTTAATTAGAATCGTCAAGAATGACAACAACAACAACAACAACATCAATATTAACAACAAATACTAATAAGAGCCACCCTCAAATGACAGAAATACTAACTAAAAATGAGATATAAAAATAATAATAATAATAACAAAAAAAAAAAGAAAGAAAAGAAAAGAAAAGAAAAAACAGAAATCATCTTGTTCTGCCCAAAAAATTAGAAAAGAAAAAAATGCGTAGAATAAAATGGAAAAATTATACTTATAAAAGAAAGAAAGTAAGAAAGTTGACAAGGGAAAACATAAAATGGAATGGCAGAAAAGGGAAGGGAAGGGAATGAGAAGAAAAGGGCAAAAAGTGTTACGAATTATTTCATAAAAATTAACAATAACAACACCAACAAAACTAAGAAGAAGGAGAAAAAAATCAACAACATGAGTATGAAAACAACAAAGTAAATAAGACGTCAATGACGACGACGATGATGAAGATGATGATGATGATGATGACGATAGCGGCGTGTGCTAAAAGCATGTCTATGTAAGAGGTGAGAGAAGTCGAAGAGTGTCAAAAAAATATATGTATATATGATGATGATGATGATGATGATGACTACAACACCACTCACATGAGGAAAACGCACGCTAGTAATAACACAACAAATAATAATGAGCAAAGAAATCTTTAGATGGGTGGGTGGACAGGCACGATAAGGCTTCGTGTATATAAAAACATACGCACACACACATGAAGATCAACGTCGAAACATCCCAAATCCTAATACGAATCTTGAACACATTCAACTTTATCGATGCTTTAATTCAAAATCAAAAATGATGAAACTTTTTTTCGTTCTTCATGATTTTGCTTTGATTTTGCCGAAGGGAGAGAGACCCCAACAACCAACCCAACGCCCACATACCCACTCGCCCACTCACATGCACACTCATTCCTACAGTTGCTTGCTTGACCAAGCAACAACGCCTGGGCTTATGCTACATAATAATTTCAATGAAAATGATTTTTTTGTTCGCCCTTTTCCTCTACCATAAACTTATACGCAACACAACACAACACATCACTTCATTTTACTTTTTTTTTTTTTTTCTTCACTTGCGTCTAGTATTTAACCTCTTCTCATCCCCATCTTAGTCCTCCTCCTCTTCATCATTGTCCTACTTCTTCTTCTTCCTTACTTGTCTTGAATTCATTCAATCGGTTTTTGTGCAAAAGTTGAGCGCGTGTATAGAGTTTGATTGCTTTCTCTTTCATCTTCTCTCGCTGATTTTATTTTATTTTGTTTTGTTTTGTTTCTTCTGTCTGAATTATTTTTCTCAATTTTTGTATATAAATAAATACAATATATAATATAATGTTCATGTTGTTGTTGTTGTTGTGGGTGGGGGGTGGCATAAAATATTCTGCCTCATTATTGAAAATCAATAAAAGTTTTTGTTTTTCCTTTGTAAGTGAGTTCAAAATAAAAAAATTGTTATATTCTTTTTCTATTATTTTTTTTTTTTTTTAGGCTTATGAAATTGCATCAAATTTCAATATCCACAAAAACGACAACAAAAAAACAAAAAAACAAAAAAAATGATAGAAATTAATTAATTTATGTTCAATAAAGCAAAGTGTTGGTGGAGTGAGTAGGAAAGGGAAAGAGGGAGCAGAGGGGTAAGGACTAAACTTCAAGGCCTTTTTAACCATGAAGAGCCTCAGTAGCTCAGTCACTCAGTCACTCGACATGGTACACACTCAGACTTATTCAAGCACACAAGCGTATAAAAACACAAAATGGATATAAAATCTAATGGCAAACAACAACAATAACAACAACAATAACAACAGAAATAAACTAAATTTATAGCAACAACAAGAATAAGAATATTACAATAACTAAGTTGGCGACATGATGTTATGGAATGATGGCTATGGAGATTGTTGTTGGTTTGCTTGGTTTTTGGGGCGAAGCGTACAACGAACGACGTCAACTCATTACAAAAATATAATAACAAAATAAATATTGAAAGAAATGGCATAAAATTATAAAAGCCTTACTGCCTAACAAACACACTGATACACACACACACACACACACACACAGACGAGATACAATTCAAACGAACTTAGTGCCCTTTGGGCAAGCAAAGTCCCCCCTTTAACCGAAAAAAAAGAGAATGGGAAAAAAAGTCTCTCACTCTCCTTTAGCTATTCATAAATTCTACGACAGCGTCATAAATTTAACTGTACATCACAAACACATACACACACACACACACACACACACACACATAAGCCCCAACAAACTCACACATACACACGTAGATAGAAAGAAAGAAAGAAAGATTGTTGCCAACAAAAGCAACTCGTAAGCTGCTTATTTGTATTGGTGTGACTGACTGACTAACTAAGTGAAAAAAATGACTGACTAAATGACTACATGACTGACTGACTGACTGACATACTGTTTGTCTGACTGATAAATAAAAAGACTCACAGACACCGATGGAACTTAAGAATGAATGGAGACAGAGAATGGTCAATTCGACTTGCACTTCATTCTACCAAATTTTTTGTCTCAAAACAATTTTTATACGACAATATTTTTTGTGAAAAAAAAAAAAAAAAAAATAATGAAAAATGAAAAAACAAACAAACAATAAATAGACGATGAAAATGCAGAAGTAGTAATAGTAGGAGAAGATGGAAATGCTTTTGAGTCTTTATCTCATGCTTGAAATATTTGCTCGTCTTTAACAACCAGTGAAGCACAACAAAATGCGAAATAAACTCATTTTTCGTAACATTCTTTCTTCAACTCTCTCAACTCGATTCCACTAGCTGTTTTTATCTGTTCAGCTTTTAGTAGTTTGTCTCCTTGCTATTGCACATTCATGTGTAAAAAGGCTTCTTGACTAAGACGAAACAAACGACGAAAAAGTTACAAAAACACCAACTAACTATTGATGACCAGCAATCCCAGCTACACGCTTGACCGAATGCCACCCGCCACCCTAAAAATGATATTCGTATTCCTTTCTCTTTGTTGTTGTTGTTGTTGTTGTTGTTTCTCTTAACTCTGAGTTACTCACTTGCACATATCTTTGTATCTACAAATATTCTTACTTTTGGCTGCTGTTAGTGCTGTTGCTGTTGCTGTTACTGTTGATGGTGATAATGATGATTATAATGATGATGATGGAAATGATGAAAAAATCTATTAAATATTATCTGCTTTTGGCTAAAAGTATGAAATATTATTAGCTGAGAGTGCGTTTAGATAAAGTTAGTTGTGTTGTGTTGTGTTTTGATGTAATGTGATGAAGGTAAGTGAGAGTGAGTGAGTGACTGAGTGAGTGAGTCACATCAGAAAGACAAACAAACCCATCACACATCACCCATCATCTATTCAGTAGTCCATAGTAAGTATTTGTTGGACAGTTTCATTTTAGTCTAAGGCGCTTAGTCAGTTACAAAACATTTTAGTGTCTTTTAATGGGGATGGTAGAAGAATGGGGTGGGTGGGTAAGGGTAGAGGTGTTAAAGTATGTCCATCATAGAGATAAGAACTCCATGTCCATGTGCTTGTGTGTGTGTGTGTGTGAGTGTGTGTGTGCTTAAGAAAGTTTGATTGTGTGTGAAAGAAATTTCTGAAATTTTCTAAAATTATTTAATAAAGTTATGTACCTTTTTTTTTGGTATAAGTTTTAATTAAAAAATGTTTTTGGTCAGTTGACTAAAAAATATGAAATTTTTTTAGTATCATAATTCAAATAGTTTTTCATTTGCAGTTTCGATGGAGTTGTTCTAGTCGAAAGATAAGATAATAAAATAAATTCTACAATGGATCTATTGTGTTGTCCTTGATTAGCTTGTTAAATATAAATTGTAAGTCCAGCATTATAGAGGAATATATATACACATATTTTGTGAGGATCCAGATGAGGAGCCTTCCATCTAATTAGGAAATACTTATTACTAAAACATTTGAGCCTTTTATTCATTAAAAATCCAAATTTTTGAAATGAGGTTTCATTACTTTCCCTATAGAAAATATACCATATAAGAGGTATGTTCAAAAAGTATGAAGACTTTTTATTTTTCTTGCTCCACGTGTTATCGATTTTCGATTTTTATGAACCATTTTGCATCTTTAGTTTGTTTTTGACAGACATAAAGATTATCCGTGTTTTGGTGTGCTTGGCGACTTCTTTCTATCGAAAAAAAAAAAAAAAATAGTCCAAAGACTTTGTATTAAATTTTGTGTGAAAAATAAAAGTCAACTGCCTCGAAGCACTTAAAATGTTGACTGTGGTATTTGGCGAATCTACTTTGAGCAAAAAAAAAAAAAATAAATGTTTATATGTGGTAAAAGCTCTTAACAGAAAGCTGAGAAGATGTTAATGACGATGCCTGCCCTGGATGCCCCAGCACGTCAATAAGCGATGAAAATGTTCAAACAGTGAAGAAAATTGTAATGGAGAGTCGTCAAATCACTATTAGAGAAGTTGCTGAGTTTATCGGTATATTGGTTGTTTTATGCCATACAATTTTTTTTCGGATGTTTTAGGCATGAAACTTGTTTGTTCCGAAATTGCAAAATTTTGAGCAAAAGAAACGTCACATGAGCATCGCATAGGAGCCAACGACGATCCAGATTTGCTCAAAAGGGTTATAACTGGTGACGAAACTTGTGTACATGATTATGACGTCGAAACCAAAGCCCAATCATTCCAAGGGAAGCGGCCAGAAGAGCCAAGACCCAAAACACCAACAAATCGCCAAAACATGTCTAAACTTCATGACTGTCAAAAACAAACTAAAGATGCAAAATGACTGATAATATCAACATATGTTAGGAAGATGTGTACCAACATAAAAAAAAAAAATCGAAAATCGATAACATGTGTATCGAGAAATATAGAAAGTCTTATTGGGTTTTGAACATACCTCGTATAATTAAAATCTAAGGCAATATGCAGCTTATATTGATTCTACAATAATAGTCTTCTAATAGTATCTAAGACTATTTTGGTTTATTTAAATTACCGAAGCACGTTCGCTATCAAGGGGTAAATTAAGGTTGTTCACTCAAAGTATTATTTTGATATATACATATATGTTGTGATATAATTCACATTCTCTTGATTAGGAATATATAGTATTCCTAATTAGAATATTTGTAGAAGCTGCTGTTGCAATCTACGTCACATTATTGTGACGCTGTTCTATCTATAGGTAAATTATCAGTTTCCTATGCCAAACGACACATAGAAGTACATATTGATAGACCATGAAGAAAAGAAAAGAAGTCTGTGTCACATAGACATATGTGCATGGTTTTAAACACAAATTTCTGTGTCACATATATGTGACGGGTGGAACGTGTGTCACAAAGTAAGCACATTGCAGAATGTCAGCCAAGTGTGTATATTCAAAATGAATGAAGCAACTTTCGAACGCAGCACAAGTCAAATATTATAAATCTTATACTCTTAAAAACCTTCGGCACTCTGAACTCCTAAAATTCTAAATTTCAATTGAGGAATGTTGTATTTACATTATTATAGCAATGATTCTGGAGCTTAGCTCCCATTCAGATCTCAATCAAGATTATATTTCATAGTATTTACTTTTTGAGAGATTATTTCTATGAATAATTGTCTATTAATTAAAAAAAATCATTGCATACTCTTAGGAACAACTTAAGTTTTAAGATATTTTCATTGCTTTAATATTAAAATCATTATCATTTCTTCATTACTATAGTATTCATGGATATTCAATTTGGGTTTTTTATTAAAAGTAACAAATTTGTGTTTTTGTTTTTTTTTTTAGAATCACAAGCAAACATTCATTAAAATTCTTTTCATTCCTTTAAGGACACAAAACAAAAAAACCAAAACAGAATCCTGTAACTTTAATTTGAAAAGCGATAAATAACAAGAACTGCAAAAAAAAAAATGAAATTTATTTATATGCGTGTATACATGAAAATAATATAAAGGACCCAAGGATATAAAGCAAAAAAGAAAAAGTAAAAATATATAAGAAAAAAAAAAAAAAGTTAAATAAAATGAAGAAAAAATAAAGAAAGAAAAATGCTGAAACCCAGAAAAGTACAAATTGCCCACAAATATAAAAACGAATCAAGAAAAAAAAAAAAATACAAAAATACAAAAATATATACACGCATACACACACATTTACAGAGACATACTAATAGTACACACATAGAAAGGCAAAATAAAAAAAAAAGTTCAATTTACTACTTTTCACTTTAGCATCCTTGCACCACTCAAACTAACACACTCACACAAATATATTCCTCATTTGACAAACCCCTCAGCCTCAAACTTAGTCAAAAGCAGCGCCACCACACAATCACACTACCTACTCCTCCCATCTTTTGCTTCTCCATCTTAGTGAGACTAAAAACACACTCACACACACACACACACACACACACACACACACACACAGTTATATAGAAACATTTACAGCGAATGCCAACCAAGCAACCAACCAACCAAGCAAGCAAGCAAGCAAGCAACTACAAACTCATCTTCTCATGTCATGGCAATAAACATGGAATAGAGTAGAATAAGAGCAACTACCAAAGCCAGCTGTGACATGAGCTTGAAATTAGAGAAGCTAAAAGAAATTCACTTTCTACTCACTCAATAGAATACATCCAATACTAAAACTAACCAACGCCCAACCCCACTATATTTTCTTCTTAGAAACACACTCACACTCACACTCACACACACATACACAGATACTATTACATTCACCAATTTACGCATCAAAGAAAGAGGCTGAAGGGGAGTCAAAGACAAACGACAACTCAAGTCAATGCGTATTGAAAAAATTCCAAAAAATATAAAGAAAAATTTAACGGAAACAGGAATATCATTCACTCACACATACACACACATGTACATATATGTCTACATGTGTACACACACTCGTGCACACATGATGCTACTAATTTTCTTTTAAGGTCAAGAAAGAATAAAATGAAAATGAAAATAAAAATAAAAAAAAATAAAAAAAGAAGGAAAAATTTCGATGAAAATTACAATTTTTCCTTGGTATTTTTTCTTAACTTTTATACATTTTCCTACATTCATCCTTCGTCTTCTACTTCTTAGAATGGACGGAAACCAGGCAACCAAAGGAACGAACGAAAAAATGTATGACAGCGGGAGGCTGGCATCCAGCGGGTGGTGGCCAACAAAGAAGATGACAACGGCAACGACGGCTGCTGCTGCTGCTACGCAACCATATAAGTACACACAGAGAATATCCACCGATTTCCCTTACTTGAGGCATTGCTAGAAAGCATTAACACCCGCACCACCCACTCATATGTTTCACTGAACATATCCTGAATGATATCTGCGTGTGTGTGTCTGTGTCTGTGTTTGTGTGAGTGTGTGTAAGCGTAAAAACTAAAAGGAAGCAGGATAACAGGCATCAGGCAGCAACAGCAGTCGACCGAATTCAAAGTCTTGAAGACGAAGTGGAAAGTAGAAAGTTGTAACATTTCAACTAAAACGGAACAAACTAAAATGAGGCAAATCCCTTTTTAGGCATAAATACACAAACACACACACACACACATGCATTTGTATATATATTTATGTACCATCCACTACTCATTAACGGTCTTTGTTACCTCCTTCTCTACTTTCTTTGAAATACATTTATTACTTACTATTGTATTTTTCCCCCTACTTCTTTGTAGTTTGTGTTTTATAAAACTTTGATTTTCATTTCATAACTTTTTGATTTGGAAAATAATCAACTTTTTCAATTTTGTAATAAAATTTCTTTCTCTTTAAAAAAAAAAATTATTGGAAATAATAAATGTTGTAAAATGCGAGAATACATAAGCAATCACTCACTACAAATAGCTTTTGTGACATTTGCTTTTATTTGTTTATATGCATCAATCAACTATGAGTATCAAGTGAATCAACAACATGATTTGATCTTTTGGATAGAAACAGTTGATACATTCTTTCATAGATCGGAGTTTCTACCAATTATATCTCTTTTTGTTGTGTCTCTCATAAAATTACAAATCTTCAGTTTGATTGTCTATTTGTATTTGTTGGTGAGCAATTGTCGGGATGAAAGAAAGAAACAACTCTATGCTTCATTTATTTTTCGACGTTTAATTGCACAACTGGATTGTGCAAGGCAAAAGTTTGTCAAGAAAATCAATGATGGTTGTGTTGATGAACAGAATGATTGGTATCGGGATGCTCAGGATATATTTAATGCAATAAATTTATTTCGTCATGATGTTCGTAGGGTTTTCGGATCACAGAACAATTTGTACGAGTATTCTATGTCCGTCGATGATTTGTACTTTATAAATGATCAGGAAGAAATGGAGTTGAAGCAAATGGGTTATGATAAATTGGAAGTGAATGTTACTGAGGAATTTTTACTTAAATTATGCAATGATGTTAATACATAGAAGTTTTCTATTTGGTAAATAAAAAAAAAAATGGTAGATAAAATTAATAATATACTGGAAAATGTTAATACAATAATAAAGAACTTTAGATTTTTTAAAATTTGTGTATTTTTTATTTCTATTGAAACGTGAAAAAATTGTAAATAGTCAATAATAGTAATAATTTCATATATTTTTCATATAAAGCAGAATTTTCTTATAGGCAAATAATTCTTATGCATTTTACAATAAACTGTTAATACTTTTTATAGAGTCATATAGCGCGAATAGTTCAGAAAGTATTCAACCTAAAATGAATTACTTTCGTAGAAAGTATCAACTTTAAATATTAACGACGCTGCGTTTAATATTTATTTACTAACCATTATAGTGAAACCTCTCCTTGAAATTGTAAGCTTAGAAAAGATTGGTCATTGTTACATTCATTTGAAAAGCCTCTGTCTAACTTATTGGAGAACGATTCTACCCTGAAAAGAGTCTGTTCCTTCGTTTACAACAGTAAAATATTGTGTGGCAGAGTTTAAAAAAGGCAATACGAGCTGCCAAGAAGAACATTGCAGTGGTGGACTAAATGTGCAGAATGTAACAGATGTGGAAGGCATATCGAAAAGTACTTGACTGAAAATTTGAACATGAGAAAGCTTTGCGAATGATTGGTGCTGCGATTACTGACTATGAAACACAAACACAAAACTATGAAAACCAAACAGCTTTGTACATCGAGTATTTGGTGAAGTTTCACAGCAATAAAATCGAGTTTTTGCACTGTTTCATAGTATATACTATAGATGAATAATGGGTCCATCATGTTACACCTAAGGCCAATGAACAGTCAAAATAATAGACGGAAGGGGGGAAAATGGCTTCAAGAAAGTCTTGTTATCAGTTTTTTGGCATGCGATTGGTATAAGTTTCATTGAATATCTTCAGAAAGCATAACAATTCAACGGCGAATATTATGCGAGTTTATTGAATCATTAGAGTAATTAAATCAAGAAGAGAAGCTTATATTTGGAGAAAGTTTCGTTTCATCAAGATTATTCACATATGGATCATCGTCATGACAAAATTAACTAGTAAAAGTTCGAATTGATTGGTGGCAAAAGGTTTGCTAACAATGAAGAGTTAGAGTCTGTGATTGACGGCTCTTTTGAGTATTTTATCATGTTACATTACTCATCTCTTGACATACAATTATATTAGCACTTGGCAATAACCTTCACCGTATAAGTAAGTGATATCACTTGCGAAATAAATGATGATGTGATTAGACATAATTGACTAATCACAAATACAAGTATCTTGAAATAACGAGGAGATCGGATGAAAGTCAATTTTCCTTCTTTCTATTTCCTTATTGGTTATGCATTTATAAGTATAAATTGCTCACTGAATATCAATAATGTCAGACGAAACTTTGCACTTCTTCTTCTACTCATCTGTGGCATTTTAAAGAACATACATACATAAGTAGCTTTGGGTAACCTCTAACAAATCCTTACAATTATCATATTATGTCGGTTCATTGTAGTAGATTTCTTGCCTTCGAAATGAAAAAAATAATCAAGTTAATCAATGATAAATTCTATTTCATTCTAATTAGTTTATTCATTTATTTCCAAAAATGTCATTAATTTAAATAAGAAAATTTGAAAGCTTCTGTTCTTGGTTCTTTCTAAAAAATTTAACAAATTATTAATTTCCATATTCCAAAGGATTTTATTTATCAAAAACAAAAAAAAAAAAAAAATAATAATCGGAATGTCTGAAACACCTTTTGCGTTTTTAAAAGTCATTAAGAGTATTTTCTATTTTTCGAATTCTTTCTGTTCACTAAATTATTTACCTTTTTCAACCAATTCTCATTTCTCATTTCTCCTTTCTTCTTTTCATTCCTTCCTTCCTTCCTTCCTCCTTGTTTTGTTGATGTTTTTGTTTGGGTTTTTTCGTTTTTAACGCGCTCATTTATTTAAATTGTCACATTATTATTTTTTTTTTTCGTTCTATGTTTTCTGTTTTTGACTAATGTTTGTTGTTGTTGTTGTTGGTGTTGTTTCATTGCCAAGATATGCCAACGACCGGAGAACGATAATAACAACAACCAGTACTACTACTCGTATAATATTTTGAACAGCCCCATCCCCCAATAATGTTGAAATGTAAAGAAAAAGAAAAATCCATAAGCATGAAATATACTACGAACGAGTGAATAAAAAATGAGAAAATGGAAAATTTTTCCAAAAAATAAAAATCCATAATAAGTTGAGTTATTAAAGTTCTTTTTTTCCAGTTTTTTTTTTTCTTTTTTATAATTTTGTTGTTGTTGTTGTTGTAAGGATATGAGTGTGCATAGTTGTCACTGATGTTTATTGTTGTTGTTGTAGTTGTTGTTAGTGGTGCCTATTATTTTATTGTTTGGGTCGACACGATGTTGGTGTAAAAGGACTTCAATGACGACGACGAACACGACGACTACGACGATGATGATGATGATGACGATGACGATCATGTTTTTATTTCAGGTTAAAATGGGAAACACATACATATACATAGATATAGATATAGATATGTGTATATAGTATTGTATATTATGACAAATTTTGAAAGCGCAGACGATGGTGTCGATTAGAACGCCCCCTCGATTTAAATGAGTAGGTAAAGTATTAAATGAAAACGCACCACTCACACTTTTTAAATACTGAAATAGTTTTGTTGTTTCAACGTATTGTATTTTTTATTTGAAATTCAACTAAGTATACATGTGAGTAGTATCTATGTACCTATTAATGTATATAAATACTTGTATAAATGAGTTTAATGAAATTTTAGTGCGTGTTTCTTTTATAAAATCGATTAAAAACTTATTTTGAATGCTTTGATGACAAAACTATTGTACTCGACATATCATTCCATTCCATACATATGTATATCCTTCTTAGTGATTGGTAATTTACCTTTGATTTGAATAGCGCACGCTCACTCATACACTCACTCACTCCATCGTCCTTTTAGAATAATTTTCATTTTGTTTTTTTTTGTTTTTTTGTTTTATTGGAAAACTGTTAATGGCACACGCCCTAAATTTGTAGTCCTTTTTGGTATTTACTTAAAGTTATAAAAATTTGTTTATTAAAAAAGAAAAAGAACCGAAGAAAAGAAAAGAATTTCCATGTTTGCCTTCTTCTTTTTCTTCTTTTATGTATCTTTTTGTGTCGCTCCTTCATTTTTGTATTTTGTTGTTGTACTCTTTGTATCATTTTATTGTTTGACACAAATATTGACATTGTTGATTCGTTCCAAAAAGTAGTTTCAGTTATATTCCTAGGCATAAGGAGTTGTAAGAAGGATATGTGCTCTTTAGTCTTGGCTACGCTTCATTTGTACTACACACACACACACACACATACGAGTATCGTCGTATTTGTTTTTGTCATTGAAATTGAAAAGCAAGAAATAAGTAACAAGAAATAAGGAAAGGAATGTCAAGCACTTACAATTTGCAACGCAATACAAAGTAAAAATGAAGTGAAATGAAATTTTTCAAATGCATTATCCTTACTCTCCCCATACGCAGCAATCCAAATATGCCTTACTCACTTTTACACAGGAACAAAAGTATCAGATTTAATGCTGACAGAAGCAGCGCAAAAGAAATCAGATTAGAATGAGGCACAGAAGCAAAGCAGAAACAAATATAAAAAAAAAGGTCCTTTCATACATACGTTTGTACATAGTTAGAGATTCGTTCTGTTCCTTTATGTTCATCATCATCATTGTACTTGGTTTGGTTTGTCAGTGAAATCAAGCATAAGTCAGCATTCAGCAGACATCCTGGATGGCTGTGCAAGATTTCAGATTTTCGAATGCACAAAAGCATTAGAATGAAATCTCAGTGAAAGTACTTTTTAAGTCTCCAATCCAATGTTTCGTGTTCCTTTTTTGTTTGTGTGTTTTGGGAATAAACAAAAAAATGGCACAACAATGATAAAAAAAAAAAACAACAACAAGCCAATTGACTTATTCTTAAGCTTACTTAGCACACACACTCACACACACACGCACACACACGCACGCACACGCACAAAGATTTAAACAAAGTTGTTGCTGCTTTCTGTGTTCTTTTCTTATTTTTTGGTAAAATCTTTAAATGAAATACATTTTCGTTTTTTCAAAATTCTGTCACAATGGTTTTGTTAATTTTAAGAGATTGAACTCAATCATTCAAGACATCCGAGATTTAAAGTCTTAGCATTGCATAAAGATAAAGATTTGTTTACTTATCTCTTTATGGTATTAGTTTTTATCTTTGGTTAAATATTTAGATTATTAAATTTAAATTTATAAAATTCAAAATAATTTGAAAGTTATTTATTATTCTTTGTTCTGATTCATGGATAAATGGTAATAAAAGTTAGATTCAATTTACATTGTTTCAGGCGAAGCCCCATTGGATGTATCCTTTGTCAGGTCTGTTGCCAAAAAGTAATGATAAATCAGCAGAGTAAGCAAACAGTCACGAGTAGCAAAGTATTGTATAATGGTTTTTTTTTTTTTGGACAGGGAACATGCAAATGAAGCCTAACAAAGCAAAAAAAAAAAATCTTCATAATTTCGTGGAACTTCAAAGTTCTCATATAATATTTTATGTACCTAAATTCTAAGCTCTTACTCTCATTTGTTATAGAATATTGAATACTAAAAAGTCTTTTACCTGCAAAAAGTTGCAAAGAATAAAAAAAAAGAATAAAATTTATTTCACAATATAAAAAGTCCTGCTATATCAATATGAAATACCTAAAAATATTTTAATATATTTTGTTATTAAAATCATTCTGTTAAAATGTTAATGATATTTGACAAAAAAAAAAAAAAAATATCGTCTTATGATTATGAAAATCAACTTATTTGTATGCATGGAGTTTTATGTTTCTTTATCTGAATCAAACTAAAATACTATATAGTTCTTACTTTTTTTTTTTTTCAGGGCAGTTGCAATAAATTGTTTGTTATTCTTCATAAGTATTTCGATAAAATGGATGTAGCAGCACTTACTGAAAAATCAGCTTGGATTGAAACTTTTGAAGTTCCAGAAGTTCGCTATTATGTGTGTTTCTAAAATGATCAGATAAATAGCTAGAAGAAGACTATGAAGAAGGTTTGAAAAAGAGATCGAATTAAACATATTTGAAAAGAAAAATAGCCCATAAGATACACGATTTTCTGGAATGACCAAGCTGATGATCATCTAGTACTTATGGAATATTGCTTCTGTTTTATTTGTATGTGTTTCTAAAGCGACAGCGACAGAAATTAAAAATCTCAATATTTAAGCAAAATTAGAACCGCATTAGATTACATTAAATTTGACTATTTTCATTAAAATTCGACAAAATATGTTAAAAAGAAAACATTACGGTTCTTCACTAGTTTGCTTAAATCGATGCAATTTCACCAAACTCATGAAAAACCCGAAACGACTGCCAATCGAATAACAAAAAAAAAAACAAAAAAAAAAATGCCAAGAACAAACGAAAAAAATAAATTTATTAAATTAACTATAGAAAAGGCAATTGTTATTTTAATTAAAATTAAATCCTGTGCCATTAACTTAATTCGCTTTTCTCACTTTTGCGTTATGATTTTGGTAGAGTTACCCAGACAATTAAGTACTACTATGGCAATGCCATTTTATGTAGCAGTTTACGCAGCTCAATCGTTGCAAAATTGAACGCACTCTTTCAAATTTTCTTTTATATGAAGTAACTGCCACTTAATTAAAGCAGTGATTGATTTATACAGTTTACGCAAACTCATGAAGATCCTTATTGTGTTTTAGTTTGATGCAATTTTTTGTATTCTTATCTTTTGTATTATTGGACAAAACAAAACAAGACAAGACAATATGTTATGTTATGTATTTCTTGTCGATAAGGAAACTACTCATTTTATAGTAATTATTTTTCCAAAATAATGAGAAAATCGACTATTGTATGTTCCTGAGTTCAGAATTCTAGTATTTACTCATCATCATTTACTTACCTTTATTTTTAGTATTTTCTTATTGGAATCTTAAAACTTAGAAAAGAAAAGAATTAAAAAGATCAATATAAATATACATATTTTTGTAAATTATTATATTTAATGCATTAAATTCATACATAATATTTTATAAGTATAATTTTAAAACACACAATTTCTTGTCCATTGAATTATTATGGCCAAACCATAAATGATTTTCGGTTGTTTTTTAATTTTCGACATCATTGGTATGGTTTTCGTTAAAATTTTGTTTTGATTTTGATAAATGCTCACTTAAAATTATATACTTATAATTCATTTTTATATGTGGAATTTTCTGTGTTTATTTTTTTTTTTGTTCTATTGAGTTCTGTTTATAAATTTAATAAATTTAATTCGTTTTTGTAAATTATTTTTCAATTTGTTTTTCTTCATTATTTTGATTATTTTTGTAACAAATATAATTTTTGTCCAAAAATTTAAATAATCATTTAATTATTTTTTTTTTCTTTCTTTTAATATGTTTTATTTTATTTTTTATTTTTAAATATAATATATTTTGAATAATAATAATAGAAATTTCATTTTGATTTTTTGCTCATTTTTGATTTTGCGCTCTCTTCTCCTCCATCTTTCATCCAAATTATCTTTATGTTTTTTTGTGCTTAAAATTAGCATTTTTATTTTTATGTTAAACTTAAATCTTTTTTTTCACATTTTTTCGTTTTTTCTTTAATTTATTTAAGTTTCTTTTTATATATATTAATAAATAATTTTTTGTTTTTGTTTTCGCTTTTGATTTTGATTTTTCGCTCGTTTTATAATAATAATAATAATAATAATTTTTGTTGTTTTTCACTTACTTGCTAAATATTTTCTTTTTAATATAATTATATTTTGATTTGTGGCTCAATTTTTTATTTTGTCGTAATTGGAACCTTTTTTGATTTTTCGCTCTTATTCGAAGGTACTTTTTCTTTGTTTCAATATTTTAAATTTTTTTTTTTTTTTTTTGTTTTAATAATTTTTTAAATTTAAATTAAATTGTAAATTATGTGAAATTGTATTTTGATGTATTTAGTTTTGTTTTTTAAAAATTTTCTAATTTTGATTTGTGCGTTCAATAAATTTCTTTATAATTTCAGATTTTCTTGTTAAAATAAAACCAAAAGAAAATGGAAATAAAATAAATAAAAATTTTCATATGACATAAATGGCTGTGCAAGGAGGAGGCTTCAGTTGTAATTTCAGTTTGCTTGGAAAATCTCCCTCATTATAATAAATCACAAATTTATTGCAGTTCATTTATTGTACTTATGTATCCTTGTGTCCTTGCAGGAAATAAAAATGAAAAATTTGCATAAACCATTAAATTGTAGCAAACTAAAGAAAATTGCAAATTTTTTTCGTTAACGAACTCTGAATTTTTAATACAAATAATAATAGTCAATAATAACAGTGCAACCCCTAAAAATCACCCTCAGACATGCTATTGTATTGTATTGAAAGTAAGTTAATCTGAATTGACATTTTTCATTTTTCACCAATATTTTTTCTTTGCTTATTGCAATTTTTCGAAATTTTTCCAATTTTTGATGACAAAAATCACATTTTTAAACATGCAAATGCGAAAATATCTTCTCAAACTCTATTGTATTCATGACTTTGCTGCACCCTTATGCAAATGCATATGAATATGCATGATGTGGACGATGACAAGGGTAGCTGAGTTGAAATAAGAAACAAGAAATGAGCGAAGGAGGGGAGTGCAGAGAAAGAAAATGATTTGGAAAACCTACACAAAGTGATTGCAATAAAAATCATTTATTGTATTTTTGGCAAGGCAAAAAGCATGAAAGCCGAATGAAGATTTGAATGAAATATTATAAATTGCCAAACATAAAAAAAAAAAAAAAAAAAAAAACTATAGAATTTATAGAAAAAAGGACGAAAAATTCAAATGTTCAATTTTCTTCACAGGATAATGTTTCTCCTCAACATGGTGATGTGAATGGTTGGTGGTGGCTAGCAAAACCAATCAAGTAAACCATTTTGCAGAACAAAAGACATTAGATTGTACAACAATTCACTCGACTTTTGTCTAGACAAATGTACATTGTATAAAAATGAGATATAAAACAACAAAAAAGAAAAATAATATAATTGCTGCAAAATATCACATGTCCTTGAAGACCAAGAATCCCATCCCATCGCACATCTCCCATTTATTTAGAACATTAGAATATTTTCTGAAAATTTGCATGGCGAATTCGACACGTGACAAATAATTAACGAGAGAGGGTGGTGGTGGTGGTGGTGATGCTGCTGCTGTTGCTGTTGGTGATTAAGGGCAATTCAAACCCACACCGAAATGAGTTACAATAAACCCAAAATAAAAAGATGAAAACATTATTAGAATCGATCGAAATCTTTATGCCAATATAATAACATAATGGCAAATCAATCGAAGTAATCCATCGATATTGATATCAGACGAACGACGTGTGTTCATGGAAACATGGAAGTTATTTTTTTTTTTTTTTAATTAGCATTTTTTCCAACTCATAGATACTTTCTATATATTTTGAATTCAATTGTTACAAAAGATAGATAGATAGATTTACAACAACCCGCAGCAGCTGCTACTAATTTCAAGTTTTATAATGAAAATTCTACTGCTGATAAGCCACTTCACAAAAAATGAAGTGAATGAAATCCATTTGACCGTGTCTAACTAACACAAAGTGAATGTGTAACCTGGTTGATTATACAATATTTTAAGGGAGCAGCACCCTAAGCTACTACAATAGTATAACTTGATATCGCTGGGGCGTTTTACACAATTTTTTATATACAAATGTGCAGATGCATTTTTTATTTTATTTTACTTTATTTTATTTATATTTTGCTGTATATTATGTTGATTTTTAAAGCAAATATCATAATCACAGCGCGATATGTGCTTGTGCCTGTGCCTGTGCCTGTGCCTGTGCCTCTGCCTCTTACGGGTACCGGACATCGGGGGAACTAGAAGTGAGTGTGTGTGTTAGAGTCGTTAGCGTTAAGCCGGAAGTTTGTTTCAATTTGTTATGAGGGTGTTTTTTTTTTTTTGAACATTTGGAAAACAAAAAAAAAAAAAAAAGATATATTTTCGACAAAAAAAATAGGAAAATTTTATAAAAAGAAAGAATTATTTTTAAACAGAAAACTATTAAACTATAATACTAATGTAGGATACCAGCATGGTCAATGGGAAAAAAAAGAAAAAGATTTGCAAAAACAATTACATATTATAAAACTCATAATTTAGAAATCTTACAATACAATAAACAATAAATGATGGTAGGTAGAATTTTCATGTATGAACTAGTTTTTGCTCTTCAAAAAGTATCCAGTAAATGGACAAAGGAATTTAATCTAAATTTTTAATCAAAAATATGTCAAATCTAATGACATTCAATCAAAATGCCTTTCACCATCACCATTGACAAATCAATAAATTGTCTTTCACTTTCAATTAAAAAACCATTTTGATTATTTAAAAAATGTTATGGAATAAAAATTAAAAATAAAAGCAACAATCTGCTCTTCATCATCTATTGTTTGACAAATTGAAATTGAATTAAAAATGTATATAATTTGTATAAAAAACTAAAACTAACACTCACACAATGTGTGGAGTCAATTGAGATAAAACGATTTAAAAAGTCGTTTAACAATAACCAGCATTTCTTTAAATGAGTTTCCCATATCTCATTGAAGTAAAATGAAGTGAGAAAGAAGTGGAAGTGTGATAAGTTACCCACCCGTATGTGGTGACAATGATTATTTGTAAAGAAGGAAAGAAAACCTACCTAAATTTCTAAAAAATGAAAAATAAATTCAAGGGAACAACAATAGAACAACAATCAAAGATATCTTATGTATAATATGAAGTACTCATGAAGATGAAGGAAGGGCTGATGTAGTCTCAAGAATTGTTTGAGGGGTAAAACTGCAATTGAGGAAATAGCTTACAATGCATACATAGTTTGCCTTTGCACAGCATTTAAAAAAAAAAAAAAAAAAAAAACAACAATATAAAAACAAGATTAAATAATGATAAAAAAGGGAACAAAGAAATCAATAATAAATAAGAAAGGCGTTGGGCACGCGTTTTGAATTCGAATTCAATTTTGATAACAATTTGTGGCCAATTAAAAATGAAAGTGTGAAAAACAATTAGAGAGAAAAAGAGGATAAAAGAAAATTGTCTTTCAAAAAAGAAAAATATGTTTTCTTTAAGTCGCTATAAATTATACGATAATACAAAATTAAATAAAATCTATAGTATGATGATATATAAAATAAATAATAAACAAACAAAGGTTAAAATAATTTTAACAAAGAATTTATTTTTTTTTTTTTTTTCTTACAAAATCAATTTAAATTAAACGTAAGTATATTAAATTAAAAAATAATTTTATTTAATGTAAATTAAAAATTAAATTAAATTAAAATATATAAGTAGTTATATATAAATTTTCTTGTATATTTTTTTCATATTTTTAAATATTTTTATTTTTATTTCTCTTATTATGGTTTACAGCGACGCATTGATCTATAATAAAAGGCACGCAGCGTTCTCAAATAAAATAATGTTGTATTTCAAAAAATTCAAATATAGAAAAAGCGTCACTGTCATTTCCATATATTGTATCTTCATCTTCTATGTGTCTATTAAATTGTATATGTATATAAGTTTATATAGTATAATTTTTAAAATCAAATTTAAATTTAACAAAAGCGCATTTATCTTTTTGGGGGAAAACACCTTAAACACTAGAAAAAAAATATACAAAAATTTATTTGCGCATTTTGTAAATTTAAATAAATTTTTAAAAATCTTTAATATTTTCGTTTCCGTTTCGTTTTGTTTCGTTTTATTTTCATTTCATTTCATTTCATTTTACTTTGCTTTACTTTCGAAATTGATTAAATAAAAAGACTCTTGAAGAAGTGGCAAACGCTAAGCGTAAACCTAAAGACCTAAAGAGTCTTTTAACCAATTCCAAAAGCAAAGCTAAGTGTAAGTGACTAGATAAATTTCGTTAATTATTTTTGGGTTTTTTTTTTCGATAAGTTTTTGTTTTTGTTTTTTTTTTTTTTTTAATTTTGTATAATTATGTATTGCGACTAGTTTTATGCTTTTTGGTCATGGCTTCACAATGTTATTTGCTTTTAATTTTGTGCTATTTGTCCTAGTATACCCTTCACACTAAGTCTGTTTACAGATCTACATGTACTTAAATCCCATTCAGTCTATATATAGAAAAGAATTTAGATTGTGAGAGGGAATTGATATATTGAAAAGATTTCAGTTTCTTTAAAAAATTTATCATTTAGTTTCCAAATAATTGGAGTAAAATATGCATCTTAGGTCAAAGTATTTTTATGTTAAATATTTATCAATATGCAATTATAATCTGTCATATAAGTCTAGGAAAGATCCACCAGAACGGCTGTTGCTCATTATCTAGACCAAGACCTTAAAATATAGTAAAACTCAGAAGTAACAGAATATATAGCTAAAAGATTAGGTTTTGTGATCTGCCTTACACTTCTATTTAGATTTGCTAATTATAACGTAGTCAATAAAGTTGCGATTAATCATATTGATAGTCAGCTTTGATGTTCTTATCGCACAAAAATGACTTAACCATTTTGATTTCAATTATCGTGTACTTTGTTAACAGAAAGTAGTATGGTATATTTGGTATTTGATCTGGCGAGACTTAAAACTTTAACTATGTGATCATTTCTTATAAGAAGTACTGACCCATGATGAAGTACACAGTCTATAAATGTTGTATTGTAAATTTTGTATGAATAAGTTTTTCATTTCTCTTACTAGGAGTTGTAATCAGAAAATTTTACTAATATATTGATTAATAACATATAATCTTGGGAACTACACTTCTGTGTGAAGGGTATATGGATATATGTACTTTATATTTATGTATATCGATCAAACCGAACATATTTTATGATTATTTTTGGTAGTGTTTTGTTCTTTTTGGAATGTGTGCGACTTAACTTAGTGTAAAAAAGAAAAAAAAAAAAAAAAAACACAAAATCCAAATAAAAGAAACTAATAAAATATTTTATAAACTTCAAACTCAAATCAAGAAAATGGCATCATTCATTCATTTGTTTGTTTGTTTGTTTGTTTGTTTGTGTATATAAAGCGGCTGAGGTAAATTTACTAAGTTTCTATTTCTATTTTATTTTATTTTAATTTTTTTTTTGTTTTTTTGATTTAAATTCTTTTTCTTCATTTCAATATTTACTTAATTATTGTTATCAAGTCCGTCTGAGGTAGCAGTTTATTATTATTTATTTATTTATATTTACTATTTCTCATTTACTTTATACTTTTTTGTTTTTGTTTTTATTTTTATTTTTATTAAATTTGATTTATTTAATAAAAAATTCTTCATTTATTATTATAATATTATTATTTAAATTATTTGTGTAAAAAAGTACTAAGCTTCTTCATTGTACTTTTGCCCTGAGTAAAAATTGTTACTTGTTGTGTGTTAAAGATAAAAAATCTTTCAATCTTTCACATTACTACATGTATCTATGATGTAATTATGACGTATGACTTGTAGCGTATGTTAGTAATAGTGTATCTATGCAGCTCAATTATATTTGTATGTATGTATGTATGTATGTACTTATTATGTATCTACGTATGTATTTTATGTACATATGTATGTAAGTATCTATGTGTATGCAAGTATGTGTAAGCATACTAAAAACCCTTTTACTTTTAAATTATATAATTATAATTTTGTTTATGTCTGTAGTATGATGTATGATTTTGGCATATGATTTTTTGTTTAAGTATAGTAGTTAGTATATTTGCATTTACTATAATTTCTTGTTGGGATTATTTACTTGACTAAACTATGTTTTACTCTCCACGGTCTCCACGCATCTCTTGTATGCATTCTTGATAACCCTGCTATACTAGTATAGTTTGTTTCTTTTAGTTAGTAGTAGTAGTGTACTTAATTAAAATATGCCATATTCAACTTGAATGTTTGTTTCTTTGTTTCTTTGAGCAAATATGTGTTTTTCTTTTATGATTTTGTAAAAGTTCTTAACTTTTTGTATATAACTTTAAATCTTATGAATGAAGCCTATTTTTTGTTCTTTATACTATAATATTTTGTCTTGTCTTGTCTTGTCTTGTCTTGTCTTGTCTACCTTCCTGCCTTCCTGCCTATCTGACCAACACACCCTTCTTAAATTCTCAAATCAAAGTTGTATCTACACTTTCAACTACATACTTTGTTTAAGATTTCTCCTTCCCCATTCTCATTGTGCTACTGTACTACTATCGTATATGTGTTTCTGTTTCTGTTTCTGTTTCTTCCCGACTTATGTCATATGTATGTACGTATTTATGTATGTAAAATTTTGTATGATGATCAATTATTTTGTTTTTTACTATAAACTTTTGCAATAATCTTTATAAATTTTACGCATAGGAACTTTGATATTAATCACTAGATAAATATACATATCTACATATCTACATAAGTATCTATGTATTTATGTGTGTATTAAAAATATGTATGTATAGCACACACACAGTGTTACCAGCATAAACGGACATTGTTCTATTAGAATTATAGTACTTATACTTATGTATAAGTATTTATGTATCTTTATACTATAAGTATGAATTTATATTTGTATTTGTATTTGTATTTGATTTTGATTTTGATTTACTTTTATGAGCTCAACTAATATGCGCACTCAGTCTTTTGTAGTTGCACTATTTTGTCTTCTTTGTTTTTTTTTTGTTGTTTTTTTTTTTTTTTTTAATTTCTATTTCACTTAAGTAAAGTATCTTTGTATCTTTCATTTTATCTTTGTAAAAATGTATCTTTTGTGTGGAGAACAAAAAAAAAAAAAAAAGTAAAAATTTAAATAAAATATTTTGTTGAACTTACGCTGGCAACACTGTATTGCACAGTTGGGCAACGCCATCACTTACTGTTACCATGGTGATTCACTTTAAGATGGCGTCAAATTGAAGCTGAGCTTTTTAACGGCGCCATTAATTGGTTTCTTGACTGGTAGGAAAACAATGGCGGGCATAAAACGTTCAGCCATTGCTGCATCATCATCATTATCGCCATTATCCATTTCACGACCATCTTCGGTAATGCAACTTTCTATATGGAAAGCTTGCATTTGATATTCAACCTGTTCACCATCAGCCAGTGGCTTTGGGAGAGCATAGGCGGCTGGTATGCCGGACTTAGTTGCCAAATCATTGAGCATGCGTTGTTGTTGATGCAGGATAGACTCAATGGGTGATGTGGTTGCTGAACGTAGTTGTGCTGATGATTTCAGGCCATTTCCCAAGGTCGTGGAAGTTGGGGGCGAATGTGGCAATAATGGCAATGCAGAGTCGAGTTTCGAATTTAATGAGGACAGTGGGGGCGGTGGCGATGAGGCCTCCTTAATGGCAGTGTTCGATGTTGGTCTAGGACTTGGCGTATTGGCCTTGCTAGTTGGTTGGGATTCGGGTATTGTTATAGATTCTAGTTGCGGCGGCATTGTTGGACTTGGTGTACTTCGCTTTGTTGTTGGGGGTGTCGGCGAGCGCGTGGACAGATTGGTGGGTTCTTCTGGTGGAGTTGGCATCATCTTTTGTTGTTGTTTTAGTGGCAAAGCTGAGTTAATTTTGTCTTCTGAACTTGTTGTTGTTGGTTGCAGCACCGCAGTTGGTGCCAATAATGATGCTGGAGATGCTTCCGAGGTATCTGTAATCGCATGCGAACGTTCGTGTATAAAGAGAAATGCATAGTAGGGTGTTGTGAAAGGACACAAGGAACATTGATATTCCTTATAGCGCGGCGATTGAAGTGCCTGCTCGGCTACGGCCGCACCAAACATGCTAGCGGCACCGCTGGGTAGCATCTGCTTAGGCTTTTGATCGAGCAAATGTTGGGCATTGAGGTTTTGAAGGGCCTGTGCGATATTGACAGGATTGAGCAACGCTGCAGCCGTGGGCACAGCAGCTTGGGTAACACCATTAGGTATCTTGAGCGTTGGACTATTAGATTTGCTGAGGCTACCGAATTGTTGTTCAATTTCACGGAGTTTCTCTATTCCGGCAGCACCATGATCATTCATCAAATGTGAGCGCAACCACTTGAAGCTTCGGAAATGTCGAGTGCATAAAGGACAAGTGTCTTGATAGCTGGCTGTGCCTGGTGTAACGACACCGAATGGACTCATACTGGGACCACGCGAAAGCTCGTTTTCCATGAGCTGTTGGGGTGTTGGCAGTGATGGTGTCGGCTGTGGTGGCGCTTGAGGCTGCTGCTGCTGTTGCGCTTCCAATTTGATGCCATTTTGATTGGTACTGCTACCACGAGGTTGGGGCAATGGTGACCCTTCTTCAATAATGCCATGCGTGTTATGCTTGTGAACACGCAGAAAGTATTTGCTGCAGAGCTCCTTGTTACAAATGTTACAAACGACTCCGCCAATTTGAGCGCCATTCTCGATTTCGATGCCGTGCATGCGTTGCATATGTGTTTTCATGAAATATTTGTTGCACAATTCTTTATTACAAATCTCACAGTAGCTGCTTGTCGGCGTGATTGTATACGGTGGACGCCCGGTTGGGCCGCCACCACCACCACCAACACCAGCCGCATTTGGATTAATGGGTCGGTCAGGCGTAAAAAAGCCTTCACGCAATGGACTACCTCCGGGCAGTAAATGCACCTCGGTGATATGTTGCTTAAATTCTTGAGGTGTTTGGAAATCTCGGTCGCATTGATGACAGCGTAACTCATTGCCATTTGGTGAGCCACCATTTGGAGAAAGTTTCAGCGATTGTTGCTGTTGCAAATGTTGCTGCTGTTGTTGGAGCAGTGACTGCTGTTGCTGATAGAATTGCTGCTGTAATGATCCAAGTGGGCCACCCTCTAGACCAGTTAAGCCTGCATGTTCTGTCATGATATGAGCCTGTAATGCATATTGATGTTCACATTCGCGTCCACACAGGTGGCATGCAACTGGTCGCTTTCCATTCAAGTCATTCAATTGTTGAATCATCGATTGCAACTTTTGTAGATTCTGCATAGTTGCTTCAGGACTTGGTGGCAGTTGACTTATGTCTAAGTGTGGTAATTTCGGCTGCTGTGGTTCCGGTGATCCGGGCATACTGTTCCCACTTTGTACTATGGCATTGCCTGCTTCCATTGCATCGCTTGTTAGCTCACTTTGATCGGCGGGCTCCAATTTGATTCGTTTCGGCGACTGTCCATTCTCTTCATGGCCAATGCCTGGTTCAGCTGCAATATTCACATTGGCTGCAGCCGCTGCAGCTAACATACGTTGTGCTGCCACTGCTTTTTCATTAGCAAGCATCAAATTGAGTGGCATGCCCGGTAGATTCATAAATGGCCAGGCCATCTTTTGGGCTAATTGCAACTGCTCATCCTTGAGGTCATCGGGTGGCACAAAGATGCCATGTCGCTTCCATTTATGTGTACGTAGAAAGTATTTGTTGCAGTATTCCTTGCCACATACCTCACAATAAGCCTCTGGATTGAGCACGCCCAAGCGACGAAGTTTGTCGTGTGCGAAATTGGCATCGCGTGCCTGTTGTTGCATCTGGGGTGAAAGCTTTCGTGGCTGAGGTGTAAAGGAGACTTCCTCTTGTTCAAGTGTAAAGTCCTGACGAAAGCCGTCGGGCATTTCAAATGGTTTCGGTTCGGGTAAAGTTAAGGAGTTGCTATACGCAGCACTGGACTCTGTGCTGTTAATGGGCTGTTGCTGCTGGGAAGCTGGTGGCTCGGTTTTAATGGGTGTCGTTGGCGTTGATGCTTGGGTTGAGCTACTATTGGGACTCTCGCGTCGCGGCTCATGTACCTTGGTGCGATGGCGACGCATTGCAAATATATTTGTAAAACGCTTTGAGCAAATGTCACATTGAACAGTAGCAGGTGGCGCTGTTGAAGGCGATTGTTGCTGGGACAAAGCATCCAGGGCAGCCTGTTGCTGCTGTTGTTGTTGCTGTTGTTGCTGCTGCTGCTGCTGTTGCTGTTTCTGTTGTTGTTCAGCGGCTGCCTTCTGTTGGAATTGTAGTTGTTGCAATTGTTGTTGCTGCTGGTGCTGCTGTTGCTGTTGTTGTTGCTGCTGCTGCATTTGTAATTGAAAAATTTGATTCATGGCACTCAATCCTCCAGCACTGTTGTTATTATTCGCACTGCTGCTATTGTTGTTATTACCACCACCAGCATCACCTACCGGGTCATAGATGCCATGTTTGTTTGCCTTGTGAGTCTTAAGAAAATACTTATTACAGAATTCCTTATTGCAGAGTTCACAGTAAGCTTCCGGATTAAAAATTCTCAATGGCGGACGATTCAAGCCATCAACTCCAGGAAATCCGGGTACTCCTAGTAATGGCAAATATCCACTAGCACTGAGTGCGGCAGCGGCAGCTGCCTCTGGTGGGAAGCCAGGTGGAAAACCAGGCGGTGGTGGTGGCAAAGCATTCAACCAATGATCCTTGCCATTTGTCAACATTTCCGTAGCCGAATGCGGCAAGTGTTGGTGCTGCTGCTGCTGCTGCTGCTTTCTTAAGTTCAGTTGAACATTGTCACTGCTGTCATCGTTTGGAGTGGGTGCCTCATTCTCATTTCCACATCCCGTTGGACTATCGCTATGTTCAAGTTTCACTTTAACTGAAGCAAAAAAACCAAGTGACATAGCTGCGTGATCCATGTTAGAAGTATTGGGGTTTGTACTACCATTGCCACCATCATTGCCATTGTCATTTGGATTATGCTCGTGTAACATATGCAAACTGAGTTTGAAATCTGTTTCGAAATTCTCACCGCATTCTTTACAATAAGTGTGATAAGGATTCTTGGAGGCATCCAACAAGTGTTCACTATCGCCATCACATCTGGACTGCCGGTCTACATCCATTAATGGATTTGCTTGTGATATGTTTTCAATATCCTGTTGCTGTTGCTGCTGTTGCTGATGTTGTTGCTGTTGCTGTTGCTGATGTTGTTGCTGTTGCTGATGTTGTTGCTGCTGCTGCTTTTGTAACAGTTCAAAATGCTCCTTCAACTGCTCAATAGATTTGGGTAAGAACATTTTTGATAACTTTTCCTCATAATCGATTTCATTTGCTTGTTCATCTGTTGATGTCACTGCATGTTCGGTGGCATTGCTCAAGTTGAGTGCTTCATGTCGACTGGGATTGTGTTGTTTGCGACGCTTCTTGGCTGCATCATTGATGGCTTCCAGTAGACGCAATTGCATGGCTGCATTGGCAGCCGCTGCGACAGCGTTCATTGCCATTGTCGAATTGGCTTCTGTCAATTCGTTGGATGGTCGCCCCTCGTCATCAATATTACTATTATCGGCATCATCAGCATCAGCATCATTATTGTTGGTGAGTGCATCAGCATTTGTGCTGCTTCTGGAATCTTGTCCAGCATTATCCAGAGCAAGGACTTCAGCAATGTTGCGTTTACGTTGCTTGAGCGTATGAGAGTTTAATGAGTTTGGTGAATTGGGCGATGATGATGGTGATGATGATGATATGCCTGGGACTGTGCATGTTTCTGTTGCTGTTGTTGTTGGTGTTGGTGTTGTTGTTATAGTTGGCAGTGTTGTGGGCGACATACTCGCTGTTGCTGTTGCTGTTACTGTTGATGTTGTAATTGTTGCTATCGATGTTGTGGATGCCGCCGCCTCCATAGTTGTCGTAGTTGATGTGGCTTCATCGTGACTTTGTTGCTGTTGTTGTTGGGAATGATTATGATTTGTATTTGTTGTTGTTGTTGTTGTTGTATTTATTGTATGATTTATGTTGTTGCTGCTGCTGCTATTACTGTTGCTGCTTCGTCGTGTGTTGTTGTTGTTGTTGTTTAATGTGTTCGTCGAATGATTGGATACATCAGATAACGCAGTATCCTCGTTGCTCAAGTCTGGCGGTGGGGTGGCATATATTGAAGCGGCCATTTTTGTTATTACTATTTTGTTTGAAGTTGTTTTATTTTGTTCGTGGAAGAAGAAGGGAATGAAAAGAAAAGAAAAAGATAATGAAAATGATTTGTTATTCAGGAAACAGATGAAGGAAGGAGGAAAATACAAATCAAATTGAACTGAATTGAATTGAATTATTGAGTACATTGACTAAAAGGCTTTTGCATGCTAATTGTGTGTTATACAATAAGTAAAATAAATTTATATTAATAAATGGATATTGATTATACTATATATAAATATACATAAAGAGATATATGTATTTCGTATACGCCCTGTGTGCCAACACATTTCTTACTGTAATATTTAAATATAAAAATGCCTTTCTTGTTGATTTTTTTACATTTTCACATTTTCACATTTGCTATGAGGCTTTTGCATGTTTGCGCCCAAAAGTATGCAGCATAAAGTTTTGCTTGCCAAAAACAAGTTCCCAGATCCAAATAAATAAATATTCTTATGTATGTACATATATTTGAATTTATGTATGTGTGTGTGTGTGTGTGTATATGCATACATGAACATTATTTTTATATATTTGTGTCTCATTTCCTTTATTTATTTTTTTTTTTTTTTTTGAGCAAATTCTATGAAAAATTTTTCCATTACATTATATTACATACATTCTTTTTTTCCTCCACTCCACTTGATTTCCCCAACCATCCAATCTTATAATAAACTCTGACACACACACACACACACACACACATTCTTATGTGTACCGGCAGATGAAGAAAATTTATACAAAGTCATCCGATTTAAGGAATACAAATTTTGCTTATTTTGTTCTTCATTCTGCTTCATATCATTCTTCCTATTCCTCGCTCATTTCATCTCCATAACTTTTTCCATACTCACTTACTCATTTAGTTCCTGATATAGGCCCCCTTAGCCACCCACTAGTAGTGCTACTACTAGCCCAATCCTAAACTCTATGAATACTATGACTACGCCTTGCTTACATCGCCCACCAGTTCCCGCTGCCGCACACCTTCGCTTGAATTGCGCATAAAACTTATAAAAATTTTCTTCAACATGACTTGGTAAAATAAATTTGATTCTCAAGAAAAAAAAAAATAAATAAAATAAAATAAAGAAAAGTATGAAAAAAAAAAAAGAAAAGAAAAGCGATTTTCCTGTTGTTGCTACTGGTTTTGTTGTTGTTGTTGTTGTTGTTGTGTGGCAAAGAAGAAAAATATTCTCAACTATGCTGCAGACATAAATTAAGTTTCCATGGTTGAAATTGGGTTTTTCTTTGCCATTCATTTTTTTTTTCTTTCTTTTCAAATTTTTCTTTTTTGTTTTTTTGTTTTTTTTTTGTTTTGTTCGTTGGTTTGTTGCTTTTCCCGTTGGCTTTTATATTGCTGTTCATCGTCAGCAAAGCAAAGTGTTTGTTATATGTGTGGAGGAGTTAAAGGCAAAGCAAGCAAAGGCAAAGGCAAAGGCACAAAATGCCTGGACGCATTTTTATTTTAGTTTTCTTAGTTATTTTGTTGTTGTCGTTGTTGTTGGTTGGGATTTTTCTAAAGCCTTAGGTAGTTTGATGTTATTTTATTTGATTTTTCTTACTTTTCTGGTTGCTCAACGACGACGGCGACAGCGACGACGACGAAGAATGAGAAATGAAGTGATGTAAAAGGAAGGGAAGGAAATGGAAATGGGATAGCAAAAAATAAAGAAAAAAAAATATCTTAAATGAAAATGGCAACAGTGTAAACAAGGTATCCATCCTTCTTCTGATTCTACTTCTACTACTACTAGTAATGCTGCTGCTGCTGCTGCTTATCCTTGTTACAGTTACAATCATCTCTACCCCCCCCCCCCCCTAACCCTACACAGTAATGTCTACTTATGCTGTGTCTTCAGTTTCATCTTAGCTTCTTTTGACAGCGATGCCGTGTAATTGGCCAAACTCTCATACAAAACCACACACACACACACACACACACACTCACAAGTGATGTTGTTATTGAATGCATGTGTAAGGTAAAAAGTGTTTGTGGTTATTATAAGTGTGTGTGTGTGTGTGTGTGTATGTGTCTGTGTGTGTGGATAAGAGTGGGTGGCTGGGTGTATTGGTGAATGGATGATGGCTTGTTACTTTCTTGTTGGTGCTTGTTTGGCACTTGGTACACTTGGTGCAGGATGAGGAGGGGAACAAATGTTTGAGGATTTATTAGGCATTTGCTGAGCTTTCATTTATTAAAGTTTTAATTAAGTGAACTTTCTTTCTTTCTTTAGTCCATTCATTCATTCATTCATTCGACCATTTCATCTTCATTTTCATTTTACTTTGTTTTTTTTTTTTTTTTTTTTTGCAATAAATAAAGGTTGAATTCAATACAAAGAAATAAGCAAAAATAAAATACTAAAAATAAATACATACACATGAAATGAATTTAATAAAAAATTAAGTTTATTTTGCATCAAAATTTATGGCAAATTTGTTAAGCCATTTTGATGAGGCATAATTTTTATTTAAATTTAAATATTTTATAAAAAAATTTTTATTTTCATTTATATTTTATATACAAAAGTTTAATTTTCATTTATTTTTTTATATACAAATTTTTATTTTATTTATTTAAATTTTTTATCATTTTATTGTGATGATTATAATTTTTTTTTTTTTTGATCAATTTTTTTCAAAAATTAAAATTATTGAATTAAATAATTAAATTTATTTTTGAATTAAATTTATATATTTATTTTTTATGTTTTTTTTTTCTTTTCGGATTATTATTTAAATTTGTTAACTTTTTATAATTTTTTTTTTTAATTTTAAATTTTCGCACGCGCAATTTGATCACTTTCTGTTTCTAATAATTTTTTGCTAAAAATTGTGACACGTTGCGCATGCGCACTTTGCTGCCGCGTTGTATCCTTTTACGCGTTTCGTTATCAACTGGCGCACGATGCATGACACAGCACAAAATCAAAATCAAAATTGAACTAAACATAAAAACACAAAAAAAAAAAAAAAATACAAAAAAAAATATAGAAAATGAATCAAAACAATCAAAAATCGTCGACGTCGATATGTGATACATGCGTGTACAACAACAACAACAACAATAAGAGTAATCATAATAATAAAGAACAACAAAAAGTATAGTAGAAAAATCAAAACTACAACCGCACAAATCAAAAACAACTAACCAACCAACCAAAGTACTCAGACAACCCCTGTCCCGACCAATGTCCACACTCACTCAAATACTCACTTTTCTGTCCCTTCGAGCTCTCCCTCCTCTCCTCGCTTATCTATACATGCAATTGCACACTTTGCCACATTAAGAGTTTTTTCTATACAAACATACGTATTTCCTATTACTATTTTAACTTTTTCACTATCAAAGAACTCACACACAACAGAAAACAAGAATAAAAATTTCGATAAAACACCCCAAAATATCAAAAATCAAAGATTTTCCCTCAAAAAAATAAATATAAAATGAAATACGAATGCTTGGAATAAAAAGAAGAGAAAGTACCACACGGAAAACCCTTAATGCTCCGCCCATTTTTTTTTTCTTGTTGTTGGTTTTTCCAATATAAGAAAAAATTTATTCACATTTTGCTTTTGTTGTTGTTATTATTTCTATCGCTCATGTCGGCATCGCGCTAAGTTTTCATTGTTCAATAGTTTTTCAATTTGTTATTGTAGTCAGTCATGTTGTAGTAGTTGTCATTGTATCTACTTGTTGTGCTGGTAGTTGTTGTTATTTTCATTACTTCTTATTATTATTGTATTTTCGATTTGTCATATAGTTTTTTTTTTCGATTTTCGACTTCAATCACTTTAAATGCTCTCTCCACCCACCCTAGTTCACTACTTCTTCATTTTTATTATACCTTTCACACTATTGCCTATAGTGATGATACATACATTGGTTTAATGTTGGTAACATAATAGAAGGTTTCCAGGGTTTGAGACCCTATTAAAGTATATATAGATATGATCAAAGTAATAGACAGACTCAGTTTAGTGATGTCTGTCTGTGTATATTCATATCATACTTTCAATTTTCTAAGCTGAAATTTGGTACAGACACTTATTATTATTATTATAAGCTATGTTAAAATCAGAGGTCTTCGATTACTGGATGAAGTAGCGCTGATAGGAAATTCACTTAAATTTGTTTTCTTAGTCTACAACAATTGAAATCATTTATTTTCATCAATTTCATATGACAATTAACACAAAATTGAAGTGTGAAAGGTATGAAAATATCGGTGAACCCTAATTTAATGTTATGTCTAGTTAATATTTTCTTTAACATGCTATTGTACATAGTAAGCGAATGTGACGAAGTGTGTGAGTATCTTGTATGTCAAAGTTTCTAAATATCTAAGTGAGTGTGCATGCACTTCTTTTGTAATTATGTTTTCTGCTCGTTTGCATAATTGAATGTAACAAAGTTTAATATAGAAAAAAGAAAGGAATGAAAGCAGATGCTGGCAAGAAGTGAATCATGAAAAAGTGGTAAGAGAGAGAGAGAGATGGATAAAGAGAGACTTCAAAACCAGGGAATTTGTGTGTATTGATCACTGACATCAGTAAACTGTGTAGTATGATTTGACCTGACCCTTCTGTGTCGCTCGTACAATATTTAGTGTAGTCAGTTCAATTAATGAACTGCAATTGACAGTTCTGCTTGCCTTAGGGTGTAAAGATGTTTATCAGAAGAACATAGATAGATAGATAGATACAAAATGATATTCAATATTTTCTTATTGAGTAAATTAATAACTTAATCAATCTTTTATATTGTAGAAGGTTGCATAATGTATCTTTTTCTTTCTTATCATTTATAAAAATGACAATTTACTTTGGCATGTAATTAAAGAAGCTCAACATGGTTGTTAGGCGATTGATAGGTTTAGTTCCAAGGAAAAACAATTCTTAGCGTGTATTAGATGGGTTTGGGTACTCGTGTCCTTAACATAAATATAATATACACACTCACTTATACATATTCATAGTAATACACTGAAACAGCGCATAAGAAAATCTAATTAAGAAAAAATTCTTAATATGCATTTGATGGCAACAAAGACGAATGAGAAGAAAGTGGAAAGCGAAAGTTTTGCTCACAAATTTGACTGTGATTCTGCGCACGAATAATTTATACAAACATAGATACATATGAGGTGTGTCTAAAAAGTATTCGACCTGCGTATTAAGGATACGATGGGAAACCATTGACTCCTCACGATCTTGCTGTCTGTCACAGTTACCGAATGGATGCGTCCATTTTCTTAAAGTATCTTGTTTTGCTATTAAGTTAGCACCAAGTTTTGCTTTTTACTCGAAAAAAATTGTATGGAAACCTTTAAACAATAAAAAAGGCCTTTGAGAACAATACAAAGAAAAGAATGATGGAATTTACGGTTTTACCTTAAAAAAGGTTTTACATCTTTGGCACGTCCGAGTATTGCACTACAAAAATAGTAAGACTTGCGATTGCAAAACATTGTCATTTAAATGTGTGAGAACTACAAAGTGATTCTGGAATTCCAAAAAATGTATTCCGAGTATTTGTACAGTAAATTTAGAAATCGAACGAATGATTATTAAAGTTAAAAAACTGCTTAAAAGTCCTTTGCGCCTTTCAGATGTTTGGTTCAAAGGATATCGGTTTGATTATATAAAGGCAATTGAAAAGAATGCAATGAGTACAATGTGCAAAGCACATTCCGCAAACTTCCAGAGCTGCTTCAGGATACCACGAATTGGATATGTAAGAATAATTGAAGTATACTTTTAAATCACATCTCGTGCATACTAACATATGCATTGATATATGCAAAGATAGAGTAGAGTAGAGAAGCTAAGCAATCGTAATATGTGAGAGCATGTAATCTAATGGCTCTCCCACTCTTATTTCGTTCTCTCTCTCTCTCTCTCTCATTTGCTTCTGCTCTCTTGTTTAGTTAAAAAAAAAAAAACAAGAACAAGAAACAACTCAAGCGCCATATGCCGGTTAAACAAACATTGGCACGAATAGTATAGACGAAGGCAAAGTGTTGTTAGATGAATTGCACGAAGCTTTCGTCGTTTGCACGTAGAATAAACATTTAGCATTCATTGGTCAGCACAACAAACACATATGCACTCATACACACACACATGTATACGCATACTCATACATATAATACAAAGATATGGTGGTCAAGGTTTTCTATTGACTTTCACTTTCGCCGACAGCGACAATAAAAACAACAACAACAACAACAACAAGAACAGCAACAGCAGCAGCAACAGCAACAGAAATAACAAGAATAGGCGACGGACATGTTGTTGTGGCTGTGGATGTTAAGGACATTGGATATGGACATCGACATCAACTTCAAGCTCAACTCAATTCAACTCAACTGTGCCGGTTTTTACTTTCACTTTCACTACTACTACACATTTTATGAGTTTGCGTAAAAATAACAATAACAACAACAAGGACAACAAAAACAAAAACATGAACTACTATTCCCATATACATACTCGTACATAGTACATACGTGTATGTAAATATGCGTATGTGTATCTTTTTGACTATAAAATAGAAGAGTCGTCCTTCTTCTACTCTTCTCCTCTTTCCATGTCTCTTGGGATGTTGTTGTATTTAAAATGTAAACATAAAACGTATTACATATGAGTATATGTATGTTTATAAGTAGTAAAATGTAGTGTAGTGTAGTGTAGTGAAGTGAAGTGAAGTGTAGTGTAAAGTTGGGTAGGAATAAAGTGCGTAATTCAGTGTCAAAGTCTATGAACTCGAATTTTAAAATAAATTTTGTATTGCTTAGATATATAATTATGTTCCAAGAACACGCAATATGAACATGAAAACAATAATTAAGCCATGTGTAGTCCTAGGCTCAAGCATTTGCATAATGCTTCCGCCTACACACTTTATTTTACATTACAATATTCTGTATTATACTCGTATGTTATATGTAGTAAAGGGGAAAGTGGTTAACAAACAATTACAACTACAACATCAAAATAGTCATTAACAAATTTAAAAATGAACGAATTCTAAAACGCATTAAGCAATCGAGAAAGGGGCCAAAGGATCAGAGAAAGTGACGAAAAAATGCGTGCCCATTTATATGCAGGACACACAAAAACGCACGAATCGCAGTCACACACGCAGTCAGTCGTCATACAATAGACATTAGAAAGGACATGTAGAAACTCTTATAGGACAGACACCCTCACATACTTTTAACAAAGGCAACGACCGGTTAGTCAGACAGGCAGACAATCAGACATAAGAAACAAATGAAAACTCATTAGAATTATGGGTATGAAATTGCTTTTTGGTTTTACCTTTTTCAAAAATTTATGATTGATTTGATGTTGAAATGTTTTTGAAACCGAAATCTTTTATATGCATTTTATTGTATATTTGCTGCATATGCCACATTTTCATTTATTTGAGTTATATACACAGCAACAGTAGCAAATACTTAGTCCACAAATCTTATGCTTAATAATAAAACTATTTTTATATGTAATTTCTATTCTCACCCTTAATTTCTATTTATTTATGATTTGCTTAGGTTTTTCTCTTTTGATTAATGATGAATTTCTTACTATTTTGTTCAATAATAAATATCCATTTAAAATTATCCACAATCAATTACAATTTAAAATACAAAAATAATTAAGGATTTTAAATAAAAGTTTTAACTTAAATTAAATCTGTCAAATTTTTAATTGAATAAAATTGGAAATTGTTAATTTAATAACTTTTTTAAGAAAAATTAACCAACTAAGTATCATTGCTAATATTCATATTCACTTATCTTATAAACCTAATAATGAAGTCCAAATAACAATACAAAATCAATATCTCTATGTGTTGCCGTATGAGACTTTTCTCAACATTAAAGAGATTTAAAATTTCAATGACATATTCTAATGTTTTAGTCTATAACTCTAGTTTGTTATAGTCTAGGATAATGTTTTATACACTATAACCTTCCCAGAAAAGTATACAGTCAATTAGCGAAAACCACATCCAAATCGGATCAATTGTTTTTGAGAAAATCGCGAACTTGATACATACATAAACTTATACGGGTCAAACAGAGAACTTTTTTTTTGTTGAAGTTGGTTAAAAAATAACAAAAATATCTTCTCTTATGATAGGGGAATGCTTACTTATATATCATCAAAATTTCCTAATACTTGAGTGGATCTCAAGGTGTGAATAGCACAAGGATAACGAAAACGTCGAATGCCTGGCCAACAAGGACTTAAATAGACTTTAATACCTAAATCCCGATCAGTGACGTAAACTCTGAGAAATTGGAGAAACTGTGTTCTTTTTCAGTCACAGGACAATGGGGTCCCAGTTATTTCTCAGATACTGAGGAACATGATGTTTTCAGTATTTTCGAATCTCCAGCAAGTACTAGGAAAAGATTCTCAGTTTTAGAGGAAGTTACTTGGGTCAATCCAAATTAATAATAATGATAACAAATTGTGGTAATTAGGGTGATTTTGAGATAATTCAAGACAATTAAGTTCTGTTGGAGTATAGAAAAAATGTTAGTTTAGAAAACAATATTTGAAAGGAATTTTAAGAATTTATTATTAAAAAAACTTAAATTTGAATAGAAAAAAATTATGAAAATATCTATAAAATATTCCTTTAAATTCAACCCAAAATTTTTCATATATTTTCTCTCGCAATGAAAACTTTGTACTCACATCAATGAAAAACTCCTCATTTCTTATTTTGTTAGCTCGCCTTTATAATAATCACAAATTTTCCTCCTTTTTTTTTTAACAAAAATTTGTCTACACATAATGAGGACTTTCTCATATGTATGTGTATTCCTGTTTTTATGTGTGTATAAGTGCCACCCTCTCATAACTTTTCCCAAACTCATCTGTACATGTTTGTGAAAAGAAATCTAACTAACAAAATTAATAATGAAAAATAAAATAAACGAAGATGTGGAGACACACAACTCACATACAAAGTAAATGGAAAAAATTATTTATATCACAGACACACATTTATAAGCACACATAAACATATAGATGATAATGCAAGTGTATTTGACTGGCAGAGCAGCAAGCAGGTTAGTCATCTACAATGTGGACTAAAACGTTGAACTCGAACTCCTTGTTCAAAAACTATTATAACCAAACTATGCACAACATGTTGTCCGCCAGCAACAATAACAAAACGATCATCATCATCATCATCACTAACTGAATATTCTTATCTATACCAACACAGAGAAAAACTTTCACTACACTCACTCACACATGTTTCAAATCCCTTTCCCATTCCCATTCCCCTTCCCATGCCATCCAAAATTATAGTCGAATACTTTCAAGCCCTTTCTTCATAAATAATTTGTGCTCATGTGAAGACGACTACCCTCTCTCCAACTCTCTCCACTTCTCTTCATATCATTCAGATTACTCTTCTTCTTTGACTTGAACCACCAACACCAAAAATATTATAGTAAGTAAAGGAAAAACTCTCAAAAATTTTTCTCTAAATTGCGGGAAAAAAAAATGTAAGAAGAATTCCATAAATTCCTTCAACTTCAACACAGCCTCCTTCAATGAGGAAGACACACATGCACATACACACACTCTCACACACACACGCACACATACACACACCGATACACCAATATTTGCAATTTTATCAAAAACACACAGATATCCACATTCATATAAAAGACGCCTTCATTGTCTACGAAGCAAAACCCAAAGTGACACCCACCCTACTCATACCCACTTCCATCCAAACCCATGGCACACGTTCAATTTAAGGCAAGGGGCGAAGGCGAACTGAAAGGCAGCAAGACGAACGAGCGACTTTATGAAACCATCAAATTATTTTCTTTTCCATTTCTGACACTCAAAAAAAAAAAAAAAAAAAATTCCAAAATAAAATAGAAAGAAAGAAATGAACGGAAAAAATGGGAGGAAAAATGCGAAAATATTATTTTCCAGTTACACTCTACGCTTGGTCGGTCACCCGTCCCCGGTCGTCATGGTACATCCTTTACTTTACTTAACTTAACTGTTCCTCAAAAACTTTTCTATGGCTTACACAGTACACACCCAACCGCCGTCACCCGCACATGGCACCCTCATCCTCATCATCAGCACAGCTCAGCTCAGCTCACCTCACTCTACATAACTTTGAGTTACTTTTGTCGTCTGTTTCTTCTGTTTCTGTTCTGTTTCGGCTTCTTCATCATCTTCGTTACTGTTGGAGCTGCTATCGCTGTCGCTGCTGCTGCTTCTTCTCCTTATTATTATTACATATTATTCTTTTTCGTCTTATTCGAGTACGAAAATTTTTATGAGAAAGTGCCTCAAAGCACTTGCCTCCTTCTTCTTCTCGCCATACTCCTTCTACATTTCTGTCTTATGTTTTGTCTGTGTATGTTTGTTTATGTCTCTCTATATTTCTTATGTCTGTACACATACTTACATATATACATACATACATATGTGTAAGTATCTGTGTGTGTGTGTGTGTGTGTGTGTGTGTGTGTGTGTGTGTGTGTGTGTTTGTGTGAAGAAAAAGTTATAAGCCTCAACTGTTCTGTATATCAAAATATTTAAAAGCAAATATAATATTAGGGTAAAAAGTATGAAAATAAAAATAGTAAGGACAAAAGGGGAAATGAAAACGGAAGAATGTGTGAGAAGAAAATTTTTATTTGTAGTACAAAAATACATTTAAGTAGAAGGCGGCGTTCTTTGGGTGGGTGGTTGGGTGTAAGTATGAGCAGTTGGTATTTAGTTAGTTAGTTGCTTGTTCGAAAATGGTGGCCTAGAGTGAAGTGAGTTTTTCATCCAAAATTATTGTATTTCCTACAAAATCTCCTTTCTCCATTCGATCATCCTCTTTACATTCTGAAATTCTTTATTTTTTTTTTTGAGCGAAAAATATGCATGCACCTCAAAGTATGCTACAGCAAATATAATAAATGAAAAGAAGTGAAATTGACGATGGCAAAAAAAAAAAAACAAACAAACAAACAAAAAAAAGGAAATCATAAAAATGAAAAAAAAAAAAATATTAATAACGCGCAAAGCACAAAATCGAAAGAACGAAAAAATGAGCGAAAGAAAGAAAAGCAGAATTGAAAATTTCAGTTTTTTTATTACATGAAATGCGACGTGAAGAACAACTCAACACAACAAGGAAAAATGTGAAAATTTATTGATTTTTATATATAAAAAAAAAAAAAAAAAACAAAGTAATCATAAAAAATTTTATATAAAGCTCAGTATGCATGTGTGTTTGTGTGTGTGTGTGTATGTGTGTTTAAGGAGAGACTTTTTACAATATACAATATTTGTATTGTAATGACGGCGGCGTTGCTTATCGTTGAATTTTCTGTTTTTATATTTTTATTGCAGTCAGTCGCATTAAAAATACTTAATCTCCTCACAAACACCATACAACCTTCACATAACAACCATTGTAGAGAACAGCGTCAGTCAGTTATTACTTAACACATCCATATAGATAGATAGATATTTTTTTTTTTTATATTTATGTTGATCCCCACCCACCCGGTATCATCGAATAAAGACACCAACTCAGTCAGTCACTCAGTCACTGACTCACATACTCACTCACTCACTCACTCTTACCTATAATAATTTTTGCTCTGTTAAGCACTTTAATCATGTCCATATCGAATTTTTACTTTATCATAATGCAACGTACTGTAAAACTGGGGAGTATATGGTAGATCGCCCACCCTCCTCTCAATATATGGGATTTTTATTATTTTTGATAGCATACAATAGGGCGGTGGCGACGGCGTTGAGCGTATGAGCAACTTGCGATAAAATGCCTGAAAATATTTCATTTCGCATTTCGTTTTTGGTTTTGTTGTTACTTAATGAGAATTTTTAATAAATTGCGCCCTCGTTACTTTTATAATATTTTATTTTTGTTGTCTTTATTTTATTCCTATTTTCCTTTTTTTTTTTTTTTTTTTTAGTATAATTTTCATTATTAATAAAAATTTATGATTATATTTATTATTTATCTATTTATCTTTATTCCCTTTCTATATAGACAACAAGTATGTACGAGTATGTGTGTGTATTTTGTTTAACAAAAAATAATGGAAATATGTAATGGAAAAAGGAATAAAAAATCGAGGAAAATAAAATAAATTTATTATTCCAATTAAATTTCATAAGTTAAGTGCGTCATTCATTGACACTGACATATGAGTACTCAATCGTACAGACCCCAATAGACTTAAAAAAAAAAACCAAATATAAAACATTAAGGACAAATTAAGCGAAACTTAGATACCTGAAAGAAGAACCTCATTTTTGTACATATATATTTTATTGTCATTCTTTCTTAGAATATCAAAATAATGTCACAATTTTAAGTTCATAGATAAAGTCACTGTTGTATCAAATAGTCATCTGATTGATTCAATTCCTTCTTGATATGCTATACAAATTGACAAGACTAATCTTAAAAATGATTATAAATTTGACAAAAATAAAGAAGTAGTTCTTATAACTTAAATTTTTTGTAAAGACTACAACTTCCAATTGTCACAGAACTCTGATTTTGGCATACTGCCTGTGAATGGATGGCAACAAGACATATATCAATATCTTTAAAAGAGAAACTAATATGAATATCATGACATAAGAGAGTTTTGTATGAAGATAACTTCTTCTAGTAATCGTACGTCTGTGGTATTCTGACATATTGTTTATGCATGACAACAAGAAGCTTGTGTACCAGGTTAATAACACAAAAATGCAAGTCTAGTATGCATAGATAGACTTGACTTAATCGATTCTTCTTGTTACTCTGATCTCTTTTGTAGTTTAAACGATCTTTAAGACAGTTCTAAAGATTACAAACTTCAGAACAAAGTAATAAATACCATTCACATTATTGTGAAAGGCATTGAAACAACTTTTCAGAATTCAAATCTTCATTCAGTACTATCATATGTATTCACCCATTTTATGTTAATTGTCTTTGATTTGTAGAATTTTGTTTAAAGATCTTAAGAAATTATCATTACAGAGACTCAATTATACTCAATAGTTCCGATCAATCAAATTTTTGATATTATTTATACAAATAGTGCTGAAAAAAAAATCCAAATTGGTTTTTAACTAAGCTACATATACTTCAAACAACAATCAATATTTTGCCTGGAATTCAGTAATCAGCGAATTCCAGTTCTATCACATTAGCTGTGTATGCCATATTTGAACCAAATTTCAACTCAAAAACTCAACATCTGATTGATCATTTTTATATTGTACTAGCGTACACGACTTTGCCTTGCACGGTTTGTTTCCTTTCTTAGCATCACTATATTCTCTCTATTACAATTTGAGTATCAACAAAGAACACAGTTTGAATATAAGAAAATTGAAGCGCTATTTTAGTTAATGGTTTGTAGTATACATTTATGGATTGGGGATGTTTAAAACTCCCAAATCTCGGGAACGAGGACACACATCAGGTCCAAAACTATCCTATGTTCAAGCCAGAAACAAACCATAGACATTCACAAAATTTCAATACAATCAGATGAACAATATGGCGACGTATAACATACGAACAATTTAACAAATTTTTATATAAGAAGAAGAAATAGAAACAGTGTCAATGATTCTCAGCATATGTATAACAAACATCAATACCAAATAATAACAACTATTCTGAATGATGTGGAGGATATAAAAAAGCAAAACACATTTAATAGATTTTATCCTATTTATTTTCTTTTATAAAAAAATAACAAATAACTTAAATGAAGGAAATGTTTGAATATATTTCTGAAAATGTCATAAGTACAAGTTCTCATCCAATTTTCTGACACATGATTCTTTTCTCATAGAGTCTAGTATCATAAACATAATTCATTCAATATTAAAATTAATAAAAGCAATTGTTGCAAATAAATAAAATCATTTTGGTATTTGGATTAGAAACTTATTTATGTATTATATGTATAAACTATTAGTATATTGACTAGGGCGTATAAGGTATATAGTATGGTACATATATCTATTTTATGTATATATATATTTTTAATAATTTAGGATAACTATTTTAATTGTTGTTATTTTTTATAATGCATTAGATTTACAAAAAATAAATGCTTGATAATTGGGAAGAATATTTTTTTTTTTTTATTTAAGAAATTGTATTAATCAAAATTTGATGAAATTATAAACAGATTTTGATTGATTCTTTAACAAAAAAATATAAGACTTTGGATTTGAAACAATTATCAAGTTTCTATTTTAATGTATTTCTTTATTTTATAATATTATAAAAGTTTCCTTTCGCGACCAATTTGAAAACCAATATTAAAATCATAATTTAATTTTTTTTTTTTTTTTTTTGTAATTTGTTTTTGTTGATTTTTTCAAGAGGAGTCCTTTGTTTTAGAAGGTGGTGATTGATAATAGTAATATTGTAGTTTATTAAATTGTTGTCATAAAGCATATGGATATATTTTTAATATGCGCAAGCACTCTTAACTTAGTACGTATAAGTATTTACAAAACAACAAAGCAATGCCAATTATTATTATTTTTTTTTTTTGTTATATAAGTCCAATATATATTAAAGTATCTATGATATGTATATTTTTGATTATAGTACACTAAACAAGCAAGTCATTTTTTTTTTTTTTTTTTTAAATTTTGTTGATTTTTTTGAAGCCAATTATGTATATTTATTTGCCACTAAAACACAAGCATGGGATAAAGTGAGTACTAGTATAATACTAAGTATATACAATAAGTTCGATTAGAATATGCGTTTATATTATGTATATTTATAGGATTATTTTATAATTGGCTTTAGATACAAACAAGTTTTATTATTGGACTCACAATGTCTTTAGACAAATGGCATCTTATTAATCCTAAATGTAAATTCCTATCAAAATGTGCGCATAAAGATTTGCGGCTTAAAATTATCATTATCATTATTATCATTATCATTATTATATTTATTATTATCATCATTTGTATATGCATTTGCATTATAATCATAAGTAGCATTATTAAGATTAGAATTAGAATTGGAATCATGTTTAGTAACATGATCAACATTATCAAAATTATCATAATCAACTTGAATTGTTGTTAAGTTACTAATTTTTATTATTTGTTAAAGATTCTTTAATTTTCTTTTGATTAAAGCACATTTATAGCACATTTTGAGTGAACCGTTGTAAATTCTTAATATCAACATACGCAAAAAACACAAATGGAAACACTTTCTTTATCCTTTGTTTATACTTTTTTGTATATCCTTTTTGACAAGTTTATTATTTTTCTGGAGCTAAATAAATTCTTATGAATTTTCATTACACTTCATTTTTGTTCTTAGAAATAACATATTAATTAATGTTTTGTATTATGATGTATTATGTGATGTCCTTATTGGTTTTCTTGGTATTCTAGTTATTAGTAATAATTAATTATATCCTCTTCTTCTTGTGTCCTTGTTGTCTTCTTACACACAGATGTTGAAAAAAATAAACACATCTATGAAGACTTAGTATTAACAGCAGTTCAGAAGCTGCTCATTGATTTCTTTTCAATATAATTTTTGTATATTTTTTTTTTTTTTTTTTTGTATTTTATATTCTATTGTTGTTGTTATTATTAGATTTTTGGTTTGTTTTGAAGAACTTACAGAACGTGTACAGGGTGTCTCACTTATTTATCATACCGACAAGTATAACACGCCGAAAGTGTAGCCACGCGCGGCCACAACTGTTCACGAACGCGTTTTCTGTAGACTGAATTTGAATTTTCCATCTCAAAGTGTTTCAAAGCATTTTTCCTTACTTTTTGCTTTTTGGATAAAGGACCAAAACAACAACAACAACAACAACTTCAACAGTAACATAATAACACCCACACTATTGAGAGAGTAAAGTATTGTAATACTGAGAACGTTTACATGTTGGAGAGATTAAAGCAAAGAGAATGTTCCTATGCATGCGTGAGCAAGTGTATGGCGAAATATGTATTATATTGTATTGTACGAGTATTGTAGTATAAACCTGCAAATGCTGAAATTTTGTAAATTGCCACCACCAACAAATACGCCATCATCATCATCATCATCCCATCATCATCATTACCACCACCAACAACAATAGGACATAAGGAAATCTAACAACTCCAGAGTGAGTGAGCGAGTGTTTTATGCTCTGTTGCTATTTTGTTTACGTTTGAATTTCAATAGAAAATATCATGGTACCTTTTATACCCTACACTTGCTACACTTATGATACTTGTAGTAGATTAGATTAGATTAGATTAGAAAAGATAGGAAAGAAGTTACATGACTCATTTAAACATTTATAATTATTATTATGTATTCATTAAAAAATGTAAGAATTTTTTTAAGAGAATCTGTCCGCAATTTCTATCAACCTAATGTTTCTATATTGAAATATGTCACAGAATTCTTAAGAATTTCAAGATTCTCTTAGGTGATCCATATTTTACTATACCATATAGCATAATGAATACTTTGCTATTTCCTATTCTTCATTACATAATCTAGAGATCTCATTGTGACCTACAATAAATAATAATGGATAAATAAAATGTTTTAAAATTTGAAGAGAAAAGAATATTGTGGAAAACCCGATGTTCTTCACATGATCAATGAAGAGATGAAGTCTATGGGCCTTAAGCGATTTTCGTCTCTCATAAGATTTGATGCCATGTAACTTGGATGGCTTAGTGGCTTCCCTACTGTAACAGGATTCCTATGTTTGCATTCCTCTTATGTTGTACTTTAAGATCTTGAAGTTGTTGTAGTCCTGATCGTATTTGATTGAAATATATTTTTATTTGAATTTACAACTTTAAGGTCTTAACAAGAAAAGGTTTAAATATTCTAAAAAAAGAAAAAAACGAAAAAGTCTAGTGAATATTCAAAAAAAAAATTAAATAAGCTCAACTTTCTTGAGTGTAGAGAACATGATACAAAAAGGACATTTTTTTCTATCACATTTCATTGCTTTCTCTTTATGCTTTTTTCCATTTTTTTGATAACTTCCCATGAGAGCGAAACATGACCGCAAAATTAGGCAAGTATATTTTTTAATTGTTGTTGTTGTTGTTGCTGCTGGTGGATTTAGTTTTGGCAAAGGAGAAAGTGGGCAGGAATTTTAAAAGGAATGCTAAATTTTGGGGGTAGGGAGAACCAACTGAAGAGTGTAGATGAACGATATATATATATATATAGTGTTGTCCCTTTTCAATAAATTATCTTTGGTATGTAAAAATTAAAAAAAAATAATAATTTTATTAAAAATATTTCAAAATTTTTAAAAGTTTCTTATAAATAAATTTTATTTTATTTTAATATAGTTAAATATTTGAATAAGAACAAAAAACACAATAATGTTCATTTAAAAATATAGAAAATAATTAGAAACGCGCCCACTTGATGATTTCGAAATTGAAAATTAATATCAAATCGAAGTAACCCTAAAATTATTAGGAATATCTGAGAGCTTCTCTCAGAGAGGAGACATCTATTCAGAGAGATAGAGAGAATGAATCATATTAATCTTTGAGAGAATCTAAAGTTGAATTGAGATTAGAATTCTCTGGTTTGAACATGCGTATTAGTTAAGTTCTCATCAAAATTTGGCGGTAAAAAAGGATATGATTTTTTTACCTCATTCCCCCTTTTTTATGTTAGTAAAATGCCATATACTTTTATCGTTGTTGTTGTTGTTATTGTTGTTGTTATTGTCGCTTTTATCGCACAAATACTGATAAAAACAATCATTTATATTGCGCCACGCTTAGCAAACGAAGCGAACGAAAGATTTGATTGTTGCATGCGCTACTGCCACTTACATGCTTTCATTCCTTTCTACTTTACATTCCTTTCACTTCATATCAAAGGATAATATTTGTTGTGCCATTAATTAGTTATAGTTGGCTGTTCTTAGCAGGGGAATTTATAGTCGTCAATCTATAATATGAGCGCATTTTCGATATCCAAAAATTTATAGAAAATAATTAGCAAAGAATAATCAACATCAACAGCAGAAATGAATATTTGAAAATAAAATTAGGTTAACGTGAATGAAGTATTTTTCTTTTTATAGTTTCATTGTCGTTTTATGTTAATGTATTTCACTTTCCGTCGTTTGTCGAGCTACCGAGTGAGCGCACAAACGAAAAAGCGGAAATGACAGGCTTTTCTTTAAACTATAACCCGATACAATAAGAACAAACAATAGACTTAACTTAAATATACCCTAATCACGGAATACACAAATGGGTTTTACATTAGTTTGTATTTTTATTTTTTTAGTTTTTAATGGTAAATTTTGGGAATTTCTTGGCCCCGGAATATCCGTACGACAACGACGACGACATCATTGTATTTCGCGTTTTATATTCAAATTAATATTTTCTTCATTTCTCGTCATCATAAATTTAGTTAGTACTTCGTAGGCAAAACACGGTTACAGTATCAGTTTGTTAAGTTATGGGTTTTTTTTTTAACTTTTACGTTGAGACAGTTCCACCAGTTCTTTGTACTGTTCCACAGAACCATCTTCATGCTTTGAGGTATATGTTTGTTGTCGAGCTTTTTGTTCGGCCTCTTCTTTTTTTACCCTGTCGTGTTCTTCCTTCTTGGAGCGTTTTGACTTTTTGATTTTGTCACGCACGCGTTTGCCAAGACGCGATGCTGCCAGTACTTGGTTAACTTTGGAACTCTTTAGGTAACGCGTTTGCCATGACTAGAATAAGTTGAAGAATTTTATTAATGACGAACATAACTGATTAATATTATATTATATTATGTTAGGCTTACCTCTGAATTGCTTTCTCGAGATTTCATACGTTCATCATCACTAGTATCTAGTGAAATAACATCTTCATCATCATCCAGATCATTATGTTGTTGGCTACCTGATCCAGCTGCTTGTATATTGGCATCTTCACTTGCCAATTGTTCATTCATTTCGGTTTCTAGGTCTCCACCTTCAATGGAAATTACATCATCGTTGTTATCATCATCATCAACATCATCACCATCATCGTTAGAAGTTTGATTTGAATTCAAATCAGCTGGTATAGACGCTTCTAAGGGCTGCTTATCCTCAGTTTTGTCAGCGTCTTCCTTTGTTGCTTCAGCATTCTTCTCAATTGAATCGCTGGTGGCTTCCCCAGTTTGAGACTCCTCCTTCTTAAGGTAATCTTCATTTGTGTTCTCCACATTTGATTTACATTCTTCACTTCCAGCAATGATTTCTTTCTCTTTATCTGCATTCTGTTCATGTGTTTCATTATCTGATACTTCACCATCTTCAAGTTCACTAATCTTACGCGACCTTTGACCATTATTAATTTGCTCAGTCCCCATAGACTCCTCTATTTGAGAACTCTTCGCTGCTTGTTCATCTGCCTTTTTAACTTCATCATCAGAACTATCGGTTATAAGCAAAGTTTCTGTTTCCGCTTGGATAGGAATAACATCCGGTGAACATGAACGTGAACGTGACATCTTGGTTTCTAGTTTTATATCGTCCATTTTTTCTACTTCTGTTTTTTTCTCTGCAGTTTGATCATCTTCTCTGATAATAGTACGATAATTACGTTTAAGTTTAATCTTCTTTGTGGCCTCCACCGATCCTGTAGTGTCCTTATTTGATTTACTATCCAAACCATTGGATTCAGCAGTGTTGGAATTCCTGCTTGTATTCTCACGATCATGCAATTTGCGCTTAAGTTCCTTATCAATCTTCTTTTGCTGTAAATCTTCATCATTTCTCGCATATTTTGCTTGTTTTTCCTTCGCTGCTTTCTTTTCCCCATCCGAGTCCACCTCGATCTTAGTCACAGGTTCTAATGCCAATTGTGAACGAATTGCACGCGCTCGAGCTTGTAGTTCCAATAGCTCCAGAACACTTATTTGAGAATCAGCTGAAAATGAATTAATTGAATCCTTCTATTTAGTTTAGAATTTTCAATCAGAAATTTTATATTCTTTAATACAAAATTCGTATGAAAAACACTTACGTTCTGCGTTTGTTTTAGAATTATTTGCGGCCTTTTTGACTTTTTTCTTTTTGTTTTTTACTGAAATTGGACAATAAAAAAAGAAATCGTAATTAAATTATCAAATTATGGATTCAAGTCATGAAGAGCCAGATCCATATGCAGAAGACGAATGCGAAGAGGAGGAAAAAGGACCATGTGAGTTTCGTTTCTTGTTAAATGGACAACAAGATCTGGAAGCAAAGCTACTTGAATTTAAAGATGCATGTGAAGCTCATGAAAAACATACGAAACACCGACGCAAGCGTCGCTACTATCATTTGGGGTTAGTGGCGAAATTGGTAAGGGAAACAACGCCCGAAGAAATGCGACGTATGCTGGAGAATCATATATTCACTTTTCAAGTTGATTCTGTGTCCAATAGACCCTCAGAACTTAATGGCATACTCGAGTGCATGAATATTGGTATTGCCGCCTATAGTCAGGAACAAAAATTGCCAACAATCACTTCACTGGCGGTAGAAATAAACGGGGAATGTTGTCGCATTGGACGATTGCGTAATAATTGTACTGTGTTGTTGCCACGAGGTGCAATCATGACTTTAACCACCAATGAAGCGTATCGGTATTGTGGATTCAAGGAGATTGTATACGTCATAAATCTAAGAGTTTATATTAAATCCATAAAATTGGGTGACATATTGAGCATTGGACGCGAAGTGCGTTGCCGTGTTGTGAAGACGCTGGAAGATAACATAGCTGTTCTGATTATAGATGCGGGGTTGTTGACCTCCTATGACTTTATTGAGTTGCCGGAACAGTGTCATGTCCTTAAGCCAGAATCCTATCCTGATTTGTATATGCAAGATTTAGAGTTAATTTCACAATTGAAGGCGAATTATGTTGTCTTGCCTAAGATACGCTGCAAAGGTTTCTTGCGCTCATTCCGACGTGATCTAAGGGAAAATTTCCCAATTAAAATAATTGGCATGATTGACTTTGAGTATGTTCGTAGTAATATGCTGGATTTGTTGGGTATCATCAAATTGCTGGACTTCTTATGGATACCAGATATGTTTAATGTCAATTGTTGTGTCTACAACTATATCATGGAGGATGTGCTACCGATTTCGTTCTGTCAGAAGAAGCCAGTTATTGGCACTGTGCCACTGGAACGTTGCAGTGACTTCAAACGTTTTGAGAGTCATGAATTCCTCTATAAAATTGATTCAATACACATACAGAAGAGTACATGGTGTAATAAGTATCCATTGATTGTGAAGAAATTGATGCCAATACGAGATTTCCGTGCTGGTGTCGTACAAAATAAGATGATCCTGAAGAGTATATTGACATCATATCAGACAATTGTCAACTTCATTATTCGCACCATCAGCACAATTGAATGTATGGCCATATTCCTCTATACGAAATGTGAAGTAGCAAGTGTTGCTTTGGCGCGTTCTGAAATCTATTGTCCTGTTTATTTGATGATACCATTGGAAGATGATGATGATGTCGAAAAAATGAAATGCAAAACAGAGTTGGTGCGTTCACTGCATCTCCGACGTAATATGTTCCCCGTGATGTACACAAAGGAATCAAATATTTGTAATTATGATCCAATTGAATTTGGCGTTGACTTTATTCGTCGCAGTGGTTGCCTGGAAGTCGGTGACTTTATCATGACACTAGAAGTGGGCAAGGAGGATAAAGATAATGTGACTATCGGCATTGCCGAAGATGTTGTCATATTGCGTGCTTACTATATTCCACCATTGAAGATGTGCGAGAAATTCAAGTATGGCATGAAAGTGTAATTTTGTACTTCCTTCGATAGAAATTCAAGTGTAATTGTGTCTATCATTCGGACAAAGTGTAAATTTTTATCAAAATTCAAAATGCAAAAAAAAAAATTATAGTAAAATAATATAAATAATTAAATTATAAGTAAAATTAAAGAAAAAAAAAAAAACAACAAACCTCTATACTCATCACTGCCATCGATTTCGCTATCTGACGATATTTCTTCAAGTGAAATGTGTTCTGTGTGTGTTAGAAAATACTCATAAAATAAACATTTTCATTGAAATTTCAGTGGATATAGCCAACTTACCTTCTTTATGCTCCACATCGGAGTCTTCAGAGCTTTCAGTGTCTGTTGGACATTTGGTGGCCTCAATAATTGAGCGTAAACGTTTTGTAGAAATGCAAAGCAACTCATTCAAACAAGCTTCCTCAATTTCATCTAAACTATTTTTCTATAAATCATTTTAGGTAACAACGATACATAATTTATTATCAAATCCAATGTTATCCACACACAAACATACCTTTAAAAACTCCGGCGCCAAATTAGTTATGGTTTTTGGTTTTAATGTACCAAATATTTGTTTGATTAACTCCAGTCTATCGTCGATGTAATGAGTCATAGTGTGTATTGTGCGATCCTCTTCGGTTTTTTCCTTTTTTATTTTAATTGGTTTTGGTATTTTATCAGATTTGGATGATTTTTTCTTTGTTTTATGCATTTTTTCTAATTGTTTTCAATATTTTTTCAAAAAAACCTTAAATTTGTAAACAATTTGCAGTGATGAAATTAAATTTTCACTTAAACAGCTGATTTGGGTGCATGCAAAATGCTGCCAGATGGTTAAATATCAGAAGTGAAATTATTTGTTAAGAGGAAATTTTTTAATTTACAATTGAATTGTGTATTTTTGATTTCATAAAATTTAAACACAAGTAGAAATAATGTATCATTAAATATATCTATAATCATTTAACTACATGTATGTTGGACATTGTTGTTATTTAGATCACCTGTTTATTCTTCGATCTGGCAACATTTAGAACAGTTTACAGCAGTATTTTGTTTAAATTTTATTTAGAATAATCATTTATTATACTTTTTATTAAATTTATACGGGTAAGTAAAGTAAGGGATGGGGGTGTAGTGAATTAGTGCATATTATAATTATATAAATTAAGAAATTGATATACATGTACATGAGAATATTCTCTATTACTCTATTTATTTATTGTGTTATCATTTCTGTTGAGGAAATTATTGCGCTCTCAGCTGCTCTCACTTAGTTCAATCTTCATTCATTCGAATTCTCAACCTTTGATGTGTCGCGCGCACCACCGCGGAAAAACTGAAAGAAAGTAAAAATAAGAATAATGACGAATTAATAAGTACATAAAGTTTAATTCAAGTCAAATTCATATGTGCATTTAAACATATGAGCAAAGAAAGAAACAACGTGTACAAGTGTCCAATGTAAAATAAAATCGCGCAAATGTGCCAGAAAAGAAAAACGTAGTAAAAACGAAAAAAGAAGTGTAAAAAGCGATTGCAAAACGCCACATGAATAGCTGCGGCGGCTGAGCTGAAGGAAAAAAAAAACAAATCACAGCACTCAGCTAAAACAATTACCATGAGTAGCAGCAGCAACAACGGCAGCAGTACACGCGGCGGCGGCGGAATAGGCAATTCAGCGATTGACCTCGAACCGCTGCTCGATAAAGATGGAAATTCTAATGTCGGTGGTAGTGGTGGTGGCGGCAGTCGAAATAGCGACCTCAACAACTCCAAGGACCTGCGAGGCGAAGATCCTACAATATATTTAAAGAAGGTCAGCAGTGCATTATTCTATGGACTTTCGTCGTTTATGATCACAGTGGTGAACAAAACTGTGCTTACATCATACCAATTTCCTTCGTTCCTATTCCTCAGTCTGGGTCAGCTGACAGCAAGTATAGTCGTTTTGGCTTTAAGCAAACGACTCAAACTAGTCTCATTTCCACCACTGCAACGTAATACGTTCATGAAGATATTTCCGCTGCCGCTTATTTTCCTCGGGAACATGATGTTCGGTTTGGGTGGCACGCAAGCACTGAGCTTGCCTATGTTTGCAGCACTAAGACGTTTCTCAATACTAATGACCATGTTGTTAGAGCTAAAAATACTTGGCGTGCGACCCACGACTGCTGTACAGATAAGTGTTTATGCCATGATTGGTGGCGCTTTGGTGGCAGCCTCCGATGATTTGTCGTTTAACATGCAGGGCTATACATATGTAATGATCACCAATGCTCTGACAGCTTCAAATGGCGTTTATGTTAAGAAAAAATTGGATACCTCAGAGATCGGCAAGTACGGTCTAATGTTCTATAACTCACTTTTTATGTTTGTGCCTGCGTTGTTGCTGAACTACTTTACGGGTGATCTACACAAAGCATTAGAATTTACAAGTTGGCATAATCCATACTTTGTTGCACAGTTTTTGTTAAGTTGTGTAATGGGTTTCATACTCTCGTATAGCACGATTCTGTGCACCCAACACAATTCAGCGTTGACAACAACCATTGTCGGGTGCCTTAAGAATATTTGCGTCACTTATCTGGGTATGTTCATCGGTGGCGATTATATTTTCTCGTGGCTTAATTGTATTGGAATTAACATAAGCGTCTTTGCGAGTTTACTCTATACATATGTCACATTCCGGAGGAAGCAGGCGCCAGATAAGCAATCACTCTTACCGAATACACGCGGCGAGACCGTCTAACATTAACAAAGCTGAGCTGAGCTAGTAGCATAGTGAGTGATAGCGAATTCTCGCTCTATGGACCATTACTCATTATTATTGTATTGTAATATTTGTTTTCTTTCCACTTTCTCAAACATCTCTACATTTTTTTCCTATTTAAGTGTGAGTGAAATAATGTATAGCAACAGATTAGTTACATATTTATTTTTCTAATTATCTTTTAACGCAATGCAGATTAGTTAAAATTAAAACAAAACAAAACACAACAAATTTTTGCCAAAGCCATTATATTACATAATTATGTTTGTATTAAATTTTTTGTTTAAGAAATGACAAATAATTATACATACTTATTATTGTATAATATTATATATAATATAATAATAATTTTAGATTTAGAATTAGTAGAAATAATAACTAAACACAAAAACAAAGCATCGTGTGTACATCGAATTGTGTCATACTTATAAAAACAAAAAAAAAACAAAAAATCAGAATTAATTGTACTATAAAATATAATAATAATAATAATAATAAATATTATTAGTGATATTATAATTTGTAAATCATAAAAAAAAAAAAAAAATTATGATGATGCCTACATAAATTAAATATATTGTGTCCCATTTGTGGAAATTGCTGACAAATTAAAAAAAACATGTGTATTACTTATAGTGCTGACATATTGTACATTTATCTGTACAATTGTATACATAGAATACTATACTGATATGATAAGACAAAGAATATCAGTTACCCCTTGCTGCTGACGTTGTTTTCTAATTAAGATACATTTAGTATTTAGAAAGATAGAAGATAAATGCAGTAGCAGCAGCAAAATAAACGTTTAAAATAAATATTTTTTAAATTAAGTGAAAACAAATTTTGTTATAATAGAAGTAAAATCTTTGCCATATAAATAATTGTTATTGGGATCCATTTACTATGTAGTTCCTTGCATTGTGAACCTTTGGAACAAACATTGATCCAATTCTTCACAATAAATGATATTTCTTCAATACATTTTCATTGAAAGCCTTGATTACAGATTCTTTATTCTATTTATTTTCACTGTATGTAGTTCAATTTAATTTATAGGGAAGGAACAGTCATAGCTAATGGGGCTCGCTATATTCGATGTATACTGTACAATCTTTTAATTTAAGTGAAAACTAATTTCATTAGGGATTTGTTTAGAACGTAGTTTGTTATATAAGACAAGAAAGTTGTTGATGAAGTTTTGTACAGTCGAACTTCGCTCTAACGAATTGACACACAGCGCCACAAAATCATTTTTTATAATGAAAATTCAATGTACAATAGTAATTGATTTTGATTTAAATATTATTTAAAATAATTCTATAATTTTGATTTGGGTTATTTTCTCAAATTTTTACATCCTCATCATAATCTTCTACTATGTATGTATGTACGTATGTATATTGAGAGCTCCAAATATACATTGATTGGGATGGGACTCTTTATCTCTAAAAAGGATTGAATTCGTTCCATGGATGAAGAAATTCGTCCCACGTATACTTAGGTAACTCAGCGTTAGCATCCATTGAATCTTAATTTTTTTTTTTTTTTTTTTTTTTGGGATTCCCCTTATTGTTATTTATTATTTTCAAGCGTAAAAAAATTGTATACTTTGTATACGAAAATCAAAATATGTACACTAAAAATGGAACAAAAAAGCTGTATATATGATTCAAAATCTAATATGCTTTTGTATAGAAGTGCGTTTATACAGAAGTTTGACTGTACTACTATACATGGATTGAAATTTGCATTATCAAATAATTTCAATCTTAAGGTTGTTACTAATTTGCAATCGAATTTTTTATATTAGTTCCAAAAGAAATCCAATCAATCAGAGACAATCATGCATTTGATATATGATAAGTATTATTATCATACTTCTTATCTATATTTTTTGTAAAGTTATTTTTAAAAATAATAACAAAGAAGTTACTGACTAATTTGACTTAATCAATTGTTGACCCATATTAGAAACGCATTAAATTACTTTAAATATTTGTTTAAAAATTTTAAATGAATTTTCAAACAAACGTTAGTAATTTCTTGATAAAATATTTACACATAACTATGTATGTATGTGTGTGAAATTTCTATTAATTTAAAAAAAGCATTCCGAAGTACATATTTCGTTGTATTTTTTTGAAACACTTGTTTAATTCTACGAATTGTTTCTTTGTTTCTTCATAATTATAAAGTTATAAAATCATCAACCTTAACGTCAATGAACCGTACAAAACTACAATAACAAACAGGGGAAGAAAGGAAAGATAACTTGATATTATACATACTTATTTGCCAGAGATCTACAATAAATCTAAATTTTGTCGAAATAAATAGATTGGGAATAAATAAGAACAGAAGTGAAAACAATATCTAAAGTTGGTGATACTTAATGCTGCTGCCGTTGGTTGTATTGAGACAGTGTAGGCCACTTCAGAATTTTTCTGTTTATAGATTAAGTAAATTAGTTCAGGGAAGGTTGCAAATACTATTTATGAAGAATTCGGGCCCAAAAGTACTTACTAGTGTGTACCATGAGGAAATACATCAGAAAATAAAAGACCTAATCTGCCATAAAAAATGACTACAAGGAAATCCAGGGAGAGCTTGGAAATGTTCGCTTCACTTCATTCCATGTTAGCTCAGGGTGAATTTAACTAAGCTCAGACTGTGGTGCCAGCCCAGTATTGTTGCTATGAAATGGTATTGCATCAGGAAAAATTATCTATCTGATCATTGAATAAAGGTGAGGCCTAAGTCACTTTTAAAATAAATTATCTAAGGGCTATGAAAATGTTTAGTATAAAATGTTAAAATAGTTTGTATGATTGATCATGATCTTCTGATCTTTTGGTTTTGTGATATGAGAAGAAACTTTATGAAAGTACATATAAGCAATTGGGATGATCAGCAATCTAAAAAAATATTAATTAAGCAGAGGGCTCAACTCTTTTATTCTCAAACACTAAATTGATTAAATGCACATTGTACCAGAACCAGTTGAATATGTTGTATAGTCAATGAATTTGAGGTGCGCATTAATCTTCAATTTTCTGGTTTAGATACTTTTATAATATTTATGAATTCAGTGGACAAATCAAAAACAATTTTAAATTCACCGTTTTGTATCAATATACCTTTCTACAATTAGTAGTTTTTTTTTTCCAAATCCAATCACTTTCCTTTCTCTTAACATGCATGTTAAAGAAAGTTCTTTTATTGGAAACATTTCTTGGAAATCAATTACTTTTACGCATTCTGCCAGAATTAAAGAGCGTTTAACAAACCAATTGAGAGTGAGGAGTGTAAATAAAGAAATACATCATTATAAAATGAGAACCCTAAACTGCCTTCATAATGTCTTATGTTTTATAAAAATGAGTTCGAATGAAATGAGATAAGAAGATTACCTAGACTGATTCCAAAAAGTGATTCTTTACCTATAATGGAATAATGGAATGGAAATTGAAATTCTAAGCGCCTAATCTAGTTTAATAATAAGGTATTCAATGATGAAGATTAGTTACAGACTGAAATTTATGATTCTCTCTCTACCAATAACTAAACGATAATTTTATTCAATCCCATTTTTTTTTAGAATTCCCCTAAGTGCGGCCCTGTTGATGAGTGTAATTACTAACAAAAAAGAACAGGTTTTTTTTTAGATTTTTTTTTATTTTTAAGTACAAATGAATTTTGCTTGTGGGGATTTAAAGAAAAGTGGGGTTTATTTGTAGTGTTCCAAGAAACAACAAAAACACAACATAAGAGCCACAGAAGATTCCGATTCGTTTCGTTTAATGAAGAAACAATAATTCATTATGCTCAAACATGAATCTTGTGTAGAGGAGGAGTAGAGAAACACGGCGGTCTTTTGTTTATTGACAAATTGTTTATTCAACAACAACAAAAAATGTTTAGTCATAAGCCGAGGTGATCTTTAGTTGGTAGTTGGTGCTGTGGTTATTGTTGTTGTTGTTGTTGTTGTTGTTGTTATTGGCTTATATACATTACACCTGTTTTTTTTTTATTTGGTATATTTAGTTCCGTCCAAATCACGTACATGATGATTATACATACTTACTACATGCATACATATTAATGTGCTGAAGGTTGGTTTAAACGAACATTAAACATACTAGTAGAAGCCAATGATAATGACTATGATGATGAGCTCAATGCTCATTAGGTCATATACACATTTAGTTAACCTGTTAACCAATGTTATTGTTTTTGTTGTTGTATTATTATAGAAGCAACTTCCCTTGCTCAGTAATGCTGGCACATATTAGGAGACAGACATCGTTGGCCAAACAACAACAACTGTCTATTATTAGTTTAAGCAATCGTCGTATGTTCACAACACAAAGAGCCTTGCATGATCAGAATGTCATACATGATGAGACATCTCCTGAAACACCACCAATAACAGATGCCTTCACGAAGGAGTTTATGCAGAATCGCATTGAGACATCACCATTTCAGAAGTTATTGCTTGGTGCAGGTTCTTCTATAGCATCTTTGCTAAATCCAAGACGGTAAGTTGGAACGGGGCGCACTGTTTGCTGAATGATTGATTGTCAATAACAATTTATCTTATTACAGACACGATATGATTGCCTGTCTTGGTGAGACCACAGGTGAGTCTGCTTTGCTAAATATACTGGATACTATGCGCGATACAGAAGAGGGTCGCCGTATATTGGACCAAAAGCCACGAATCAACACACGCACTATAGATCTCAAGCATTTATGCACGTTGCCAGAAAATAGCTTTGGACGTGCTTATTTAAAATTTTTAAACGATAATGTAGGTTGTTCTTATTGTTGTGTTCTAATCTTGGTAGATATTAAAATATTTTTCGTTTTTATAGAAAGTCACGCCCGATTCTCGGATGCCTGTACGTTTCATGAACGATCCAGAGTTGGCCTATGTTATGACGCGTTATCGTGAGTGCCATGATCTGGTGCACACTATTTTAGATATGCCAACTAATATGCTTGGAGAAGTGGCTGTGAAGTGGGTGGAAGCACTAAATACTGATTTACCTATGTGCTATGGAGGAGCAGTATTTGGTGCGGCGCGTTTACGTCCCAAGTGAGTATTTCAAGTTCATTGCACTGTTAATGAATGAGTATTGATTGCTTCCGACTTATAGGCAGCGCCGTGAATACTTAAAACGCTACTTGCCTTGGGCTATTAAAACCGGCAATTGTATGAGGCCACTTATGCCAATCTTCTGGGAAGAACGCTGGGAGCAAAACATATGCCAGTTGCGACATGAGTTGAGCATTCAGCTACTTAAATGAGGAGACTAGACTGTTTGTTTGTTAAAAATATACAAATATTAAATACAATTATTTGATTTCATTGAAGCACATTTTCAATATGTAAATATGGTATTTAGATTCTATGAGCCAAGCATCAGCATAATTCTTGTTTTGTTCCAAACTTTTTGCTTATAAACTAAACATTAATATTAATATACAAAGTACTTTGAGTAATGGTTTGTTGATGAGTAGAAATAGACTTATTGGGTGGGGAATAGGAGGCTTTGAGTCATGGTTGTTGGATTAGCTAAAATCTTTTATCTAATTTGTTCAGTGGTCATCAACAGGCGTGAGAGCGGGTGCAATGTAATCATCACCCGGTGTAAGCCCAACTTTTTGCATGAGCTCCGTCAGCTTTTGCGCTTTGCGATCCTCATTGTGTGCAATCACTGTGCAAAGATGCTCTGTGAGAAGCTCTTTTTTTTCAGCCGCATTGTGTAATTCAATTTTTGATTTCAGGAATTGGGCTTCGATTTTGATGTACTGTTTTCTAAACAACAAATCCATATTAAAGAAATTTAATGAAATTAATTTATATTTTTAAATCTATCAATTAACATACTCAACATTGGCAAAATGTATGCATGCAGTATCAATTTGTTTTCGCAGCAGTGCAACATCAACGGCAAGATCACTCTCCAGCTTGGACAACTCATGACGAATCTCCTCGATTTTACGTGTTTCTGCAACAGTTCTTTGTGTGTGTTGCTCAATTGCTTTGTAAAGAAGTTCTTTCTTTTGTTTGTTTTGTTCTTCGATCATCTTCCTTTGTGTTTCGAAGTCCTTAAGAGAAACACCCTTGAAAGGAGAGTCTGTATTTAGTTCTAAATCTTCTGTAGACTTGGGCAATGTTGGCAATATGGAGGAATCATCTTTTGAGTTTTGATTCGAATCGCTTAGTTTGAGTATTGAACTGTCATCTGTTGTTGATGAGCTGTCAGTCAGTACCGCTGCTGCTTGTGCAGCGCTTTCCGCTTCCGTGGCATTTCTGCTCTTGCCATTTGATTGCATTTTCAGTGGTGCAAAGAAAAGCGCATCTTCAAGCGACTTCGACATGCTACTATTTAGATTTAATGTGTCGTCCTGATCTACAGGCGGCAGCGTCTGTGGCAAATAGTTGTTATTGTTCGATATTTTTGGAGCATCATTTGTTTTTGTTGTTGATTTGCCACCAACTGATGGTGTCTGCTTTCGCAATATTTCCGCTTGCTTAAATGCCTTTTCAGGCATTCGTTTTGCACCCTGGCCATTTTTTACTAAAATCAAAAGATGGTAATTATTATTATTTAGTATGCCAACATACATTTGTACTCAAAGATGCGCCCACTTACACGCCTCCGCACTTAGTTTTCTTATCGGTTTTCTGACTCCGGAAACCTTGTTAATCTCATCTTGACTAAAGCCATTGAATTTATCAGACATAACGGTTGTGATTTTAAAATAAATTTGCAAGTTATATAAATTAAATTATAACAAAAATGAAAAAAAAAAATATAAATTATATCAAAATAATTAAATGAATTGAAGATAAACAAAAATAATTATCTATTTGAAGAAGCAGCAGCAACAACAACAACAACAAAAACTGATCTGCAGAAGAATAGACACATCACAATCACATCACCATCTTGAACTAAGTTGGCAGTTTTGTCTTGTAACGAGTTGGCAGAGTCATTTTATTCAAAACAAAACAAAAATCAAATGCGGTGTGCGGTTGGTGGAAAGAAAGAGTTGATTGATGAAAGAAAATTGTTTAAGTACAATTAATTGACAAGTTATATAAACTAACAAATAGTAATAGTGGAAATAATAATTAAATTAATTGAAGATAGTAATCAGCATGAGCAACGAAAACTATTCAGCAAAAGAAAAGTAACTTGTTTTGTAACGAGTTGGCAGAGATCATTTTAACCAAAATAAATGCGGCGCAAGTAAAGCAATAAATTTGTCTTAACGCATGGCTTAATAAATTTAAGTACATTTTTTTAGTTTATTGTTAAATGTAAGAGCTTAAGTTACAAAGCATAATGGCGGGACGTGGTAGGGGTGGTAAGACAAGCACATTCACACATGAGCAAATGCAAGCTCTGGGTTGTGTGGGCAAGGATATTCCGCAAGTTGCAACAGCGCCGCCACCTACATATCCACCGCTGTCAACCAAGCCAGTGGCACTTCAGGTGAGTTGAGGAAACTGATGATACTGAAATAATGAATGTACTATTATAATCTCTTCAACACTTAACAGACAACAAGTGCAGAAATCTACCAAATTACATGGAAAGAAAATTTCCTTAATCACATGCGAGATTCGCCGTACTTCCTATCAACGGAACACCTGAAAATTAAACCCAACCAGTGGGGAGAAGTAAGTGAAGGCGCTCATATTCTAAATAACATTTCTAATTGCTATAAACTTCTTGTAGAAAAACGACGAGTACCTTAAAATGAAAGCACCTCCAGAATTCAATTATCAATTCATGCCAAGCGAACTGCAGCTGACGGGAGGAAAACGCCGCAACGACTACAAACCCAAACTTATTGCCAAGAAACCAAATATTGAGGATACGCTTAAAGCTCTTGAAGAGAAGGAAAAGCGAGATAAGAACGATGACACTGAGGACCGAACGAAACGCAATACAGATTCTGAGGGCGAAGATGAGGAACCAGAAGCTGAAATGGCTCTGGATGATGAAATGGATGAAGAAAATGACTATGGCAATAGCTATTTTGATAATGGTGAAGCGTATAATGAAGAAGATGATAATCTTGACGATGGTCCAATCTATTAAAATGGAATATTTTTTCAGAAAAAATCAATATTTTCATTTGTGTTTTCTTTATATTTAGCAATTTAAATTTAATTTAACACACATTTTCCACTTTAAATTATTTTCACTTTAAGTAGAGCATACACTGAAATGTCAAAAAGCAGCAAGTAATTTAATCCAAAGATTCTGGTGGACTGTAGTTAAAGTAGATAACACCAGATGTCTTCACCTAAAATTGATAAAAAAAAAATTTGCTTGTTATATTATTAATGAAACCTGTATAAACAAACTTACAAATCCAATTGTTCCGAGAAAGACGAGGAGACCAGTGGCCAAGACTGCATTGTATCTGGAATTTTTGCGAGAGTACTGCTCCTGCCAATCACCAGCGGGCACAGGCAAATCATTCATGGTGGTGTGATCATGATGGCCACCGCCATGATATGCTGCGCGAGATACAGCAGCAGCTAAAATTAATAAAAACAAAAGTGAATATCAATTCTTTATAAAATATATTTCAATAGAAATAGCCCGAAGAGAGACAACCCTTCCACAGGAGTCTTATTCCGTTTTGTAGTTATGTAATTTTTAAGGTTATCACGTAGTAGTTTTTTGTCAATGTTTACAATGAACTCACCATTTTTGATGAGCAGACCCTGCTTGACCAAGTGTTTCACCAACATTTTAGATAAGAATGAACTGCAAAATATTAAATTAATGTTTATAATTGTAAGATTGAAAATATTTTCCAGAGGACTTACGATATACGATATTGCAGCTGTGACAGAATACCTTATGGCGTTGCCAGACGAGAGAAATTGCAGGTCATTATTGCCAATGCATTGATGTTGTTGCAGTTGGTAACACTTTTGGTCGTGTGCATCATTTAAAACAATTAAGAGTGGCAATATTGTTTATACGCCTCCGCAACACAAAGATGCAAAACATATAATTAAGCTTAAGTTCAATTCAGGAATTCAAGTAAGAAAGTCATTGGATTCGGGGTTCTATGTTGCAAAATGTTGACAATTGGAACGTTGGCCAATATCAAGCACATATTACAAAAGGAGCTTTTCAATGGATGCGGGGAACGTGCCATTTCTGTGGTGACGGTGACAAAAACATTCAAGAAGAAAGATAAGCGAGCTTGTTACTTATGTGTAGTGACGACACCGCCACCAGTGCCGGTGGTGACAGTGTGTTTGGTGAAGCAATCGGAACAACGTGAAAATGAGTACAAGAAAAAGCGAAGCTGGCAATTGGATGAACTCAAATGGATTGATGGGCGAAATGAGCAATTCGAGACTCATGAGTTTGACATACAAGTGGAGAAACTATACAAATGGTATGCACTGAATTTGCATGAGCGTCAGAATTTCCTGGCTGTGCTCTATAAACAGATACATAAGTATGTTCGAGGTCAACGTGCCGAGTTTCGCAATGTTCCAAGCGTTTGGTTGAATGAGAAGTCGCCTGAGAAATTAGTTGCTGGTCCTGCAGATACAACGGTTCAGAAGAATCAGGACACCGATGAGGAAGATGAAGAGGAAGCCCAAGAATTTACAGCGCTTACAGATAAAGAGGCCTCTGAATTGGGCAAACTATTCACTGAGTGTGATTTTGCAATCAAAGATGCAGAACAATTCATTGAACAGTTGTCAAAGGAGTTGCATGATTTGGATGGTGTAAGGAACAAGTCATAATCAAATATATAGTTGATCATCATAATATAAGTATGTGAAATTGAATTTCAGGCGAACATACAAAGTGTGTTGGCTTCGGAACAAAAAGTATTTGCCATGATGGAACACATAGACAAAGCAATCTCAGAGGCAGATATGTTTGAGCAACGTCTAGACTCTTACGAGGATATACTGGGTCATGTTAAAGAGACAATGGAGAAAATTGGTGGCAAGAATGCGATGATTGAGATTGCTAACAACAACAACATCAAGTTAATGAAGGAGCTAAACAAAGTCATTGTAGGTTACAGCACTCAAATGTACTGAAAAATATTCTAACTTTTTGTATTTCATTTATAGAGTCAACTTGATCTGCCTTATGCGCACCAACAGGCCTTGGATGATCCTGATTTGAAAACGGTAAATGGACGCAAAGCAGCAATTGCTGCAGCTCAGTGCCTACAACAAGCCATGAACAGTGATATTGATGCTTCGTTGCTGCGCCTCGAAGCAGTACAAGATCAACGGAAACGCTTTGAGAAGTGGAAACAAAAGTTTTCAGCCACAGTCAGTCGCTTCATGAACAATCTATTCATACATTTGGGCAATGAAGTTGGTGATATGCCTTTAACTACAACTGATCTTACACTACCAAATCACTCGAGTGTGCATCGCGAACTTACGCCATACACTGAGCTTATGCATTGGACCAAGGCAATGGATCGCAAGACATATGATGGGTTAATGCGTGTCTATACAACTTCGTTGAGCAAAATCTATGAGCGAGATGTCCGAAACTTTTTCAATTTGGTAAGGACTTTTCAAATATCAAGTGATTTGATAAATATTTTATTTCCTTGTAATATGTCAGGCTAAGGTGCAAGTGTCTGAAAAAATGCCTAATTCACGTGAAGATCTTGATACGTCAACAACCTCAAAGAAGTCAGCAGTGTCTGCTGTGCCTTATGGCACTTTGGGTGTTAATCGTGACCAATGGGGACCTGGAGTCGATGGTGCTGATCGAGAACGTTTCGACAATGTATTGGAAAAGGTATTAGCTGAACTGGAGCCCATTGCTTTGGAGGAGCAAATGTTTTGCATAAATTTCTTTCAAATGGATGTCATTAGTCCAACATCGAAGAATACACAAACCACACTCGAGGTGCAGGACAAAAACACATCGCTTGAAATGTCACAATCCTTTACGGCAGTGTCTCCTACAGTAAGTATTGGCCCAGGAGGTGATGCAGGATTTCCACAAAAACGGATTGATCGTCAAATCAATGAAGAGGTGCGTAAGCTGATGATGGGTTTATTTGGATGCCTTGAACCGGAGTTGGTTAGCTTTATACAAAGCTTCGAACGTATGGATAGTTTGTAAGTATTTTCGATCATCAAATCATCGAAATCTTGTAAAATTTAAAACTTCTTTCCCTTAGTTATTCCCTGTATGTATTGGTACGTTTAACGCAGCATGTAATGTCCGCACAAGATACACATTCCTTTCTCAGCATGACCTTTGCCTTGGCTTTAGTGCAGGTCAAGCGAAATTTTGATCGTTTTATGCAACAACAACTTATCTCCATAAAGGAAGCAAAAATGCCAAAGCGTTCCAAGTGTGGCATATTGCCATATGTCGAAAACTTTGAATATTTCGCACAAACTGCTGAGGGCATCTTTCGTAAATCCGATCGACGCACTGACATGGAGAAATGGTATTTACAGCTTGTCAATGCAATCTTCGAGAGTATCAGTGTACATGCTCAGGATCATCCCAAGACACCATCACAAGTGGTTCGCATGGAGAATTATCATCACATGTATTCATTGCTGGCTCAACTCAAAGTGCCTGGTCTAGATGGACTCAAAAAAGATGCCAAGGCACGTTACATTGATGCTCTCAAAGCATATGTTATACAATATTTTGGACGTCCTTTAGAGAAATTAAATGTAAGTCAACTCACAACTACAATTACACTACACTATTAATTATTTTATTTCATTTTAAATTAGCAATTTTTCGAAGGAGTCCAACAAAAAGTCGCCCAAGGTGTCAAGGAAACCGAAATTAGCTATCAAATGGCCTTTTCCAAACAGGAATTACGAAAAGTAATCAGTTTGTATCCGGCACGTGAGGTTAAGAAAGGTCTTGAGAATCTCTACAAAAAGGTGGAGAAACATTTGTGCGAGGAAGAGAATCTATTGCAGGTTGTTTGGCATGCCATGCAGGAAGAGTTCATAGCACAGTATAATTTCCTTGAGGAACGCATACAGAAATGCTATGCAGGCGCCATGATTAATTTGGAATTCAAAATGCAGGATATCTTAACATTCTTTTCCGATATTGCGCGTTCACATTAGTTTATTAGAAGTGAAGGGAAATGAAATTTGGATGTGAAAAATAGTAATCCATTGGTGTTCAAAAAATGTTTAATTGTGCTGATCTATTTATGAGTATTTAAAAAATACTAAAATGTTAATGGATTAATATTTAAGTGCAATAGTTTTTAAGTACAAAGTCTAAAAAAGAGAAAATATTTAATAAATTTTATGGATATTATCAATTTTAAATTAATCTATATCAAGTTTTATTGCAGTTTTATCGATGTTCAGAATGATTTTGGATCTGGCAACGCTTGAAATATTGGAGCTTAATTTATATAAAATAAAACTTTAAAAATCGCAACCGTTTGATGGATTTTGGCATTATAAACCGTACATAGACGATACAAATTGCTGACGAACATTTTGAATTTGATGCCTGGAAGTAGTCAATCTCTCAATTGAGATTGATCTATGTTCTCCATTCAAAATGTATGAAGAAAAAGCTCACATTAAAAGATTATTTTCATATTTCTCCCATTTACGAATTTTGTGTTTTTGTGAAACACTTATTGTCTCTTCCACTCATTGCTTCGGGATTCCCACTTAACGTTCCGGGATTCCCACTCACTGTCTCTGGATTGGCTTTCGATCAATGGTTTGGATTTCTTCTCAAACTTGGCACAATTTTAATGGTTGTTTGAGTAGGTTTCTATCAAAGGGTCATGGGGACTCTAACACTCAGGGAAGATCCCCATAACAATGTTGTAAAGAAATAATTAATAGTTGGGTATTCGGTTTTTACAATTTGCAATCCATTCATGACTCAGGTGCTTTTGAAATATGAGTTGAGAAACACTGGCATAGAATAATATATTATTAAAATTTGATATTTGCTTCTGCTCCATAGACTTGCACTTGTTGCACAAAAATATCATCATCATGATTCCAGAAATTCAAATTTCGTGATGTGGCAACGCTTGCTTTCAAAAAACTGTTAATATCAAAATAATAAACTAATACATTTATTGCAACAAAAAATAATCAAATCTAAGTATAAAAAATGTAATAGTATTTCACTTGATAAAATCTCTTTCCCCTAAAATGAATTTTTCTATTAAAAAATGAATCTGCTAACAATTTATTGTTTTTACAGTGTGGCAGTGTTTGTTCAAGCTGCTTGAACTTTCGGTTTCTCGATGGTTTCAGTTGTTTTCAGTTGTATCGAACACCATTCATACAAAGATTGAATTTCGAAGTTGTTGTGTCGTGGTTGTTTGGCGCGGAATTGTTTCGAACTAAAAAAAGAGAATACAAAAATCAACTTGCGCAAATGCAAAGTGTTTAAATTACTGAGATGATAAAATTCTTAAATTTTGATGCACAGAATTCGAATTTTAATGTAAACAGAAGTTTTATCTCGGTTTCTTGAGTGTGTGTGGTTTTTTTTTAATTTGTTTGTTATTTGTCAAAAGTGTCAGAAGAAGAAGTAGAGAAACAGGAAACAAAACAATAACATTGCACGCTTTTTAATATAAAATGGAATTTAAATGGTAAATGATGCATGCAAAATTAAGTAAAAGTTATAAAAAAAAAACTTTAATAAATTTATGTGAAAAGAATAAAAAAATACTATGTTGATAAAAAAAATGCATTCAATGCGTTTCCAGACCGAAAATGAAAAACAACAACAAAAAGTGCATTCGTTAAATTTGTAGTTTTTTTATGTTGTTGTTGCTGCTGTCTTTGGGGTCTCTTTTACCTTATTCTCTTTCTTTTTACCTTTGCCAAAAAATAAAAAAAATTATAAAAAAAAACATGTTCAACCAGTTTTTTTTAATGCAGTTCTTTGCATTTATCTGTTTTTTCTTTATTTTATTTTTTGCTTTTTTGGTTACGAAGTTCATTTCCTTGGTGGTTGATGATTCTTTTTCTTGATGGTGACCGCCGCCGCTGCTAGTTTAAATGAAGATCGATGATGGCGATCGTGAAATAAAGGTTCAATGGAACAAGTTCAATGCTGATAGTCAGTTTTTGCAATTTTCTGATATTTTTTTGTTGAATTTGCTTCCGATTTTGCTTTTGCTGGTTTTTTTATATTATTATTTTATTTTACGTTGAATTTTGTTAATATATTTTTTGTGTGTGCGTCTATTTCCTGTAATATTTTTCATTTAAACTTTGTAATACAATTTTTTTTATTATAAAATTTTGTTGTCAGTAAACGACACAAAGTCAAAGTCAATAATGACATTTTTCAGTTCAGTTTCTGTTTAAAATGTTTGAACTTTGTCTATGTTTGGTGGAATTGTGAATGGTAGAAGCAACCTTTAAGCCGCCATTCAAGCTAAGCTAAGCACCTTATTTATAGTTAATATATTATTGTTGTTTTGTTTTGTTTTCTTTTTTTTATTTTATTTTGTTACTGTTACTAAATGCAGTTTTGTTTGTTTGTTTGTTTGTTTCTATCTTTTATTTTCTTTATTGTCTCGTATTTTTTTACCTTTTGCCTTCACTCTTTTATTTGTCATCAATGCATTGCATTCTTTGCTTGCTTTGCTCGGTTCATCTTCCGCTCTCAATGTAACTTTATCGATCTCTCGCTCCCTAGGCGCTTTAACAGCTTTTTGCTGTAAGTTAAGTTCAACTGTGTTTTTTGTTTTTTATTTTTCTTTTTTTGTAACTTACATTTTTTTTGTTGCCTTCTTTCATACTTTCAATCTGTCTGCTTCTCCCTCTCTCTTTAACTATCTACTGAGTTATTTCTTTACTTTACTTTTAATGGGTTCATTTTTTTACTGAATAATGCAAAAAACTATAGTAATTTTTATTTATTGTCGTTTTTGTTGTTGTCAAGATATTCTGACTGGTTGTTGTTGTTGTTGTTGTTGTTGTTGTTGTTTTGTTGTTTTGTTGTTGTTGTTGTTGTTGTTGTTGTTGTTGTTGTTTTGTTGTTGTTGTTGTTGTTGTTGTTGTTTTGTTGTTGTTATATAGTGAAAATTCTACAAAACTATCTCAGGTTAGAAAGGTCTCCTTTCTGCGTCGTTATAACATTTTAAATTACTTATGGCCTTTCTACTACCTTTCACACTAATCTGATCAGTTATTAATACATTACTATGAAGTTTGTAACACATGGAAGAACCTTGCTTCAGAGACCGCATATAAGTATTTCTAATATGAAGACACTTAAGCCATATCCGTTCATCTGTTTCGAAGCAAATCTAATTAAGTCTAAGAGTCTATATTCTTCAAACATAACGACATACTACTTATATAGACCTATATGCTGATCTACAATATATACACGTTCATCGGTGAAATCCAGTCTTTGTGCAGCAGAGATAGCAGAAGTTAAGAAGTCCCTTGATCGACGTGAAAATGTTCAATCCATGACCGTCCTTCTGTTCTTAAGAAAGTTCAGAGAAACGAGCAAAGAATTTGTATAGACTCGTTTTAGTGTCGTATACATCTCCTATTTCAGAGTTCTTTGATTATTAGAATAGGCAGGCTCCATATATTTACAATAAAATTTAATTTAAAATTATGATTGTTGATGATGATTTAAATTAAGGTCATTATAATCTCAGTGCAAAATGGTTATAAGCATTTAGGGGCGGCAAATTTGTATTGCTCTTCTATTTTGTTATTATAACTAAGTTATTTATCCCGGGAATTTTCTTATGACGAGGGGACTATTACTTTTAGGAAACCATGATCTTGGAATATCTTAAGACGATCCTATTTAAAATCATACGTCCAGCATATGTGATGTACATCTATATATATATATAAAAGTATATGTATGTATGGGGCTTATGGACTCTGAAACCGCTTTATCGACTTTTATGAAATTTTCAAAAAAAGACTATTTTGAAGAAATTTTGCCTGGGAGTAGCGAAGTACGCTAGGATTGCTAGTATTTAATGTATCTGCCTGTGTTTGTTTAAGTGTTTTTGAATGACAAACTTTTGCATGTCTTAAGTTATTCATATGAAACTCCACGAATCGATTTAAAAGGACAATTGATATCCAGAAAATATACAAAAATTTGGGGTGAAAGTGTATATGAGTTTCGGTGAACCGGTGAAATTAAAGTTGTGTATTGTTTTTGGGTTTTGTTTTAGTTTTCTACATACTAACAAATGTACAATAGTTCTATGTATCTAGATACATGCCTATGGGTTAAGTGTTAAGAAAAAAAAAAAAAAATAAAAATACAAAGACCAACAATCTTGTCTCTTGAGTTATTACCGTTAATGCAGCTGGTTTTGTGTTTTTGGCTTTCAGGTGTTTTAAAATCCAGTTGAATGCAATCTCAATCTCAAAGATACATTTTCACATATTGAACATGTTTGCATGTGTTTCTGTATCTTATTGCCATTAAAAAAATAGCACAAAAAGTCATAAGTACAAAATTACATAATTTTGTTTTTTTTTTTTTCAATAAATAAAAATATAAATAAAAGAAAGAAGGAAAACAAAAAAAAAAAAAAAAAAATATTTCAATAAATTAATAAAATTAAATATACAATAAAAAATAAAAAAAAAATTAGCTAAAACTTTAGCGAAATGCATGTCAAGCGGCCAAATTACGTGACTTTTACTTGATGTTTGGAAAATAATAAAAATAAAAATAAAAGACAAAACTAGTAGCAGAAGCATGTTGCAATAGTACGAGTATCTAAGTATAAAGCGCATTAATGCAAAAAGTATAAATCTTTTAAGTAAAATAATAATAAAAAAAAAAAAAAACAACAAAACAAAATTTAGTGTGAAATTTTTCATATAGAAAAAAAAAGAATGCATTGTTTAAATAGTTGAAAGAAGCATGTAACAAGATAGAAAAAATAACAACAACAACGACAACAATTAAATTAAATAAAAACGAAAACTTACGTGTGAGAAAATGAAGTCATACTTACTTAGTGTAAAGTGATGAGTATCTTTAATAAAGCGCAGCATCATCACCTTACATACAATAACAATAACGATAACAATAACAAAAGATACAAACAAATAAACAAGCAACAAAAATTATCTCTAAATGAATAAAAGTTACACTGAAATATGTGTAAAGTGAATTTTATTTCTATTGTTATTATATCAACAATTTTCATTGTTGTTTTTTTGTCATTGCAACAATTGTGTTTTAATTTTATTTTCTTAATTTATTTACATTAATTAATATAAATTAATGTCGATCCCCCACAGAGAATAAAAAGAGATCTTAAAAGTGAAGTGAAGTCAATAGTAATCAAAGCATCATTTTAACCAAAAATAGATAAACAACAAACAACATCACTACATACATTTAATCAAAAGAAAAGTCTTAGAATGAAATAAGAAAAGATACAATAGAAAAAGTGAGTGAACATTAACATTGCCATATATTTGAAGTTTATGTGACCAAGGATGTGGTAGAGAGAAAGGAAACAAGCAAACGAACCATTTTAAGTCACTAAAAGCATAGAAAAAATGAAATACTTTTAGCCATAACCATTTTGAAGCGTGTTTCAACAGAAAGTGGTGCAACTTTGGTAGTAAAACTAATACAAGAACAACTCAGACACTATATATGTATGTAGTCGTATCTAGATACACAACTTGTAAAAGTAAGAAGAAAGAAAATTGTAGAAAGAACGTTTTCGTTGTCGTGTTTGCACTCATTTTTTTTTTTTTTTTAAAGTAAGTGAACAAACAACTAACAACAGCAACAACAACAACATTTAATGGAACAACTCGTGCTCATTCCGTAACTTCCAAACTCGAGTAATAACAACAAAAATAGCAAGAAGAAAAACTGCTAAATGTTGTTAAGATCTTGTTGTTCTTGCTGCTGGTTTTATTTTATTCAATATTTCAGCTGGTTTCTCTACTAGTTGATGTTGCTATTGCTGTTGCTGTTTCTGTTTCTGTTGTAATTGTATTTAAATGCGTCTGGTTTTACTATTGTTTTGTTGTGTTGTATCTTTTGCACGCACAATTGACTTCTTAAGTGCAATGGCAATGCCTAGAAGAACAACTTCAAAAAAATAAATAAAAACAAAAAGAATTAATAGTAAGTATCTAGAACCTCATTATCATGCTGACCATCATTATTAAGACCGCCGCCAGTAGTAAGTAGTTAAGTATTTGTTCTGGTCTAGTCTGGTCTGGTTGATGTGGTCACTCGTCTAGCGGTCTTTAGTGGCGCGCAACGTTACCAAGCCACAGCACAGCAGTGAGACACAACAAGACAAGGCGGGACGCGACATATTAATAATGCGGCAGCGGCTTCTTGTTTTGGCTTACAGTCATGGTTTTTTAGCCTGTTTTTCCCTCAGTCAGTCAGTCAGTCATTCAGAGTCTATCTTTCCCCATACATGCCTTTTGGTCTTATATTTTTATCTTAGTTCTTAAGAGTTTTTCTTCAATTTTTTATTTTTTGTTAATTAAACGAATAAAAATGTATTTAAAATGGAAAATAATAAAAGAACACATTTTTATGTGTCTTTCTTTCAATATAAAAATGAAGCTTAAACTTAACTTTAAACTGAGATTTAGAGTTTCGTCTCAGTGGTGGAGTCAAGTTTCGAATGCCATTAAAACTCATGTCGGATCGATCTACTATTTTTATTATTTGTTGTTCTTGTTGTTGTTGTTGTTGTTGTTGTTCTTAAGTCATTAAAATTTCTAGTGTTTGTGCATTTCGTTTAGTTAAGATTTTTATGAAGTGAAAGCAATAAATTAAGGATGAGGTGTTACCCGGTTTTATTACGCCTTAAAAATTGGGCCAATCATAAATTATTTTGAAGCAATAGAATATTTAGAATATGTACTTTATCATGAAAAGATACTTATACAGAAGACGCTCGAATATGTACGAGTATATACATTAAGCAAGTTAAATACTATTAGGCTAAACAGTGAAGGTTTACTGTTCTATGTAAGACATATGTAGATTCCAACGTCCCACAAAGGATTCTCGTAAGCTTTCTTTTGTGACTGCATCATATATTTAATCTACAAATAATATTGTTCTTGAGGAATTGAGGAAATAAATATACTCGTATGAAAGTTTTGTTTACAGTTGTCCATTTCATCTGGTATAATAAGAAAGTTCTGTAATCATTCAAATTGCTTAAAAACTTACAGACTATTTTCATATACACTTACAGAGAATTCCTAGATTGCAATACTTATCATTCAAATATTTATCATTCAATATTTAAAATGGGTCGCCGAAGTCTCGTTTATCATTTCACTTTTATGAAAGAGTCTTCTTTATATTTATTTTTTATTTTTCTAATTTTCACACAAATTACTAAACCCTTAGTAAAAACTTACGTTTATAGATCTCAAAGTCTCGTTTACCCTGTTCGGATTAATTTATTATGCATTTCACTTTTGTGAAAGGTGATCTTTTTGTGTATTTTCTACTCTACTTTTTATTCTAATCCATTCTACTCTCTATATTTATCTCTATTCTAATCAATGTATTCGATGCGTTGCTGCGATGCCATGCCAAGTTCTTCATCTTAATCATGTGATTGAGTGAGTTGATCTAAAAACTCATTTTCGACCTTCATAAACACGTTTTAATTTCTTAGAATCCGGATTATGGTTTCTCCTTTATATTCTTTTATTTTGTTGCTTTTCATTCTTAAATCTTAAATTCGAAATAACTCAAAAGAGATGAAGATGAGGCTTTGACTACAAAAAAGAAGAAAAAAAAAATGTTACATCATTCATTGTTTTTTCTAAATTCATTAATAATCCCTGTGAGAAAGATACTCGTATAATGATGACTTCAATGAAGATGCAACTCTATAATTATGCAAAAAGATTAGTCAGCAGTATTGTATTTTCTACTTCTTCTGTCTATACTATACAATACATATAATTAACACATAATCATATTATATTATGTAATTAATTAAAAAAAAAAAAAAAAAGAATAATTTGTTTTAAGAAAAGATTAGAATAAAATGAAGAATGAAGAATGAAGAAATATTTTTTCAAATGTTTTTAGTAGATACTACTTAGTATGTATATGCATATACAATACAATAAATACAATATATGGTAGTTTGTAGTTAGATACAAGTGGTTTTTTGTGTTTTTTTTTTCTAATGCGGAAACTGTTTAATGTCATATATTTAATATTAATATAAATATAATGAAAACATATGCATGATAAAAAATATTGCTGCAATAGCAAAGTGATATCAATATACTAAGTATGTTTTATTATTTATATACAATAGTCTACGTTGAATATATTAAATTACAAATAATTAAATGTTTATTATTATAAGAAAATATGTTTTTGCATATGAGATTTATTATCATAAATCAATCATCAGAGAGAAGCGACAAGACAAGACAAGACGAGACGAGACGAAACATGACATGACGGGAAAGAACTTTCGATAAATAATGGAAAGTTATTTCTACGATTAATTAGAAACTTAGTGACTGTTTCTATAAAAACAAGTCTCTGTTGTAGTATACACTTACTTGAAGATCTCTTGGTCATGTGATATGATATTTTTAGTAATTTCAAAAGAAATCATTCAAAGCTTGGGAAAAGCTCAGAAACTTACTAAGAATTTGACTTAAATGAATACATATCAGGGTTTTAATAGGAGATCCTAGTGGATGGTCAATAAGGATTAAGAACGTAGTGAGTGGACTTTGTAATGAGCTTCAACTGTTTTAGTTAGGAAAGGAAAATATGGTCACACTCCGCTTCGTGGCCTATTTGGCATCACTGTTCTGTGTTCTGTCTACCTACCAATTTCTAGAATGTTTTGTGTTTAGGGTTAACCCGATTCTTCTGGAACACGTGTATTTTACGCAAATTATGTGTGAAAAGTGGAAAATCCAACAAAAGAAAAATCAATTACTCTTTCACCTTTCTTTCCATATTTTCTTCTTTTTTTTTTTTGACAATAATTATCAAGGTTTATTTGAATAGTTTCTCTAATAGATAGATAGATACATCTTTCGATTTCTATTTGTCTTATTTGTTCCTAAAATCATTGAGTAGTGTTTCACTTGTAGTTGTCGAATCACTCGACAGGCTCTTAGTACTATTGTAGTTTGTGTGCCGGCATTTTGACCTTGAGTATCTACTACAATAAAATATGTTTGTATCTTTCTGTGTTTACCTTGGTCAGCAGATAAGCAAACACAACATCATCATGGGATAAAGATATTCATGTGTTTATAGTAGTTGTGTTCATGACATTTATGTCCCACGCTAATTCTAACTACTTTTTTTTTTTAAATATTTTTCTTTATTTTTTACTATCTACTTCCTTCCTTTGTTTTTCTCATTAGAGTTGCTGGTTTTGTTATTTTTGTTGAAGTTTATTTGGTTATAAAAACGTCTGAGGTTTTTCCCCCTCATGTTTATTTTTATTTATGTTTGTACGTATATTTATTCTTCATTACTTTTGCCTTTCCTGATTTTTAGATTTTCGTTTATAATTTATCACAAATAATTACGCATCAAATTTACTGAGTTTTGTTGAGAGTTCTTCATTTTGAGTTCAGGGTTCAATGGTGTTGTAGTAGTACAGGTAGATATATGTTCATATATATAATTTTGACAGGTTTCTTTCTTTCTTTCCTTATGCTACACGTATCTTGATTTTATTCTCTTCATAGTAGTGTTCACTCTCTGGCTTAGCCGCTCACTCACCCTTGCTGAGTCACTTAACAAACGGTTTGAGTTCCTCGCACGGTTTAAAGTTGAGCATTTCTGATTCTTTTATACTTGAGTGAGTGGATAGTTTCCTCCTTTATGCAGTTTATTTTAACCATGGGCGTAAGGTAAATATATTATAAGAGTTCATATTGATTTCCTCAAGCAGTCATCAAATCATTTTACTATTAGTTGTGGTTAAAATCCCTAGTGGTCTAATGGTTGGTGGATTGATCCATATGACAAATGCCGGAAAGTTATTTAAAATGAAATTCCAAACTAGGATACATTTTTACTGAAATCTCGAGAAGATTTAGTTTTTCAAGCTTAAGTTCCAAGTAACAATTATATACTTCTAAGTCGACTGGGAACATTCTTTACCATAGTTTTACCTCCTCGGACAATGAAGTGCTTAATCGTAACATGAATATATTATAAGGATTCATAGGTACAGGTGGCTCCTATGTTGGCTTATTGTATTGTAAAATGATAAATAGATCCTTAATAATATATTAGGGAGCCTCTAAATCTTTAGAAGAGAGTCAAATACAAATATTTTCATTGGCTTTGCTTTCAGTTCAAAGTAAAAATTATATACATATTTGTAAATTGAATGAGGATTCCAAAAATCTTAGTCCATCCGTGGATCTAAGCCATTAGCCATCAGTATCTACGCCTATGGATAAGGTTGCCCCTTCTTCATTATATAACTTCTCCCCATTCTTTTGTATAAAATTGTTCTTCATGTATTGTTCTTCTTCGCTTTTAAGTTCTTCAATGATTTGCTTTTGTTCAACTTGAAAAAACTTATGATTGACAGGATTCCCAAGAAATCGTAATATGATGACACATACGAAAGATTATGTACTACGTAAGTACGGTATATCGTTAAGAAGCGTAGGTACACTGTAAGTAATTTGTCTTTCTTTCATTAACACATTTTCTTGTGTTTTTTTTTTAACTTTTCTTTATTAATTAATGCAAATATTTTTTTATTTTTTTTTTTTTTTGTCCATGGGCATTTTGCATGTTTTTACATAATGCAATTTATAATCTTTGGTCGTAACGGTTAGTGCTACCTACAATAGCAACAACAAGTAACGGAATGCAAGGCAATGTAATGCAAATATATGCACCCTACACAAAAAATGCATGAACTTAAATATTCACTCAGTCACACTCACTCACATGTCCCAAAAAACACCAAATATAATGAATGCATTTCTTCTGTTAGTTGAGTGAGTAATTTTTGTACTAACTAAAAATGAGTGTTTTTGTTTTTTGTGTGTTGTTTTTGTAAACTTCCATTTGCTGCTAACAATAAATAAAGAGGGCCTAAATCATCCGATCAACCAGAGAGTAACAACATATTGTAAGTAGTATATAGTTAAATACAACCAAATTTACTACCTGAGTAGGTTTTCCTTTGAACGTTTCGGTTTGACTTGGATCGGTAGGGTTCGGTTCGGTTCAGTTCGGTTCAGTTCAGTTCGGTTAAATTCGTTTGCTCATTTGTCGTTGTGTAGTAGTCATCGTAATCACCATCAACAAGTGAGTTTAGTTTTGAGATACAAATGTATCTATCGAATGCGTTTCTATTGTCAGTTATCAAATGTAGCTCGGCGAAGTCAAAACGGAGCCCGGGTTTTATAGTAGTGAAGGCATGCTTTTCTAATCGCTTATCATTTTGTGCTGTGCTGTGTGTTACCAGGAATTTGGAATGTGAAATTTATTTAAATTGTGAATTTAGAATAATTTGTTGTTTTTATTTGTGAAATAATAAAAAAGTAAAATTAAAATGAAAGAAAATCAAAAAATTGTGTTAATAACCTAAATTACTCAAAACCCATTATGTGTCAGCGCAAATGTCATTAAATTAAAGTGCATATAAAAAAAATTTATAATAATATATGTAATAACAAAAAGAAAGATACTTACTTGTACATAAAGTTGTTCTTAGTCAAGTCTCGCAATTAGAGCTTGACTTTTATTTGGTTAACTTGTACTAGTAGAATCTTCATGTGGGTAATGGGTTTTTGATGTGCAACAAGATAATAAAACAGAAAATAAAACAAAATTAAAAACAAAAAACAACTGGAACAAAAAAAATTTATTAAAGATAAAACAGTGAAAATACCTTTCGATAAACTTCTTCAGTAGGAAGTGTGAATGGTAGGTAAAATTTTGTTTTTTTTTCTTCTAATTCTTGGAATAGGAGTGTCCCAAGGTATTAATGATTAAGAATGATTCAAATCAATCAAATGTCATGATCCCAAATCAATTGTAACATGTTAAATCTCAATGAAGATCAGGATGCACGAAATTTGTCTTCTCACTTAACTCGCTTTAATTGAGTTCAGTTCAGTTGAGTTGAGTTGAGTTGCACCCAAATCACTCAAATTCAATCTTCAAAATGCATTTTGTAAGTGAGCCTACGTGACTTTTTTTATTCAGACAGGCGTAACAATCTTCAATATTATTAAATCTTTTCTTGTATTGCATTTGTTTTTGGAAAATAATTACATTAATGGAACCATGAACCACCACCACCTGTGTGATGTGAAATCACAATTTTTTATTTTCTAAAAATAAATGAAAAATATAAGAAAAATAAGAGTATTTACTAACTTCGGCTATGCCAAAAGTTTTATATCTTTCTAATGACTAGATATCGTGTACCTTATTAAAAGATATGAAAGTTTTTCAGACAAGAATGGAAAGCCATATGCTAAGCTAAGCTAAGTTGTCTGTTTAGAAATTGTCCAAGGGTCCAGATCCATTAAGGGCCAAGGTCAGCGCTTTTGTCTTGATGCACCAACAATATCAATCTCGAAATTTCCATTGCCTATATTTATATTTTAAAAGTTATGCATCTCAAAAACTTTAACAAAGTGTAAACAAACTATTATATTCAAAATCATAATGCCATTTTCTTATTCTCAGGAAAGTTCTTTATTACTCCCCTCTATTACATCTACGAGGGTAGTCCCCAAAGTATTGTTCCTAACAAAGAAAACACAATTTTTATACATATTCCCCTCCATAGTCACCTTTTGGCTTGATACATTGTTCCTAGCGATGTTCAATAGCATCAATAGATATTTAGATTATTGTGAGATTTATCGAAATTATACATAAATATTGTAGGGTATAAAAACATTTTGGAAACCTTATCTCTTTGCTTACATTTCAGGTGGAATAATACATATTTTATTTTTCAAAAATTACTTATCTTTTTTTTTTTTGTATCTAACAATTTTGTTGATGCAAATTGTTATGATTGAGTGGTTTTTGTTCAGATTTGCTATTGATGTTGTTGTCGTTATTATAGCAACTAAACTATACAAAGATGATCACGTTGCATTTGATGATGCTATGATCATCACAATGATAATGATGATGATGATAATAATAATAATAATGGCGATGATGTTGTGTATTGTGAATGCAAATACAATATTAAGCTAGCAAAGGGGAGAGTTGGATTAAGCTGCTGAGAATACTTTACTAGTTTTACAATTTGTAATTAATTGAAACAAGGGCACAGATACATAAATACATAGACTAACAGACAAACATAGTATAGACAGACAGACAGATAGATAGATAGACAGACAGATAGGTAGTCAGATACTATAATAAATTATAGCATGTATTATGGACATCAGTTGACGTTGAGTATTTAGTTTCGAATTGAGTTGAATTGAATTGAGTTGAGTTGAGTTAAGCTAAGTAAGCTCTTAGTTAAGGACAAAATATTTTGTGTTTTGACTTTACATACAATAATTTGTTTAATGTGCATTCATTGTTTTCGGTAGCAGCAGAAACATTGTACATACCATAAATATATTGCAAAATACTTTTTGTTAAGACAAATGAAAACAATTAAAAATAAATATTAAAATTATTGACGTTACGCTCTTGACCCAGAAGTCATGTGTCAAAAATCACAATATCACAAATCGTGCTAACAAATTGACGACGAATGCCTAAAAAAAGATTAAAACAATTTATAAGTATTTGTATTTTATTTTTTTTTAACATTAAACAAAAAAAAAAAAAGAAAATTATTTTATTTTATTTTATTTTGCACAAGACTTAAACTGGTTTAATTACAAAAGAAGTTGAAGTCTTGAAGTCGAAGTCTTCCTCATGTGGTTGGTTGCTTTGGTTTAGTTTAGTTTAGTTTGGTTATTATTTTATTTTAATTTATCTAGTTTATTTCTGTCACGCTTTTGAGTGACTGCCTGCCATTAATGAAATTTGTTTGTTTGTTTGTTTGTTATGACTTGAAAATGTATCTACTGCATATAGTACAATAATATAATTTTGTATCTATTCTTTAGAACAAAAAACACGTGCTCATCTTAAAAAAATGAAAAATGAAAATGTTTAAAACAAAATCAAATAAAAATATTACATACAATATATATTAAAGTAGATTAAAACAACTGATCTCTGATTCATGTTTATGAATAAAAAAAGAATTGAAGAAGTGAAAAACAAAAGTGAAATTTACAAACTTACAGATTATGGTTTTCGATAAAGTCTCTTTAACAAAATCTTTTTATAGTTTTGTTCTTAATAAACAATAAACACTTTGTTTTTGCTACTCTACTTTAATCGAATTTAAACTTTCTTTATCAGTTTTTTCTTTGTTTTTTTTTTCATTTATTGTTCCACATTATTTATTTATTTATTTTATTTTATTTTTTTTTGTTTAAAAAACGTTCATCATTACTAACCATTTGAATGAAAAGATACTTTACAATATTTCTTTCGTATTAACAGAAAATGTAGATAAAAAATGTCGCAAAGCAATAATAAAAATTGTTTTCATTTTATTGGATTTGTTTTTTTTTTTTCTCTTTTTTTTTGTGAAATAAAAACAATTGAGTTCAATGAAGCATATCAAGACGCAAATGATGTCGCAAATGAACAACAAAAAGTGCGAAATATTATATAGTTTTAGCCCAATTGTTTCTGTTACTATAGATATTGCTGCCCAGTAGGCTGCCACTTCCAAATCAGGTCTCACGCGTTGATACTCGTACTTACAATGTTGTTGTTGTATGTTGTTTCAAGCCTCAGTAATGATAGTACATATCGATCTCGGTCTCAGTATCTCTTCGGTGCTGTGGCGGTGCCTTTTACTCATTGACTTTGAGTAGAGTTTTGCTTGCGATCAATCGGAAGATGTTAATTTATCAAGCGTGTGCAATCGACCGACGGAATAAACTAAACAACGATTGATCAATTGATAGATACGACAATCAAATGTGGCGCATGAATAATTTTAAATATCCATAAAACTATAGCAAACAAAAAAACAAAAAAAAAAAAAAAAAACAATAACAGCAAAGTATTTAATTAAAGCACCAGCAATTCGTTTATTTTGATTAAACATAAAATTTTGTAAAAATTTCAAAACAGTAAAAAAATTTGGATTCATTTGGAAACAATATATTTTCAAAATGATAATTTAAAGAGGCAACCCATTTTGAAAATGAAACTGAATGATGAGTTTTTGAAAGAAAAATATTAATAAAATATGTTTGAAATTGAAAATGAAAGATTAAATTTTTTAATAATAAGCAACTTGGTTTTTATTCATGATCCATCCAACAAGATACAAACTTTTTTGTGAAAATTCTATGCTCATTTCTTGACCATTAATATTCCAAGACTCTATGAACTACTATAATGTTTTCTGTTGAATAACTTTTTTAAAAGATGATTAGAATGTTTATGGTTACCAACCAATTTATTCTCTTTGCATTTTGATTATAAAGCATCAGTCATGGAATTTTTGTCAAGTATAACTATTTCCATACAAATCAGGGAATCTGAAGGTAAAATCAACTTAAATCATTAAGATTACTCCAATAGAGTCTAAGTAGCAAGATTATAGCGAAGTGTTGCTGGTTGAATCTTCTGCTTTTGTTTTATATCAGTGGAATCTCAAAATTTTGATAAATAATAGTAATATTCTTGACGAATCAGAAAGCATGAAATGGTTTAATTGATAAAAATAACTGTGAGAGAATTTGAAGGCGAGTCTCCACTGTTGTATCCCATATATGTAATACCTAATTTTTTGTGTAAGAAATTGTAATTGTAAATTGTTTCCTCTAAAGGTTTTGTAAATCCCCTTTTGTTTGTTGTCTGGGTCTACGGGTTCAACTAGGTCAATCTGTTATCGGAATTAAGACAATCAAAGTCATAATATGTATTTTATTGATATTAAAATAAAAAAAAAATGAGCCGAAGGCCATATCAGCCAGTGCTCCCCCCTTTAAGTTGAGTTAAGTTTTTACAATTTAAGTAACTTTAATAATAAATAAATAAAATAAAAAAACTTCGATTAAATCTTAATAGTTTCATCGTAAACGTACATCAAGGACTACTTTGTCAGCAATTGTTCAATTCATACAAGTTTCATTATTGTCTTGAAAAGCAGACATATTTTGGGTATATTTAACTTTTATTGATAACAATCTTCTGCTCTTGATGATTAAATGCTGTCGACAAATTATTAGAAATTTCTTCAAAAATTTTTCATTCTTCTTTGATGATGATGATTATTTCTTTAGACATCAAAATATGAGTATGTTGGATGCACATATCTCTTTTTCTTTACTCGAGATTTTACTTTCATTTAATACTAAGTACTTTGTATGAAGGAGAAATATCATATAAATAATTTTACTTTCCTTGTCACAAATTTAAATTTGCTCATACATTTACACATTGTCTAATTAATTTATTCATTCACTCAATCTTTCATTCATTCATCCAATTATAAAACTATTATGTGCAACTTATGGTTTTTTTTTATTTTATTTTCTTGTTGAGTTACAAAGCCGACAAACATTAGTTGTCTGTTTGTCTATCTATCTATCTATCTAATGGGTGTAAAATATATCTACTATGTATATATGTACATATGATATATATATGTATCATATGATTATATGTTATTCATATAACTTGGACTTCGCTTTTATATAGTTTATATGTATGAGTATATAGTATATTTTTTGTTGTTGCTTACGGATATGTATTTGTTGCTGGTTATTTGTAACACTTCCATCTACAACAAAAACAACTAAACAAACTTTCAGCTCTAATTAAGACAATTTGAGTTGAGTCTTGACTGGTTGCTACTATGTCGAACAGATGACGCCCAAATGAAACTTAAACCGAACTAAAATGTGAGTGACTTGGACTTTTACTTGGAACATTTTCCTAAGTAGTATGAATAGTAGTTGGATTGTAGGATGTTGTGTGGGGTGGTGTGGGGTGGTGTTTTGTTTCTGATTTTAGTTTTCTTTTGTTAATTTCTTTATTATTTATTTTCATATGTTTTTCTTTTATTTCTTCATCACACATTGTTGGTTTCCACATACATATTTTTCGTTAATGAGTTTATTAATTTGTGCAAAATTTATTGTCGTAAATACATTTTTATTTTTCTCAGGAATATTACTTTGAACTCTTGTACTATTATGTTGTGATGTGTGATGTGTGTGATGTGTGTGGTGTGTGTCAAATGTCAAACTGTGATAATTATTTAAAAATTTAAGTTTTGGTGCTTGGTATCCTCCTCCTCCTTCTCTCTTTCAATGAAATTATAAAAGGTGAACTTTGATTTTTCAGTTGTTGATGCCCTAAAATGGTACCAGCTTGTAGTTGAAATTTGTATCTTTATGTAGCCTTTGATTTTTTTTTTTGTGTAAAATTGCTCATTAAGTTTAATGTATGCAGCTTCTTCTTACGTCCGTTCGCTTGATCATCAGTTAGCTTTTGTTCATTTAAAAAGTTTATTGAACTCATGGCAAACTGAACTGAATTTCTTGGAAGTCGTTTAATATGAAGAAAAAAGATAAATATTTTTGTATATCCTCGAAAAAGAAACAACAACAACAATGAATGAGGTGATGAAATTGATGAAGGAGACGAAGATGAAAATGAAGATCAAGACGAAGAAGTGGAAACAACTGCACGAACTTGGAACTTGAAAATTATGGCAAAGTTACTTTGGCACTCACTTACTCACTCACTCACTCAGTCAGTCACCTAGTCAGGTCCAACCAACGACTAAGAATGAATATTATCGTATACGAGTAGTGAGTGAGTGAAGTACATTTAACTTGTGGTTACGCGCTGCTGCATTTCCAAAGCCAAAGTCAACGAAGCCGGTAAAGCTGTTTATAAGTATCTACAAACATATATGTATATATATACATATATAAGTGTATTGTATCTTGAGTTGACTTGTTTTGAAACTATTGTATATGCATTGGTTACTGATGCCGGTGACTGTTGGTGGTGGCGTATCGTTTGTTCATTTGAAAACAAGAACCTTTATTATTAAGTTTTCGTTTGAATGCACAAAGAAAGGTAAAGTATCGCTAACTACCACGCGATCGTGTCCGTCAGCGTCATTGTCGGTATCATCATCATCATCATCTTCATGATCATCTTGGCAGGCAAACGTCAAAGTCAAAGTCATAAATACACAGTAGTAGTACCCCGAAGATACTTTAGCCATACACAGACATACCAAGTCACCAATGCAATGTATTTATTTTATGTAAATAGATTCAGATGTACTTAGTATAGTACAGCTACAAATACATATGTACATAACAACAAGTACATATGAGTGAGTATCTTTGGTTTCCTGCTTTGAATTGTCTGCTCTCCTCAACTCTGCATCTGAGAATAAGGTGCTTCGTTTACCTGTTAATAACTTGTAATTTGATGCAGTTCATAGAAGTATTTGAAGTACATAAGTACATAGTACGTCATTTACGCGAATAATAAGCGAAGTACATTTGTGAGGGTGTTATAAAGTGTTCGAGGGTCGAGGTTCGAGTGTCGAGGGTGTAACGCGCGACTCGGTTTCAGTTTCGGCTTCGGCTTGACTTTATGATCGTTTCAGTCTAATGAATTAGGGTGTTTCTTATAATTTGCTTTCTTCTTTAACAACATTCTGATTGTACAAGTTTATGTACATTTTCAATGGAATTGCCTTTTTCCTTCCTTTCTTCGTTCCTTCCTTCCATCATTGTGTGTTAGTTTTAACGCTTAATTCTTGGTCTTTTGTTATTGTTCTTGCCGTCGTCGACACTATTATTGTAGTACATATATTATAAGTTATTGTTATTGTTGTTGAATGTCGTCTTTGATGCATAAATTCTTATCTTTTATTATCATTATAATCATTGTTCTTGTATCTTTTTTATTTTTTGTATCTGTGACTGTGACTGTGACTGAGTTTGAGTTTGTTGTGTTTGCGGCGCCAGTTTGCAATATTCTTACGATTCATCCGTAAATGGAATTTAATCTGCCTTTAAGTGTAAATACAATATTTCATTTAAATTTTTTTTTGCATAAACTTGTCGCGACGCTATGTGTGAGTAGTGAGAATATTGTTTCGATTCTCTCTAAATCGACGATCGTTTGTTTATTTATATATGTCGCCATATACATAATGCAAATATTTGTGGTCAGCGAACTTAAGTTGTTACTTTGCTTATTTGTTTGCCGTTTGTTTGTCTTTTGGTGCTTTTTTGTAATAATAAATACTCAATGATGATGATGATGATGATGATGAAGACTTTCTGTTGCGTGTTTAGTTGAATGATGAGAAAGAAAAGTTAAGTAATGAAATAATCTATAATTATTTGCTTAATAATTTCACAAAGTTTTGTCATTGTTGCTATCAGAAAGTGAAATCATTATTCATCAACATTATCATCATAGTCAACATCGATATAAATTCATATTTTTTTCTTGCGCCATTTGATGTTCAGATAAGAATTCTCTTTATAGATACATCATACCTACATATAATGAATTATCATAAGATATATTCATACTTTTAGATAATTTTTAGATAATAGTATTGTATCATCTTTGTATCATAAAGATAAACAACAATCTATGATGATGCACAGATTGTAGATTGTGGAATTTTGCTAATTTGAATTTGTGATATTAAAATATTAAAAAAAAAGAGTGCAATCACATTTACATTTTGAGTCATTGTCTTCTTTTTATATCTTAACCGATTACCAATTGTTCTTATTATTAATGGCAACACATTTGTTTAACTCTTGAGCTAAGTTTAAAAACTTTATTTTTTTTTTTATATAAATAAAGAAATCTTTTTTCTTTAATCAGGTGTTTTAAAATGATTATTCTTGAGGTTGATATCATTTTTATAATCAGCATGTGTTTTATTAACCGATTTTGTTTTTGTATTGGCAAATTAAACAAGTTTTTAAAATGATTCATCCCATCCCATTCCATCCCTCTGTCTGTTTTTCTTCGACCTCAATTTTTATAAATTTATTTTTAAATTAAATACATATTTTTATATATAAACACAGATTAATTAAAATACATACGAGGATCGAACAACAAGCACTTTCTGCAATGTTTCTTCAAATTTTGGTGATATTTTCCACATAATAAAATTTCCGAAGATCTTCAACGTCTGTGTGCTGTTCTTTTTAAAAATTAATCTATGAATTAGTGTGAGTTATGATGTTTGATAAATTTTAACTAAGTTTATCAGCAATTCCAAATTCTTTTTGATCGACTCTCGTATAAGTAGAATGGGATACAATATTAAGGTATTGAAAATTTATTATAAAGTTAATTAATAATAAATACTCAGCTGATGAAATTAATAGATACATCTGCAATATTTTTAATAACCTTCAATGATTATTTTGTATTGTAACAACTTTTAGAAAAACTTTAAGTCTTATCTCGAAGAATGCAATCTGCCAACATATTTTTATATCAAAATAAAAAGTATGACTCCCAAACATTTTAGTAAACACATTTTGTTAGAGTTGTATTAATTTTGGAGAGGAACTTTTTGCAAAATAATTCTAAGCAGTGAATTAACGATGAAGTAATTAATGATTTTTTAGATAGGTCGAATAGTTCACAGCTCTCCTGAAGAGAACAGAATGGTTTTGTAGCTACGAAAAGAAGCGAAATCTCTTTGAAATATTCAAAAAAATGTTGAATTGGTTTCAAATGGAACTACTTAGTCAAGGAATCTTGTGTTAGGCCATAAAAAATAATCCCAGCATGAGCACCGCCTTTAAATTCTATCGAAATTGAATCCATTCTAATCATCAAGGATCATTTCTTATGGTTCGCCGACTTCTACAGCATGACTTTCATTCAGGGCACATCGCTAGAAAAAATATAATATTTTTGTAAATCAAATTGAAAGAAGTGTAAGAAGTCCCCCCTTCCCAAATGCAAAGCATTTCATGTTCAATTTATAATGAAATTTTTTGGTGTGTTTATTATTTTGATCAGCTGGGTATATAAAATAGTGAATAATGAAATATATTACAAATATTAACATTAATAGATAAAATTTGAAATAATTTCATTTAAAAACACATTTTTGTTTGATTCAATGTTATTTTAGTTTTAATTCGATTTAATAAGCTTAGATTTATATTCTATCAGTAATAAAAGTCTAAAAATCATTTCAATCGATTTAACTTTAATAGAAACACTGCTTTGTTTCTTATTAAATTTGTTTACTTATTAAACTTTAGTTTTTTTTATTATTTATAAAATGATAACATTTGAGAACACAAAACACATTTCTTATTTTAGTTTCGATTTCATTTATTTATATTATAATAGAATAAACATCCTTTCACTTTTCAAAGTCCAGACAGAAGTCATTTGAATCATTTTTATTACTTTCATAGAAACACAACTCTTTATTATTAAATTTGTTTATTTTATTAAACTTCTGTTTTTCTATTGTATTTGAGTGCAAAAAAGATCAAATACAAAATTCATTGTCATTCTGAAGTCAGAGAGACACATTGAATGTCATGCAAATTATATGAATTGTGAAAAAGTCAAAAGCAAATATTTAATGATAAAATAAATTTTAAATAAAAAAAGAAGCAAACAAATATTTCAAGAAATAAATTAATGAATGAATGAAAGACTGTGTGAGTGAATGAATGAATAAATGAATGAATGAATGAGTGGTTGAATCATTTCGTTTGAAAAATAACATTTTATAGCCCAAAGCCAGTTTCACCTGACAACATCAACAATCTTCTTTACCCTCTCATGAGATTAAAGAAATATTAATTTTTTTTTTATTTATTTTTTATTTTTCAAATAAAAAACACCAAGAGATTCACGTGAAAAAAAAAGAAAGGAATGTTTTACATGAATCACTAAATAAAATATTGCATCAAAAATAAAATAACAAAATATGAAATTAGTTTCTTTGATTAATTAACATAAGCAATGATAATCACCTTAAATGGGAACCCAATTCTAATGATTTCATTTTTTTCTTCTTATATTTGTAGTTCTCATTGTGATTGTGATTGACATAAAGATTATTGATATAGAACATGTCTTCAATCTATAAACCCAGAAGCAGTGATGAAGCACTCGCTGAGCATCTCAGTCTACAGCGTGCAAATCAACGAAACACAACCACAGTAAATGGTGTGGTTCCTGGCATGGCAACGACTTTACCAAGAAATATCAATGGCAATACTGAGAATCACCGACAAACAAATATGGCAAACACTACTGGTATTTATATAATCAGTGGTGGCAACGATGCTGCAACCTACAACAGTAGTACGAACAATAGTAGTCCCACAACATTTGATCGCAAGCAACAACATCGACGCTCATGGTTAAATATGCGACATAAAGATGAGAATTGTGATTTGGAAACAGGCAACACTTTAACTTTGCCAGTCCTGACGCCCTCACCACAGACTACACGCAGTTATATCTCAACTGTGTCGACTGGCACAACATTGGCTGACTCCGGTGGAGGTGGTAGCAGTGGCACGGCCAGTGTTGGTATAGGAGGAGGCGGCAGTATTAGTGTGCAAAGTGAACGTGTTGGTCGTGGTACAACAAGTGGACGCACTACAGCGACATCGGGACACATTAGCACTACCAGCGGCATTATAACATTGAGTGGCAGCAATGACACCTTGAATGACATACATTCGGATTATCATAGCAATGATTTACCGGATGTTGGTGGACATTTCCATGGAAATGGAAATGTGGAAATTGTTGCAGCTGCCATGCCCGAAACGAAATTCACAACACATAATAATAGTAGCTTCAATAACATAGCCAACGGTAGTACAGTGAAATTATTACCTGCTGCACCGGATGATGATGAAAATCAACAGGTGAGTGATTCAGTGGATTAATTTTTATAGAATAGAAACGCATGCATGTGTACTTATCTATTGTGGAATGGCATTTCATCTCATCTGGGAATTTATTACTTACATTGGCATTTGTGAAATTATTACGTTGCAATAATTGCAACTATTGCACTTCATTGTTCATTGGATACGTGATTGGGTTGCTCAAGTAAGTGACTATTCAATTGAACTTGTAGGAGGAAAGATTTAGAAAAGAGTTAGGTGAAAAGATGAGATGATTCAACAAAATGTGCAAAATATATATATATAAAAAAAAAAAAAAATGTTGTAAGGCTACTGCCAATATGAGTAGCATTTTAAGGCCTCTGACTTCAATATTTGTTTAACATTTGTTTTCTTAAATGATTAATTTATATATATATTTTTTTTTTTTTGTTTTTCTGTATAGGCAAAGTTTTCTTAATTTATTTTGTTATGTTGAATAATATTTTCATTGTCTTATATTTTTGTTTCTTGTGTATAAATATTTACAAACTAAACAAAAGTCAATTTAGTTTGTTTTCTGGTAGCAACCTTGCATCATTCCTTCCTTCCTTCCTTCCTTCCTTGCCTTTCTTGGTTCATGTTTAGATTGTCGTACAAACTTCTTATTCATTTTCAACAGTTTGCAATAAATTGTTTATTAAGTAAAACAATAATGAGAAATATTTGCTGCATGTCCGTTATTTATAAATCATTTGTGGGTCAATGTGACATTGGTCACAAACAAACAAACAAACAAACAAACAAACATAAAACGAAAAGATTGAGACATCAAACATTTAAACAAAGAATTGATCAAAGAGAAAGATAAGCTTCATTTATACTTTACTATGGTAGATACTTGCACTACATACTTATAATGACTTTAGGCCCCTTCACAATAATATCATATAGACTACACTATTCGAAGTTTATGTATCTCATCCAATCTATTGTATTATGTTTTGTTATTTTGTTTTAAATAGAACGCGCCACCATTCGCCGCCAAGTTCAAAGTGCGTGAAAAATTATATGTTGTTCATTGTTGCATGAAACTGTTGAGTTTTCAATTCATTTTGCGTAATGAATGCTAAATGATTTTAATTAAGTTGGGGATTTTTCAACTTCTCTTCTCTTCACTTCACTTCGCTTCTATATCTATTTTCTTGGTTTATAATCATTAAATGAGTTTAAACTGCAATCGTTGTTGACTTTTATATTAAAATATGTATATAGATTGTTCTACTTGTATTAAATAGTTTGAATTTTAATATCTACAAATTTAACAAGTTCAATGGGGAGAAATAAAAGAACCTTCTTATTACAATTAATCAAAAGATCAAAAGATTAATCAAGGTTACATAATCAAAATATATTTCAATGTAATACTACATTTAGAGATTAGTAGTCTAATACATTCTTTATACAATTACAAAAAATATTATTAAATAATATTTTTAGATTCTTAATGAATTAATTTATTTGTATTCGGAAGTCATTATATTCTTACGCTTATTATGTAATAATAAATGTGTATTGTGTATTGTTTTGTTATAAAATATGGGAAAAATGTTTTAGAAATAATATAGCAATAGATGTTTCATGGTATTTTTTTTTTTAGTTATATTAAAAAAGAAAACAACCATTTAACAAATAAGAAAAACTTTACTTTTTGTCTGTTTTACGACATTTTTCCTCATTCTTTGGGGAAATGCCTGAAAAATAGAGTTCAATATTAAATACAGGTACCTTGCGCATTTGCCCCATTAAATATTCTCCTTTTCATAGAATTAATAAAGTATGCGAACACAAAATTTGTTCGATTTTTTCCTATTATCTTAAAATGAAAAGATTTTAAAGTTTTCCAACTCTATTTTACTTCTTTGGGCGAACAATCCCAGAAGTTTTCGATCTGCTTCAGAGTCGTCAAGTCTAAGATGTATGAAATGTTATGAATCCTAGCATAATCTTGTCCTGCAGAAATAGTGTTGGACACTCCTACATAAACCTAGGGGTTGAGGGTACATTCTTGAATTTACAAAGCGTAGTTTAAGGCACCAAAGGTGCAAATGCATTGATAACAATTAAAACTGGATTTTTTTTTTTAAATTATATTTTATTAACAACGTTAATCGCAGAAAACTGCAAAACATATTTTCACATTTTTAATGATTCAATGAAAAATGACGAGAAAAAAAAATAGAGAGAGAAATCTATAACATCCTACTGGGGAGATCATGCGGGTGAAGCCTTTTTAATCTACGCCTAGTAGAGCAGCAAATGAGGCTGATGATCTGGACTGCTGTATTTATTGATCACCTCCATAACAATTGGAATCTTAAGATCTTTTTGCAGTGTGATATTTCTAATGACCCAATGGGCGTCCATGTTTCTTGTTCTGACACACCTACAGTTTTGTAATAGCGCCAAGTAGGTAGGTGCCACCACATGAAGATAAATTAGACTTTTGTTTGTTAACGAAACTTTATTGGATGGCCGGAGGAGCCAGTTCAGTTTCCTAACCTTTTGATAGCAGTGAGTCGCAACCATCTTCGTGTGAGCTCGTCATGTGAGGCGTTTGTCCAAGATCAGGCCATTGTATCGGATTTGCTCCATCTGTGGAATAAAAATAGGAAAACAAAAATAAATTAAATTAAATTAAATTATATAAGAAAATTTATGAATTTTGTTAGAGTTACACAGCTTTGCCTTTATTATTATAAATCATTTCAATTTAAAAACTACAACAAAAAATATTTTAGGTTAGACACAAACCATCATGCAATCAATTCATTTGCCGTTTCTCAGGCAGCCAGAAAGTATGCTACATATTTTTTGTTTTTAAATACTTAAAGTTATATTTTTTTAAATTCTGCTCTTGTTCAAACAGAGTTAATATGTAAAATATATCAAATAAAAACAGAAAAATCTTTTACATGATTTTATTCGAATATCATAGATTTAATTTAAATCATTTTGTTTATTACAAGATTCAAGTATTCATTTAGATTGATTGAAAATTAAAAATAAAAAAAAGTGTAAATACAAAACATAGAAAAAAATAGAAACTAATAAAGTTACGCTTAATGAACAATAACAATAACAAATGAACATACAAATAAAACATGAAAACACAAAGTCAATAAATTGTAAAAATACAAGAAAACAAACAAATTTTTACAAAGTGAAACAATAAGTGATTAATAGAAAATCAAAACACAAAAAAATAATCCAAGTCTTAAAGGCAAAGACAAATAAATAAACGAACTAACGAAGCAATGGATGATGATAAGTGAATGATTGAATGAATGATGGAATGAATGAAAAATCATTGCATTTAACACTTCAGTGAACCAAATGAATACCCAAGAGAACAACATACTACATACATAAATATTGTACAACCAACTTGAACGTGTTGAAAATCATAAAGTCTTTAATTGAATGTTTAAATATTTTGGTATTTTTGATTTTTAATACAAAATAAAAACAAAAAAAAAAAAATAAGGTTTTTCTTTGCAAATTTATTTTTTTTTTTATGTATTTTTAACCAAAATTTATATGCCTGCATACCTTGACAGAAATTAAGTAGGTATCTTTTTGCATTCATTGAGCATTGACTTGAGTGCGTAAATGTGCGACATTAAATTGAACTGAGTTGAGTCGAGTTACATTGAGTTGCAAACGCATATGATGACGTCATTTTGTTGTTGCATGTTGTTGGTTGGTTCGAATGCAAGAAAAAATTTATGTCAATTTGTCTTTTAGTTGACGCCATTTAATTTTGTTACCATAATAACAACAGAAAATAAATAAAACTGGTTTTTTCCTTGACAATTTTTAAAGTTGAAATTCTTTAATAATGAGAATTCTTAATGATGAAGTGAAAGTTTAAAATGAAATTAAAGTACTCAATTGCATTAAAGAATATTCACAATATTTTTTATATTTTTATAAGTATGTGTAATATTACAATATATTTTTTAAAATTTTATGCGTTGACGATTTCATAAGGCGGCAGCGTAATCAAATCTCTTTACTATTTACTACGCAAGACTGCACTACCGGGTTAGATGCATGCATACTTAATACTCTTATAACTAAAAGATACTTTTGCTTTGTTTTGCTTTACTTTGCTTTGCTTTGCTTAGTATTGTTTAGTTTAAGATGCATGCAAGTGTGTGAGTGTGTGAGTGAGTGAGTGAGTGACCATGGGTCTTTTGCCTTTCACTATTGTCTTATATTTACAAGTAATTGGAGTAGTTAGTACCTTTGTATTGAGTTAGTCAAAACTCCTCTCAACGAAACCTAAAGTTAGTTTATGCTAGAGTGCGTTAATATTTTTTGCACACAAACTCAATGTGTGACAGAGTTTACTTTTATTGTAGTATAATAAATACAATAACTGACTGACTAACTGACTGACTGACGGACTAAAAGATACAATTCAGATCAAATGATTGCACAACGCACTATTGTGAGTGAGTGAGTGAGTGAGTGAGTAAATTTATGCCACAATGACCACAATCTGACACATGTGGCGATTGAACAACACAACAAAACAAAACATTTTTCACACTCCAATTTCCTATTACCACAAATAATAAATTCATTAAAATATATTAAAGTAAAATGAAAAAAAAAAAAAAATCATAAAAATTGCCAAGTTGCGTTTCAAATTACCAAATAAAAAAATAAAGCCTCATTCTTCTTACCAAACTCTTTATTGTTGATCAAAAGTCAAACTCAAAGCAAAGCAAAGATGAAATGTGAAATTTCCAAATTTTTGAAGTGAACTAAAGAAATTTAATTAATACATAAATTTGAAGAAAGAAAAAAGAAAAAAAAAAAAACTAAGTTAAGATCAATAAAACTTTCAAAATCGACATCAATTGAATGGAATAAATATAAGTATGAAAAACCAATTTTAAATCAATTTATTGCCATTAATGTTTAACGGCCAAACAAAAAAAAAAAAAAAAAATGATTGAAGCTTTCAAATTCTCATTGCCAATTCAAGTCACAAATCAAACCCAAAAATTTATGAAAATTTCTAATAAAAATAAACAATAATTTATGCAGACAAGCAAACAACAGAGAAAACCAAAATGAATGAAAATACATATATTTAATAATAAAAGAAAAAAAAAAAAAAAAAAACTACTATTCTTAATAAGCCAAAAATTGATACTTATACTCATATGTATGGCCAAAAGTAAGTTCAAACTGGCAAAAAGAGACAATTCTCCAGGGCTACAACATACTTCAAAATTAGATACATGATTTTTTTTTTTTTGTGTTTAGTATTTATTTGATTTTCTGTAGTTTGTTAACTCAACTCAATGCAACTCGTAACTTGATTTCTAAACTCGGTCAATTATCAAATAACAAACAAACAAACAAACGAAAAACATAAAAAAATTAAAGTAAATTTAAGTAAAACAAAGGGCAAATACAATACTACAAAATAATAAGAAAAACAAAACTAAAAACTAAATAAGCAAAATAAAAATCAAATAAATATAAAAAATCATTTTGAACTTATTTGCAAATATTTGAATCACTCTTTCTGAGCATACTACATATTTAAGCAATATAATTCATTCATTTGGTTTATAACTTGCAGCTTTATGTGCCACCATACGAGTACTTTACTCTCAGATCTGCCTTGAGTTATTATTATTTGTTCGATTTATTTATTTATTCATTCATTCATAGATGGTTCCTTTACTTATTGTAACTTAATTCACACGTCTTTCTTAATACTATTGTTGCTAAAATTACAGATAGTTAGCACTTTGAATTTGGTTTGAGTCCAATTTCGGTTTTGGTTTCCGTTTGAGTTAATTGATGATTTCGTAATTTCAAAGAAAGACCAAAACATTTCTCACCTTTTCCACTCAATAATTTCAAAGTAAACGATCTTTTTTCAAATTGTTTTTCCTGCTTTCAACTGACCACATCCACATCCACTTCACTATCTATTACTATCCATGCACCAATCAATTGTTATATAATCAAATTGCAATGCACTTCATAATTATTAGTTAGATGGAATGAATTGGTGAATACCATATTTTCAAAATTGATTTTGGTTTTTCATTGTGATGAGAATTTTTATTTTATTTTATTTCAATTGATTTTTAGTTGTTGTTGAAATGGTTAATGTTTCCTCTTCCATTAGCCGCAAAGACAATTAACCAAACCAAAAACAACCCAACTTACTTACTTGGCCATCAACAATATTAATATTGATAGAACCGTTTTTATGACCACGTAGTTGGCTTACAAGTTTTGTTTGATGTTAATGTTGTTGACTTGTTCTAAGTTAAATGGTGGTGACAGATATTATATTTTTAGTATAGGACTGGTACAGAAGTCTTCATATTTGAGGTGGTTTTTAAGTGCGTCATTGATCTATTGATCGATTATTTGAATGACCTTCTGTCGTCTCTTGGGTATCTTCATTTGGTTATGTCCATAAAGCTTCCTATGTAACTTTCTTTTGCAATTAAATAAATGGCTCACATCACCAACAATTTTTACCAGGGAATCAAATCTCCACAACCTTCATATGGACCAGGGCAGAATGTTTCTGTATGAAGTTGCTCATAGTAGTCATCGTTTGACTTCAATTTCATATTGTTGGCTTCATATTTGATGTTGTTGACTTAGCTCTCAATTAAATGTTGCTGACAGAGATTATTTTTTACTATTGGGTTGGCAGAAGTGTTTTAGGTGATTTTATTGATATATTTTCTGTTTTGTTGGATGACTTTCTTCCATATTTCGTGGCTTCATTTTGTTGTATTCACAAAACATCCTAAATTTCTTTTTAAATGTATTTACACAATTCAAAGAGCAAGAAGCCAACTAATTGGAAGACTTTTGGCTCTTATTCATTGACTGGATATGGTAGATGTGGGTACAGATCTGATCCTAATTCCAACACCCGATTGACCAAACTTCTTTGTTGTATTGCACCCTAACTATTGACTAACAATGTATGCTGAATTCTCTTAATTTCTAAAGCTGCTTTCAGAAGTCAACACTTATGATCATCTAGTTGGCTTATTATATATTATAATATCTGATGTTATTGAATGTTGCTGACAAAGGTTTTTTCTTTTTTTACTAGTTCGTATATTTTTTTTGTCTTGATTACTCGTACATTCTCGTATGTATTTCTCTTCGTGATTATTCTTCAGACTGTGCGGTTCTTCATTATTCGCACGCCTGCTGAGTTCAGCTCAGTGCGCTTGCATGCTTACATAATAATTAAAAACTGTATCTAGATACTTGCATGAATGTACATATATTTTAGTTTGCATATATATATATGTATATATATATATATATATGGACATGTATGTACATATGTGTATCTGTAGGCCGTCGTTTGCCCGTACAACAACTTTAGTTGCTTTTATGTTATTTAGAACGTGTTAAGAGCAAAGCATACTTTATTATTATTTAATTGTTTTTTATTTCTTTTTTTTTTTAATTATAAGTATAAGAAAATACTTAGGAAGTTTTACGTAGTTTATTTGTGAAATTTATTTTAAAATAAAATAAGCAGATCCATTTATAAGAAGAAATTGTCTAAGTGCCAACATAATTTTTGCCCTCATATATTGTTGTTTAAAAGCAATTTGTCTCTTTAATATTGCTTATTAATATTAAATTAGTTGTTAGAAAGAAATGATTCACATTCAATGAAGAGGAGAGAGCTCTGCTCAGCTCTGCTCAGCTCAGCTCATTGACTTTTTGATAGTCTTTTCTAACAAGTCTTTTGCCTACATTTCTGTCTGACTATGTTAGCCAATCACTCTACTCAATTTTCTAGACAAACTACTACCCACATCATCATCATCATCATCCACATTCACATTCACATTCACATCCACATTACCATCATCCACATTATGTCTTTTCAATTAGTTACAGCACTAAGATACTTTTCAGTTTCTGTTTTATAATGCCACTTGATATACATATTTATATATATAGAGGATATTATTATTCTTTCTCATCGAAGTTTTCCTACTTTTCTAATAATTTTTTTATTTTTACGTAGGTGCAACTTTTATGGTTCGTTGGCTGTTAGTTAAGATTTTAATTTGAGTTTTTATTCTTACAAGATACATGTGATTTTACAACGAACGCCTCTTTAGTTGCACACACTCGAATCGAATGCATACACTACATGCAAAAAATATGCCACATTTTCATTGATATGTACATACATATGTACATATGTATTTGTATGTATATAAAGGGAGAAATGAAATTTGTTAATGACGATTGCTAATTGTGATATTAAATATTTTTGTTTGCACAAGAAAACAACAGACATGTTAAAATTAAAAAATATTGCAAGTTGCTTACAATTTTTAAAAGCTCCTACTTTGTATGAGAGATTGCAATAAATAGTGAAATAAATTCATATCAAGCACATGTTGATGAGGTGAATTGAAAGAAGGCCTGAGACCAGAGAGAAGAGTTGGAAATTCTTTTGTTGTTATTATTTTGTAAGAAAAATCACTCAAGTGCAAAGTAGTTAAGCTGAGTTAATGCTTTAGACACGCGAACTCAAACTTATCAAATCACATCACAACTCTTATGCGTACGTACAGATACTTTTGTTTTGGTAGTGTAAAAGATGGAAAAGAAGCAGTGAAGTAAGCGATGGTTAAAGCTGAAATTGAAGCTTTAAGAAATGCTTCAATCAAAACGCCCAAAAGATATAAATATCTGTGCGAATTAAACAACAAAACAAAACAAAACAAATGAAACCAAACAATCATAAAACAACAATAGCAAAAAATAGGGAAAAGAGAATAAAACGAGTGAGAGAGAGAGAGAGAGAGAGAGGAAGATTAAGTGAGAAGAAATTGATCTGAAATAAAAGAAATGAAAGCGATACACACAGAGAGATATGAAATTGTACAGCGTAAAACGATCTTCATAAAAACGTCATCATCATCATCATCATCGCAGTATTGTTGGGAAGGGGCCTTAGAGAAAAAAGAGACTTAGAGATGACTCCCAGAGAAGTATGGATGGTTGCATGAAGTGAACTGGCAGCTATCAGATATCACAATTGTTTTCAGTTTTGTTAGAGTTTGGGGTTGGTCATCCACTTACTTGAATGCCTTCGATTGTTCTTAAAAGTTTGCATGCCATAAGGCTGTTAGCCAAGTTAAGAGAGCAAAAATGAGCTCGATCAACATTCGCTTGATCGTTCAAGCGACTGCGCACGCGTCTCACTTAACGTAACGTAACTCAATTCAATTCAACTCAACACATTTTCTTTTGCCAAATGAAAGATTCAACAGCTAACAATTTACCAAATGCTTACCAAAGACTAAATACACACTCAGCTACACACACACACACACACACACACACACACACTTGGATAGACATAGGCATCATAGATACTTTGGCCAGTGCTCTTTTGGTGTGCTCTGTCGGCGCTGCCATTGTCTGCTGTGTATTGTGGTTATGATGGTTTAGGCCAACAAAGCGCGCGCGCACAGTTTAGTTTTGTATTAATGAGAGCGAGTGTCAGTCAAGTGAAGTCGTCGCGCTCGCATAAAAATAACACACAAATAAACAAACAAATAGAAAGAAGAAAATTTGAAAAGAAGAAAGCAATAGCAAAAACAACAGTAAACAAAATGCAATACTATACAATATTAATAAATATAATAAAAAAGAAAATAAGAAAATTTTCCGATTTTCCATTAATTTATTATTCTCAAACTCAAAACCACGATTTAGTTGCCTTCGTCGTCGCTCCCAAACACGAAGTCCATTAAGCGAGTGAATAATGAGAAACATGTAAATCGGGAAATGAAACGGGACGCGTTTTTCGATTACTTGCTTACTTTTATTCACCTTCGTCTTCTTGTGTCTTTTTAGATGTTTTTAATTTGTCGTTGTTTTTTGTTATAATATTTTGCCTGCTGCCTTAATTTTTATGCAGTTGCCGTTATCGCCAGTTCTCTGTTGTCATTGTCGTCACCATCATCATCATCATCATAGTCAGTTGTTGGCTTTTGTGAAGTTGGCGCAGTCGCATGCCTTCAGTGTTGTCGTGCACTTGCAGTGTGCGCTCGCGTGAAAGAAGAAATTTCAATACAAAATAAGAAAATAATAAAAAACTTAATCAATTTTAAAAATTTCAAGTGCAAAGCGAATGTCTCAACAACAACACAACAACATCCAGCGTCTTTCTTTCTTTTTTCTCTCCTCTTTCGTTCACCTTTTTTCTCTTACGCGCTCTTTGTCCGTGATTTCGTTCGTGTCAAGTTAATGAGTTCAAAAATAAAGAAATAAAAAATAAATAAATAACGTGTATTCGATGTTTTATGTAAATTGTTGCAAAAAATAAATACCAAAATAAACAAATATAAAAAAAAAAAAAAAAGAGTTAAAAAGTAATTTGGAGTGTTCGCGTTACTCATACGCAGCGTGTTTTTCTTTTTGTTTTCCCATTCCACATTTATTCGTTCATTGGCTTTTTTTGTAATGACTTAATCGTGCGTTACAAGACTTTTCTTTTATTTTTATTTTTTATTATTGTGTGTTTTTGCTTCTTTTATATATTTGGCCCGGTTCAGAAGCAAAACGAAAAAAAGCATTTGGAATTGATTAGTTTATTATGTTTTGTTTAATTTTTTTGGGAAGGTTGAAAGTGCGTGAAATTAAAAACTGTAAAAAACAATTAAAAATATAAAATAAAAGACGTTCAAGTTGAAAGCACATTTTGAATGAGTTTGAGAAATAAAGTACGAGTACAATAATAATAATGATGACCTTCTTTCTATTCTTATCATTATTATAGTTTTTTTTTTTTTGTTTAAATTTTGTTTTCAACTCAACTGGAAGTCATTAAAATTGGCAAATAATAGAGAAACATTTGCCAAACCATAATTAAAAAAAAAAAAAAAAAAAAAAAATGACAAAACCGCGTTGGTGTCAAAAAGAGACTCGCTTTTTGGATTATCAAAGTTTATGCGGTTTTTGGTCAAAAGAAAAAAGTTCCGCGTTTTTATCACCTTCATCTGTTTAGTTTATTTTTATATTATTGTTCTTTATGTTTGTGATTTATAACAAAGACAATTTTAACAAATATACAAAACAATATTTTATTAAAATTTATTAATATTATTAGTATATTTTCTATTATAAAGATTTAACAGAAAATAAGAAAAAAAAAATTAATTAAAATTGAATTAAATCAAACAAAAAGAACTTTAATTGTATTGAAACTCAATGAAATGAAGCGAATTTAAATAAATGAAACTAAATTTACAATAAATAAACAAATAAAATATATTCAAGGTTAAATCATTGGTTAAGCGTTCGCAATTGTTAATTAAGGTCGCAATTAAATGTAATTGTTAACTTAAATATTGAGAATTGAAATATTGGAAAAAAAAAAAAAAAAAAAAAAGATTAAAAAATTGTTCTTCCTTTTAAACTGAAATCTCCTATATGCAGACAAAACCAGCAATGACAAAAATGATGACAATGATGATGGCAATGAAAAATTTCAAAATGCAAAAAAGTTTTCACATAAATTAATGAAATAAAAAATATTAAAATAAATAAAATGGGGAAACAGAAAAATATGTCAAATTCAATATGCAAACAATAAAAAATATTTTTGCGATACGAAAAATAAAAATGTCAATAAATTAATAATAAATAGTGTATTAAATTAAAAAACCGAAATCATAGAAAATAATAAAAATACAAATAAATAAAAAAAAAAATATAATAAATAAAAAAAAAAAAAATATAATAAATAAATAATAATATATAATTAAATATTAAATAAATAAAAAATACATAATAAACAATACATAACTAATAAATAAATAATTAATAATAAACAATAAAATAATAAATAATAATAATAAAAAAAAAAAATAATAAATAAATATGTAATAAGTAATAAATAAATAAATCAATTTTTTTAATATATAAATTTGTATATTCCACATAGAGTTCAATCCCAAATTATCACCCCAATAAATCAATTGTAGATTGATATTCAAACAATTAAAAAGCAATAAAAATAAGTAAAATTTTAGGATTTTTATTAAAACAAATGCAAGAAAATGACAAATTTATTAAATTCACACACGACAAACGCTATAAAATCTGTCCAAAAATGGAAATACCAACAACGAAGTATTTAGCCGATTATCTATATGTTGTGCATGAGGATGTGCCATTTAGATATTATCGCAAAGTAAGTTAAAATGCCAATTAAAAATGTATAAGTATCTATATACAATGTGATATAGAAGAGAGTGATGTGATGTCTTTTGTCTTAAAAAAATGGTATATTTAACACACTGTAAGTATACATTGGCAAACAAGATAAAGATGAAGTCAAGCCAAACTTAGGTTGTTTCTTATAGTTGTCTTGTTATAATTAAAACAACTGTTGAAGTAATTAATTTAGTATAGTTTGTTGTTATCATATATCTTCTTTGTGCATCTTGTATCTAGTGAATGTATCTAATGTTGTAGGCATTAAGATGATTGATTCTCTTTTCGAAACTGAGTTGCTTTTACTTCTATTTATAAGTATTTGCTTTTGTGGTTTTTGTTGCATTTTCTTCATTTCATTTCGTTTCATTTATTATTGGGTGTCGCATTGCTGGTAGCAGTTCATTTATTTATTTGCTTTTATCGCAATTCAAGTGAATTTCTCTGGAAATGTATTTCATTTTACATGCTTAGATACTCATTCATTTGGTATAAACATCAATTGTTTTTTTTATTTTTGATAAAAAGTACAATTTCTTTGATTGTGATTTTGAAAGTGAGTGTATACATTTCTTGTTGCTAAAATTGTTTGCACAATTCAACAAAAATAAAAAAAGAAGATGAAAACATTTTATTAATTTGCAGTTATTTCACTTTCTTTGCATTGTCAGTGAAAATTTTCAATAAAAAAAATTAAACATAAAAAGCAAAAAATATTATGTTGAATTTTGGTGGCTTCTTTATTTGTTTTTTTTTTTTTTTTTTTTTTTCATTTAATAAGAGCGGAAGTGAAAACATCTGTTATTGTTGTAGGTGATAGTAAATAAACTAAAGTGTATTTGAACAAATTCAGGTGTATGAAGAATGAATTTTGATTGTTTACCAAATAATCAGATTACAGGTTTGTTCTCTCTCTCTCTCTCTTTTCTTAGTTCAAACATTTGTTTTCCGAAACATTTTAGCATCTGCTAAGGTTGCATTCTATTCTTTGAGTATCTTTGAACACGAAAGTTTAAACATTTGTCAGTTCATTACTAACATTCTCCATCTATAGATCTGTTAAATATAATTTTGATTATGAAGAGTTGTGTTTTAAAGAAATTATTAAAAATAACAAAGGTGGCACCTTTAAGAAATCCAATTCATTTATTATTATATATTTATAAGTACTTAATAGATAAGATACTTGAGTGATTTTATTAACAATTTCTATTTCTTTTTTTAGACAAAATGTTCCGTTTTTCGTAGCCTTGTTCTATGCATTTGCATTAATGTCAGCTATGCGAATGTTGTACGCTTTCCAAGAGAATTGGATAGATATGGTTCAGCATATCTTATTCCATATCTAACGCTATTGTGTCTAGTCGGACTGCCTATGATACTTTTGGAAATATCCGTAGGACAATTCCTTGGGCAAGGAGCAGCGCACACATGGCGTGCATCGCCAATATTCCAAGGTAAGCAATTGATGGTTTAGGTTATAGAATAGATATGCAAATGAAACTATTTTAGTTCCGGCAAGGAAAACAAACCTTTTTTCAAGTGGTTGTTTCATATACTTTTGTATATGTAAGTGAAAGCTCTTTCTCCTTGTTGTCGCCATTTTGTGCACATGCATATCATTTTTAAGTAATGTGAAGCTTTGAAGCAAAAGCTTGCATCCTGCGCATTAACCACTGCGCTTGCAACATTATCATTATCATCATCATCATCATTGAATTGGATGCATTTCCTTGCTATGTAATGAAAGTTTTTCATTCATTCTTATAATTCTCAAATGCTTATTCCGATTTGACTGGATATAAATAGAACCATCAAAGTGTATACTGTCGGGGCGGTCTTGTATTCCGTATCTTATGCGGTTGGGCACAACCCGTATACTAACATCTACCTATTCATATAAAATTGTGTCTCAATGTTACAATTGACAAACTGTGCAAACTTTCGTCATCTAAAACTGAACCAAAAAAATCTTGCAGCCAACAAAAAATAACACGACCACACACAAACTTGTTGTACAACAACCTATGAACTGACGGACAACGTTTACGAATCGACATCTCAAGAGAGACCAAAAACCCAGAAAACAAAAACAAAAACAAAGACGAAGATCAATGGTGCGACCCAGAAAAATACATACCATCACAACAAAGGACATGGAAAAATAATGACATCAAAGAAAAAGAAAAACAAAAACAAAATCAATCGAACATTATGAGAAAAACAAAAAAAAAATACTTTAAGTTTCCTTCTCTATTTCTCTTTCTCTATCAAAGAAAAATCGATGAAATAAAACCACATACTACGTTCAAGTTAAAGAAAAATCACGAAATGATTATAAACAAATTCAATCAAATCAAATCAAATCTAATTTCAAAGAAAATGAAACAAAAGCATTTGTGTGTGTGTCCCGTTCGTATAAATCGAAAGGTTCTTTCCTTTGGTAACACGAGTCCCGGCAGTGGTGGTGGAGGAGCCGTGCCGCCACTGCCTTTCTAGCCACTCCAAGGGTAAGATCCGACCTAAAATAACCATAGAGACGTTTGAGGCAAATTCTAAATGTAAAACAAACAACACAACAACAATTGTAACGACAAAATTACGACGACTAACTGTAAAAGAAAAAAACAAGAAAAAATACAAAAAAAAAAAAAAATAAATAAAATAAAGTAAAAGACAAAAATTACAAAAAAAAAAAAATTATAAAACATCATGAAAAAACACAAAAAATCAACGTAATAAGAGTAACGATAATCCAAAAGCAATTTAATATCAGGTTACAGGGTACAGGAATACCTTTGAGTGATCGCCCCCCTTTTTGCTATACAAAATTCCATTTCAAACTGCAAAATGAATTGAGCCTAAAAGTATGCAATGAAATTTGTATCTTTTTACTATAAATTTTGTATGAAATGAATTGAATAAACATTGGATGCAACACACGTCACATCAACCTTCCTTCTTACACAATGATTTAGAATTCATCTTTCCCTCTTTCTCCTTTTATAAAATGTTCTGACTTACTAAACTGCTGTCTGCTCATTTTCTAGATTGTTTAATAAATATTTTTGTGTAAACAAGTTTAAATTGCATCTTATGGAAATTGATTTCTTGACTTTATCCCTGAAGATCCTATAATCAGGTCATTAATTTTAAGAAGGTTCAGAACTTAGTACTAATGCATTGCAGTGTAGAAGATGCTTTGGGTCTTGCGGGTATTCCAATGTGACTTGGACTCCATTATGGTACTATGGTGGTTCCATACATTTCCGTACTTGTTGAGATTGTCTCTTGTGGGATCCAAGTAATATCATAGATATTGACCTATGAGGAGGCTTTTGTGATTGAAAGCAGCAATTACAAATTGAATAATGATTTGATTTTCTATTAATAGGCGCCTGCATTATAAGTCGTTTTGCATCATGGCTTTCCACCGTGTGGATCTCGTTGCAAGCGCTCCTGGCCTTGGCTTATATCGGTAGTTTTGCCACAAGTGGTGATCCCATGCGTGAGTGTGCCAATTTGAAATTGAATTCGGTGAGTATATCATACATTTCTGTCATAACGTTAGTTAAATAAAACTAATCCAATTACATAGAATGGATACAGCGTGGATAGCATAAGTGGTCAGGAATGTTTACAGCTTACGTTTCTTACGCCTTTCTGGAAGAATCCCCTATACTTTGGTATACTTTCAGCTGGATTAATAGGCATTTGGATTGTGATAATGTTGTGGTGAGTATAAAATGCTTTTTTTTTTTTTTATTATACCTAAGTATATCAGAATATATTGATGATTTTTCTTCTTTTTTTTTCCTCATACAGCACACACAGTTCCAATATCTTGCGTCGTTCTCTCTTTATATTAGGTCTCGTTGGTTTCACGTTGCTTTGTTGTCTAACTGGTTGGGAAGTGCGGAATTCTATTGCTCGTGATTACTTTCCCGAACTGTGGCCCTTTGAGCCAGAGCTTCTCGCCGAGAGTCACATTTGGTTTAATGCTCTAATGCAAGTGCTCTTCGCGGTGAATTGTGGCTTTGGGGCATTGCCAGTGCTCACTGGTAATTTTCTGTACAAGGGCGATGCTGTGCGCACTTCGATAGTGTATCTCTTCTTTAATTTGCTGGTGAATGCAATTGCAGTAACTCTGTTCATGGTACAATTCGATTTGTCTGCCAATTCAGGTTACATGATAGAGGAACTCAAACCGCTGACAGCAATCTACGATCGCATACACAACGATGCCCCAGAAAGCGAGCTGTTGCAGCGTCTCATACCATCATTAATCTGTGGACTGGTTGTGATTACCGCATTAGTTACGGCTACGGTGGCGATTTACACTGCAACATGTTTGGTGCCTCGCCGTCCCAGCTGCGTGATCTGCCTGATTGCGACTGTCGTTGCGATCATTTCTTTCTCAGCACCAAAATTTATAATTGCTCGTATTTTGGATACGCGTATTGTGGGCACCATGATTATTACTGCTCTTGTTTTTGAGCTTATTGCCATCACTTGGATCTATGGCGCAAAAAATATCTACACCGATCTCGAATTCTCCATTGGACGTCCCATTTTCCGTGTTTGGATGTCTTTGTGGTGCATTTGTCCAGCCATACTCACGGGTATTTTAGTTTGGTGGTGCGCTGACGATGACCAATATGATCTCATGGCAGAGTATGTGCCACGCTGGGCGCCCATCATATTCGCTCTGCTCATCATATTGATCGTAGCATGTATACAGATCTTCCGTCAAGTGGAGTATAATTTCTTTGGCATGATTTGTGAAGCCTCAAAATCAGCTAAGGAATGGGGTCCTGCAGATCCGTTGGCACGTCATGCCTGGAGGCAATGGCGCTCGGTCTGTCAGGATACTGGGACACGTGATTTCACTTTGCGTCGCCGTGGCACTCGTGACTATACACACTCCATTAAGAAGGGTCAGTACTCCACATCCAACAAGTATGCTAATGGCAGCGACCAAGCTGCTGAGAGACAACAGCAGCCACAACATCAAGATCGACTTCATCGTCAACAAGAGCGTCATCATCATAAGCAACATGATCGAAATCATCAACATCAACATCAACAGCATCAGCAACAACAACAACAAGAACAACATCAAAAGTCACACTGGAAGTCATCGACACCAGGTGACAGTTCACCAAATTATAGTGGTTCAATGTTTGGTGATTCGGCTTTCGAAGAAGACATTAGTGTTGATAAGTTTCCAGGCATCTCACAACAGTTTGTACCATTCCAGGCCAATGATGGCAAACCTTTGCGCTACTCTCATCGTACACGCGAAAGAGAGCGTGAGCATGAGCATGAACGCAGTTCTCGTGGCCATCAAATTGCCCAACCGCAAATGCATATGGAACGTGTCATAAGTAATCAAGGGGACAAGCATCGTGAGATAGTCTACATAAGACGCCTATCCGATACTGGTGGCGATGTCAATGGCAATGGCAATGTTGGTGGTCTGCATGCTACACGCATTGAAATCACACCATCAAATGAATCTATAACTTATGGCCCCAGCGGCAACGGTGGCATTGGCTATGGTACTCGCAATCCTTTGGGACGTTCAACTGGCTGCCTGATTGCTGCTGGATGTGCCGCCAGCACACCCAATGGCATAGCCAATATTAAACGCTCAGCAAGTTCTGTTGTGAGTGTGTATGGCCATAAACTGCCGCCACCAACGACTGCAACCGCAGGTGATCATATTTGTTGGCGCAAGTTCAATGTAAATCCAGAGGAGTATTCAACAGAATTGTGAGCAACTAAGCACTAAGCAATCAACCAACCAACCAATGAACCAACTATAGCAACTAACTAATCATTTGAATTAGCAATTAGCTCTAAGCATCATCAGTTTAGTAAACAAGAAACACACACACACACACACACACACATCAGAAAAGACTTTTTTGTACCCAAGACAATTTATGATTAATTTCTAATTTGCATCTTTATCCATTTGTAGTTTGTATAGAATTAGAATAATGAAATGTTTAGCATTAAGGTTTTTAATTATTTGTATATAAAAAGATATATTTAGGCAAATATATGTATTTGTATTTATCTATCTATCTGTGTTTGTTTAGCTTTAAAGATGTTTTATATCTAAATACTGTTGTCAGTTTTGCACTCATTTAGATACACAATAGACAAAATACAAAGGCAAATGAAGTTGAAGTTGAAGTTTAAGTTAATTAAGGCAACAAATTCTATATTTTTGTATTTGTGTTGTTTAACTTTAAAGTTGCTTGTGTCTAAATTCTACTAACAGTTTTGTACAGATTTAGATAAACACAAAAGCAAATGAAAATTAAGTTAATTAAGCAAAAAAGATTGTACTAATTAGCGCGCATTTGTTTAGTTCTTAAGCACGGTATAAGATACAAATCGATTTGATGCGATACGATATGCGATACAATTTGGTAGCGCGAAGTCGATAGAAACATAGATAGATAAACTACTAGTTAACTTAATTGACCTAATCGCAATGGGCAAACCTGCGAAAACAGTGAACATAATAAGATAGAAAATAACATTAAGGATTATCACATTAGCATTGTAAGCCATTTAATGTAATTTATATGTAGATCATATTTAATAACTAAACAAGAGAAACAAAAACAAAACTGTCATTATGACTTAATCACAAAAGTACGAAGGAAGTTTAGTATGTAAAAAAAAAAAAAAGAACGAAACAAAGAATTCTATGAAAACGGAATACATAAAATAAATGTAATAATAAAAACTGAAAAAGAATAATAAAAAGAAAAAAAAAAACAAATATACAAAAACAAGTTGAGTTCATAATTTTATAAATCATTTTGGAATCTTTTTATTTTTATTATTAAATTCAAAATTATTCTAAACAAAAAACCAAAATTGGTAGATAATAAAATGTGTCTATGACATTTTCTATATTTTGAAGGTTAATTTTGAAAAAAAAAAACCAAAAAAATATTAAAACAATTGCATCATCATCATTAATATCTCACAGAAATAAGAATATCTTATTAAACAAAGAAATAATTCAAAGGAATCGTGTACTGGGTTTTTATGTGCAAATCTGTATCAAGTTTTATTTTGAGTATCTACAGATGTAGTATAAATCTTGTATTTGTACTTGATATTTTAACAATTTATGTGGTTTTTATATATTTTTTAATAAATTTATATATTTTAAATACACTTAACAAACACGAAGACGAAGATGAAACCGGAATGTAGTTGTTTGTTTGTTGGTTTGTCACGGCAATTGACATTTTTATTATATAGAAAAGTAAGTAAGTATTTTGAGATGTTCATTGTTTAAATTGAATGTGAGAAATGCGAATGAGTTTTGAATAAAAGTAAAAGTGAATTTTGTATAGGATACAATTAATAAAATTTAATAGATACATACAATTAAGAAATGAATAGGCTGTTAATTAGAACATTAAATCATTTGTATCTAATTATATATATTATAAAACAGAGTCTGTTTGTCTGAACACGGTAATCTCAAAAGCTACCGAACAGATTTTTATAAGGTTTTCCCCAACGGATGGAGTGATTCATGAAAAAGGTTTAGAAAAATTTGAAAAGGAGCAGTCGAAGAAAAAAAAAATGTCGAGAAAAGTAAGTTGTCGAACATCTCATCTCATCAGATCAATCTACCAATAATATTTTTGAAAGGAGAAGCAGGACAATGTCTGCCGGGTATCTAGTTTGCTTATAATATAATAAGTTTTCATATAAATTATATGATATATGAGCTTCTAAAAAGACAACTTGATTAATTTTAAAATATATCTGTAAGCTTTATAAGAAAAATTTCATTCAACAATTCTAATTTTCCAGTTGATTAAAAAAAAAAAAAAAACGGATGCCTAGAAGTGGTTTTAATTCACCTTATAAGATTTGACCTAAACAAGCAAACTAACAAGCAAAGCAAGTTAAATAAAAGATTTTAAAAAGATTTTTATAATCAAATGAATGAAGTAATGTTGTTGTTGTAATTGATCAAGAAGCACTCGTGTTTGAATATAAAAGGCATTTGTTATTACTGTACTGTTTTTTTATCAAACGACAGTGAATGGTAACCAGAAGGAAGAACAGTGTCCTAATTTCAGGACTCCGAGCAATATTCTTTAAGAAGGGAAGCGCTTGTTTTGAGGGCAATGTCCTATAACAATGTCAAATTGTAGTTCTCAGTAGGAAAGCAATGTGCAAAGATTGAAACTTAAATCTTTGTCCTAGAATTGTTCTTTTGTAGCAATGGCAGTAGGTGAAGCATCTTTGGAAGCAGCATTGATTACGGCTAATAAATTTAAAAAATCAATTGCAGTCCAATCAGAAGAAGCTACCAGAACCGCAGCGACAACATTTTTAGCAGAAAGAGATTGTTAGCGGCTGTCGGAAATCAAGTAAATGGTTCAAGAAGACGAGGAACTACAGATTGTTTAAAAGAAAATCAGGAAGAAACCACAAAATTATGTGATACTTCTATACACCTCCATCTCTGAGCCTCAATAATCGAATTTAATATTTTTAATAAATTTATTTGTCATAAAAAATATTTATTTATATCAAAACTTTTGTTCTAATAATAAAATTAATAAAAACCAAAATTCCCTGAAGGATTTGACTTCAGATCTCCGAGACTTAAGACTTAGCATCAAAGACTTAAATTTTGTTTCCTTTGATTCTATATTTATCTTAATAATTAATTATCTAACTTTTGATATACTTTCATAGTTTGATGAGCAACAAAGTAAGTGCTCATTCATATAAACTCATTGGTTCCAAGCAGAAACATCTCACCATTATCAACAACATTCTAGAACGGATCTTAATATGATAATATTAAAATGTTTCTAAAATGGTAAAATTGAAAAAAACAAAATCACAGAAATGTTTAAATATTTAACATATTAAGAATCGAATGAATATCCAGTTTCGTTAATAAAATAAATATTTCATTCTTCACATTCCAGTTTATTTTTTTCTTTAGGTTCCAGTTGAATTATTTTTTAAAATTTATTTTTAAGACTCTAAAATCACCACCGTTAATTAAGTTCCGTTACATTTAATTATTATATGGTTAAATCTAAGCGTGTAGATCATCATCATGATTCAAGCATTTCAGATTCGAGTTTCTCGGTCGTCAGAATCTTAAATCGTTAATTGTTTTTATATATCAAAAGTCATTGAATACAGGGCGTTGCTTGCTATATGTTGATTAGGCACTAATACTTATTAACGATTGATTAAATGAATGAATGAGTGAATGAATCAATTTATGTCCGATTTGTTTCGGATTGGTTTGATTAGGTTGCGGTCAATGATGCCAATTTACCTAAAAATCAATGGATTAAATATGAGGATGATCAGGCAAAAGAAAAGAAAAAAACAAAAGGAGGCAAAACTGGGTTGAATAAATCTAAATGAAATACTTATATACAAATGGAAAAAAAAAAAATAAAAATATTTTAATGCACTGCGAAATCATTTACATGCGAACCCAAAATATGTTTGCCAAAAAGTATATACTCGTATCATTATAAGAAGTCAACTCGAAGATCAACTTTATAAAAACGTTTTATCATTTTAATAATGCTTTTTTTTTTTCTTTCCATTTTGTTCAATTATTAATTTATTTAGCTGACGTCTGTGTATTTCTGCCTGATGAATTTTATACAAAATCGATACTCTCGAGGTGAACCTGATTTCCGTTCGGCTCGGTTTATCTTTTATACATTTGGTGTTTGTATCTGACTCTCTGACTGTACGGCGACGACGACAAGAAGACCAGTCTATAACCGAGTAGAAGAAGAAGTTTATATATGAAAGACGTTAATGAGATGAGTTGAGATGAGTTGAGATGAGATGGGTTGAGTTCATTTTCGATTAATTTCTACTAGTTTCTATTGATTCAAATAAATGGACAAAAATCACATATGTCGACGACGATACTTGTGTGTCTGAGAAATTTTCATAAAATTTAAATTAAAGCTAATAAATACTATTGTTGTTTGTTTCTTTTTTTTTTTTTTTAAATATATTTCTATTTCTATTTTTTGTTAGCCTTTAAGTTGTTTCTAACTAAAATTATATATTATTTTAATTCGTTTCGTTTTGTTTCGGTTTTTTATTTTTTATTTTTTATTTGTGATTTTATGTTATCTCGTATTTATTATAATATTGTATTTTGGGTTGGACAGAAAAACTTGACTTGATGTGATAACCTTGAAAACGAACACACACACACACACACACACACACACACATAGAGATTCATCATTAGATACATACATAGATAAATACATAAGTTAAATATAGAAGAAGAACATGTTAAAAAAAGAAATCTACATAATCCAATAACCAACAGCCCGACGACATCAACGTCAAAAAAAAAAAAAAAAAAAAAAATACATAATACAAAATAATATTGCTTAGATACGCGCATTAAGTATAGAAATTAAAATTATAATAATTATAGTCTTTAATACAGAATAATGTGGGTAACCATAATCATAAGTTGTTGCTAAATTTGCGAATACATAGAATACACTCGTATGTATTTAATGTATGATAAGTGGCAGAGCAGAACATTTTCAATCAAAGTGTTTTCAGATATTTCGGTTGATATTCATCATTCATTCTTCCAATGAAGCATAAAAGTATACTACTTATTATTTTAAATGCACAGAATGATGAACTTACAACATACGAGTATAAGAAAGTATTATAATAAAGTATCCGCTTTACTTTACCATATACAGACCAAACTGAAGTCTCAAATATTGCTTGTTGCTTTACAGAGAAATCTGGACATTTCAACAAGTTATCGGCATAATTCATATAACAGGAATCAAAACGAAAAATCTTCGCATTAACAATTATACCAATCCCGACTTAAGCCCAATTGGAATTTATGGGGAATCCTTTTCATCATCATATATTTATAAAAACGGTTGACAATTGGAAATCATTAAACAGCTCAGCGATGAGGCGAAGTAGAGAGTTGACATTTTGTATTGGTATTTTGTTTATATAAAGATCATGTTTTGCTAATGCATAAATCCACCCCCTTGGTAGATACTTAAATTGATCAATCATCCATTATGCAGCCTCAGAACAGGCCATTTCCAACTTCTTCCAATTCTTACAAATTAAAGATAAGCTTTGAGATTGATGATTCACATTATGATGATGTGTGTGAAATATTATTTAAGTGTTCCTTTTAAGAAGTCGGAAAATTGTTCTGAAGAAGCATTTGTATTTTAAAAGTTTTCTATATTAATATTTTGTTGTTTACAATTAACTTTATTGTAAATATTGCGGATCTTCACGATAAAGCACAAACCTCACAACTTTGTGAGCTCATAAAGTAAATGACACTTTTTCCATACTTTTTGTATGTTTGCGTTCTTATAACTTTGTTATCCTCTTCACAAAACTTAGCGTTGCCAACACTGTGCATTTATTTGTAAATTGGAATTCAGCTTTTCTCGTATACAGAACTGACAGTTGGATTTAAACAAACAATTGGAAATACCAAATAAATGTAAAAAAGTGAATTTATTGAAATAAATACACAAATTTCCATAAATAATTTATTAATCAACCTGCTATATACTGTAAATAAATTGTTATTGGAATTAATGCTGTATTCAGACAAAGAATTTGCGCCATTTAGCTCTGATGCGGCATAGACGGTGGTTAATTCGACAACAAAAACAACAAGGAAAATGACGAAATTGTTATAGAATTTTACGAACGTCTATCCTCAGATAGTTTAGAACGGAGGTTAAACTGTTGGACAGCCTGCGCAGCGCTGCTAACATTTTGGGAATCGTTGCCAACGTTTTTCGCATTGTTACCAACTTTTTAGGTGATTTTCTTATGCGTCGACATTAAACAGCTGATCATTGTACAAAACAATTTGAAGAAAATTTTAAATTGAAATTTTATTTTAAAATTTTAATAAAATAAGTAGCAGGAATGAAAAAGGAAGCTGCATGAAATATTTGCAAAACACTGCGAATTGTTTCTAATCATGTATTTTTCACATAATTTCCATTATAATATTTCTCACAATTAGCCACAACGTTCCATTTGTATGTATAACCAAAACAAAAAAATCAGCTCTCTGCACAGTTATCGCAGTTTCAGTTAAAAATTGTGATGCAGCTCCTGTCTGAAGAAACTATAAAATGGTGAATTATTTCCCATTTGGAAAGAGTTGGCAATAATAATTTATATATACAAACAGAATCGGGTCGTTCAGTAAAGCTACATTATAACTTTGTGAGTTTATAAGTTTGTGTGGTTTGTACGTTATTGTGAAGACCCTTACTATTCTTTTAAAATTTATATTTAAAATTTGTTGTTGAAGGCTAATGTTTTATCCAATAGTACATATACCGTTATGCGATATTCTCCAGAATAAATTTTATAATGAATTATGTGTACCATATTATGCTCTGTTTCATAACCTCTGTGTAACTTAGACTTGAGCATAAAATATATTAAGTAAATAATAGTAGTCACAACGATATTAACGACATTATGTATCATGTCAATCGATTATGTTTGTATTTGATAAAGACATTGTTAATTCTCTAGAATGGAATTATTTGGCTATTGACATTCACAGGATACGAGTATTTGTAAAGAAAGTGTCCGGGTGTGTTTTACAATCCAATTCATAGAATCGAAATTTGTCAGTAAGTGAAAGTCATAGTTCCTTGCGATGGTATCTGAGGTCTGTGAGTTTTCCAGTATGTAATAATTTATATGGAAAACATTAACAATATATTCTATTGTATCTACATTTCACAACGAAAGTCAAATACATACTATGGATACCATAACTCATTATTAGCTTAGGGATAGTTTTGTATAGTAAAGAGTTTATTTTTGTTATTGACATGTGTAGTGTTGATTTTGATTTTGCTTGCTACCTAAAACAAGAAATAACATGTGTATTCTTATTTTAATTTCATCAAGTTTCTTTTGTTTAAGAATTAATATTTTATGGATGTTCTAATGATGCTAATAATATGGTCATAGTTTTCATGGTTTTGTTGGTAGTTCATGTTAATTTTTGGGCGTGTGTGTTTGTGTGTGTGTGTGTTAACATGGCATGCGGAAGTAGTAGATACAAAGATCTCATGTATCTTTCAGTGAAGTTGCTGCTGCTGATGTTATAGTCAAATTTAGTTGTCATATTCTTTAATTTTAATATATAAGTATTTCTTGTAAATCACATAAAACATGATGCAATAAAATGCCATTTTGAGCTTTTAATAGTTTTATTTGGCAATTAAATTTTGTATATATTTTCTTTTTTATTTATTTTTGGGTGCTTAACATTAAACATTTGCATTTAAATGCTGTTTGTGACAGTTACCAGTTTATTTGGATGGATAATCCTTGTCATGTCCCTGAGATGTGAGCGTGATATATAAATACTAATTTATGCTTGAAATTAATCGTTTGACGTAGAATTAACACTTCTCAAAAGTATATTAAATGTTTTGATAGATGAAATCGATAAAAGAAACAATAAGCACAAAGCTTAGTTAGGCCTAGCAGAGGTTACATTTGCATATTCAACATAAATCTCATGATAAAGCAAATCGAAAAAATTACTTAATGAAATCTATATCAATCTTTGATATGATGCTTTACTAATTTGTTGTTATTATATTTATGTATGTATGTATGTATATACTTAGTGTGAATATGTGTGGTTATTATTATTTTGTCATGTTGTTTGTGACTAATAAAACTTGTGTATATGAGAATTTAATTCTTAATAAGTACTTGGAAGAATTGATCAATCATGTCAGCAAGATAATATTAATTTAAAATTCTTTGATTACTGGAATAGTTAATCCCTTTATAGAAACCAAATGAATTTTGGTTTGGAAAGTGATAAAGGATAAAATGGATATGCTGCACCTCACAGAGGGAGTTCAACAAGAAACATTAAGGTCTATTGTGAACCATGGTTTAAATTGCTTTCAGCTTCAGTGTTTCACCTTCCCAGCATGAGAGACTCTATAGACGATAGCGTAAGCTCAGAGTCTTATTGAGTGTCCGAAAATATATGTCAATTTCTGCATGGACATGGTAAAGATGTATGTATATTCTCAGAGATAAAGATCTTTTTTTTTTTTTTTAAGCTTCACAAGCAGATTTGAATGCAATATATTTATATATTCTATTAATTGAAATTTAATTTGTTACGCACAAAGAAAACTAAATATAAATTCTGTATAGTCAATTACATATTAATATTTCCTCATTTTAAAAATTGGAAAAAGGTATGTAAGTTTCGGTGGAACTTAATTTTATAATTTGTTTTATTTGTATTTTTGCTTTATTGTATTTGAAAACTGGAAAATTTGCATTTGTTCGCATTTAAATTCATAAAGAGAATTAATTCATATCATTTATGTATGTGTTGTTTGTTATGATTTTTGGTAAATCATCCAAATTTGGTATTTGGAATTTATACAGAGGAGTCAATTTAGTTAACCTGTTTGATAACAAAATACTAAATATTGAATCAAATTTAGTATTTTCAAAAACATGTAAAAAAAAAAAAAATTAATAAATTTGCGCATTTTAAATCATATTTTAAAACAAACCTAAAATGTACATAAGTATTTGCTTATGTACTATATTCTATACTTAGATATACATATATTTAGATACTGTAAAATTCAACTATAACAAACTTTTTGTATATTTTCCAACCTTGTATAACTCGAGTGATAGCTAAGCTACCAAAATTACTATGGTGATGAAATGTATTGCTTCGAGACAACGACAAAGACTACAAAAGACGATCTAACAAATTTTATTTAACTATATTTTTAACTATGTCGCTACAACTTTAACTAAATTTTTTATCTAATAGTACATACACATATGCATATGAATATGTATCTGAAGCTCCATGCTAAGATTGCAGCTAGGGGCGCATTATTTTTGATAGCGTTGAAAAGCATAAGCATGAATACTCACTTATACTTGATGTCATGAACTTCTTCTCTATGGGATCTCATATGCTTCTTTTAATTAATCACAGCTTGAGGCTGCCGGGCTGACAGCAGATGAGCATCTTCTATTTGGAAGAGGTGCTATTCCACTAATGTTATGAAGTTTATAATTGATTCAATTAAACATTTTGATTGAGTACTGACAGCTGAAATTAATTTGGCAATCATTTAAAAAAAATGTTTCTTTTATCGGAATTGAGGTAATAACCTAATAAAATCTTTGGTAGATATGCTTTCAGTTAATGAGTTTAGATGCTACAACATATTTATATTGTAATTAAACTCAGAGCTGTCCGACTACTGGAAGAACAAGCATCCTAAAAAATTCACTTACGAATCATGATTATCTTATTTTTCCATAGCCCACTTTTGTATTCACCTCATTTGTTATAAAAACAAATCTCTCTTCCACTTTAGGTATGAAAGGTATAAAAGCTTCGGTGAACCGAAATTAATGTTTTGCATTGTTCTTTTTACCAATTTCTTCTGTTATTTTTGATATTTAACAAAAGTTAAAGTTAGTCAGTCAGTCTATCACATTGAATTCTTTGTAAAAACTTTCGCTTTTAAATGGTAATGATTGTGCTTGTAGTCAACTCTTTGTCGCGCATCTGTAATCTTCTTTTCTTATTTTATTTTGCCTCTCTACATGTTTCTTGTGGATTATGTAATTTTGATTCTGAGCTTGAAACTGGTTTCACTGCCAGATGACCATCAAAAGACATAAAATTTATTCGGTGTCGGGTTTTCTGTTACAAAAAAAAAACAACATATCTCTCGTTTTTTTTTTTGTTTCTACAATTTTTGTTTTTTTTTTTTCAAGCATTTCAAGTCTTAAGGACTTCAATGGAATGTTGTCGTTACCGAAAATCATTACAATAATTTTCGTATGAAAACTTGTTTCTTCTTTTGTTTTCATTTTTTTTTTATTTTTCTGATTTACAGATTGATGAAGAGTAAGTAATTGTCCTTGATAATATTAAAGTCTTCATTTGGATAAAATTTCATTTTGCAGTATTTTACTTTAAATTTAGCCAAACTTGTATTTTGCAATTTATACACAAATCTGTCTAAAGTATTAAAAAAAAATATATTGTTTATAAAATATAATATAAATCTATGAATGCATGGTGAAATAATCCGATGACATTTACCGTTACATTTAAAAAAAAAAAAAAATACTTATCAAAATGTTAAACAAAGAAACAAAATACATATAAATTAATTAAAAATACATTTTAAAAAAATGTCTTCGAAATATCAATTTAAAACAAATAAAAAACGCAATTTAAACAAGAAAAATAAAATATGTATATATTGTATATAATAAAACGATTAATATATTCTACGATTTCTGTTTCAATTTTCATTTATAAAAGCCATGATGAGAACTGCAAATCAGAGAGAATTTTTTGATTTAAGTTTTGCATTTTGCTTTTTTATTTTCTAAAGTAGATTTTGTTATAATGTTTGTAACATACTAAGTATGAAGCGCAACCCATTGAGCCAAAAGTAGATTCAAAAATGAAATTCAATTCTTAAAATACAAAATATTGCTATGCTTGAATTATGTTTTGATTTTATAGATTTCAAATTGTATGACTTTTCTGGAGATGAAACAATGTTATTAATTCAAAGAACTACTTTGAATTAGATTAATAAAGTTCTTTTGGTCTAAGATTATGTTATATTAGGGTAAAAATATTTATGATCACTTTGGCAAAGAAGTTGTTGTTACCAAGGATTGAAATGCCCTCTGAAGTTGCACGAAGGCCAATATAGTTTGCTTAAGAACTTAACAAAGCTATTGATTAGGAACTGTAAAATAATCTTTTAAAGATTGTTAAAAAAAAGAATGGTGATTCTTTTTGGTCTCTTTTTGGTATTGCAGGAAAGTGACATAGATATATGATGCTAAACACCCTCTTCCATATCGATAGATCTGCAGTTATGGCAGAAATCATTGTAGAAAATGAAGAACCTTTGAGTTGATCTGTTTATGTACACATTTTTATATAAAGATAAAACATCAGAACTGAGACCCTTATTGTTAAAAAGTTTCCATCAAGACAAAGGAATTGCATCATTTATTCCGATTAAATGATGACTAGGTTTACCTTATAGTTCCACATCTTTATTCTTCGTCCCATAATTCATTTGCCAGTCGAACATGTGCCCTTGTGAAAGCTTTAAATATATGTATTAGGAGAGGAGAGGGAAGAAGAGGGTATACAATTTTATAATACAATCAACTTTTATATTATATCTTTTCTAAGAATGTTTATATTCTTCTAATTCCATCATTAATTGTATAAACAAATTATATTTATGATAGAAAAAAAATAAAAAAATTTTTACTAACGATATAAATAAATTAGGTGCCAATAATAAACCGACAACCGACATTTTGATTCGATTTGATTTTAAGATAATTTCGATATTAACGAGTATTTGTTATTTAATAAAAACCGCGTTTAAACTTATTTGCTTAAACAATTCAATTTAAATGCCACAAAGACAAGAACATCAAGAACAAGAACAAGAACAACAACAACAACCAAAACAAGTTAACTATTATGTTTAATTCACCGAACTTTACATACCTTTCCCACCTCAATTTCTGTAAGTTTGATTGTCATTTTAAATGGATTTGAAAACAAATGATTTAAATTGCAGAACTAGGATTACTAAGTGAATTTTGTATTAGATTTAACTTTTCCAGTAATCGGAGAACTCTGCAGCAAAAATTGTCTGTCTAAATGTCTGCACGACAGCTTAAGAATTGAGAACATAGTAAGCATACACATGTGTGGATCGAAGAGCATTGCTAAATTGATTCGCCTCGTTAAGCTAATCCCTTTCACAAGCATATCGTATATTCTATGGCATTTTCAATAAGCAATTTTTTTCGTTACAAACATCAAGCTAAAGTGAAAATTCCTATTCACAAAAAAAGTGAAAAGTATTAAAAACTTAGTTACAGTTCTTATGTAATGTTTATAGATCGGGTTCTAGATGATGATGATGATGATGATGATACTGAATGTGATTATGATTTTGTTTTACTTTGGATTTTTGGTTCCTACAACATTAAATTATTGTAGTTGAAAGACGAGTTAAAAAAAAAAAAAGAAAAAAACTTGTCCAAAACAGGGAAGGAGCAACAGAGAAAGAGGGAGAGAAAGAAAGAGATGTGAATAAACTTCCTCAATATCAAATTAACTAGTTTTATTATACTTATTGTATCTTCTGATCATACGCCATCTTCGTTTTTGTATTTTTTTTTTTTTTTTTTGTGTGGTTTTGGTTTCCAGCCTTTAATCAGAGATCTTTTCTATATAGTTTTGCTTATTCTTGGGTTAATTTAAATATATAATAAAATTGTATGTATCTTCTTTGTATCTTTGTATATATATCTATCTATATCTTGTTTCGGTGAAGATGACAATGTGACGCAAACGTGTCAACTGCTTAATTTTAATATATTTTATGATTTCAATAAAAAAAAAAAAAAATAAAAAAAATAAAAAGATCCCAAGTATTGTAGATGAAGAAGGATTCATTTGCATAAATCATAAAAGCAATTATAAGTTCTTTACTTCTTTTCTTCGTTTTTTTTTTGTACCATCATCATATATTCAAAGGTGTCTCATGGTTCGCGATACAAACAAAATGGCTGGCATATCTTAGACTTGTTATCTGACAATTCTTCTTTTTGTGTTTTTTGTTGTTGTTTTTTTTTTCTTTCTAAGTTTAACGCTTAATTTATTATGTTTGTAGTTTTTAAAAATGAAATCCGAATCCGCCAAATTTGAATAATCAACATTATTCTTTTGATGCCATTCAAAATAGATTCCTTTTGATTTAAATCCGTGTTTGGATTTGTTTAGGCTTAGTTCTTCTTAATTCATTAAAATAATTTATTGATTTAGAAAAAAAAAAAATAAATAAATAAAAGTAAGAGATGAAAAATCAATATGTTTCTAAAATTTAAATTTTAATAGTTTGTTCGTGCATGTCTTTAATTATGTTGCGAATTCATATTTAAGCTCCAAGCTCCAATTATTTTGCATATATTTTTCTAATTTGAAAATTATGGATTATTTATGGAAACGATATTGACAGCACCAACAGTACCGGAAACTATCAATAAAGAGTCAATTAAGTTAATTTTGGATTAAAAAATTGGGGAAAACAAGTTCATTTGGCTAAACATGGTGGTACTACTACTACTACTACTACTACGTCAAGCCAATTCAATTCAAACGAACTTAGATGGTTCAAGTAAGCGTCCTTCAGACTTCATACATCTTTGGGTTGCCTTCAACTCAACTTATACTATTTAATCAAACAATCTATAAAGATTTTTCATAATTTTTATATAATTTTGCAACTTGTGCAACACTTTTTGACGTCAATAATAATGATGATGATGATGATGTTGATGATTATGATGAGGTTGACAATTCTGTTTTGCCACAAATTTATCTTAGGGGAATTTGGTAATGCTGCAAAAATGACTTGACGGAATTTATTTCCTGAACAAAAAGTTGTTGGATTTAAACAATTTGAATTTTGATATTCAACATTTTTTAATTTTTGTTGTTATTCTTATTGTAGTTTGTCTTGTTGTTGTTGTTGTAGTTGTTGTTGTCGTTGCTGTCACAATGACATACAATTAAAATGTAAAAATAAATTTAGAAAAAAACAGTGACGACTACGTCACATGTGTCATTGGCGCTATAAACGCCCAACGACGGCAGCTCAGTGAGAGTTACGACCCAAAATCTTAATATTTTTTTTTTTGTTTTTGTTTTTTCTCTCTCATATTTTATTGTACTATGTGACCAAGAGATTCCTTCCGAAATTTTGTATTGTCATTTTGTTGTTGCTGTTGTTGTTGTTGTTGTTGCGCAATAAAACAGAACAATTAAAGTTAAAAAATTTAACAAATTTTACAAAACATGAGATGAGACCGGCATTCTCAGCATCTCAGCATCTCAGCAACGAAACAAATTTCAAGTGATCTTAGCTGAAAGGGTTAATAAGACTAATACACATTGATATATGGTTATGAGTGTCTATAGACACAAATACATGTAAATGAGTACAGGTATTTAGTATTTCTGTTTCGGTATATTTGTGTGTAAGTATTCATTGTATGTAGTTAAATCAAGAACATTAACTAAGTTATTTACAATGGGGTGTGCCAAGAATAGAAAAATTCTATAGAGTTCTGAAATGATTTTTATGAAAGGAATAGTAAATCTATTAACAACAAAAGATGAAATAAGAAAAAAAAAAGACTAAAATAAATTTTTGGACATTTAAGGTGAGTAACTGTTGAATCAATTATTGGTAATCTCATTATTTATTTGCAGTAAAGAGAGAGAGAGTAAGATAATCGCTAAACTAAGGCAAAGATATTTTAATTTTTTTGTTTTGTTTTACTTTGTACTATGAAGTGACTTCTCTTCTTTATTCTGTGCTAAAAAAAACTTAAAAGAAAAGCTAAGTACTATCACGTCTTTATATTAAATTATAACAGAAATTAACTCACAGCATTTTGAATGTATTCTAACACAATTTGCGGCTCCTTCAGCAATTGTCTTAGTAAAATGGAACCGTGATGCTTCTCAAAATAAACGCTCTGTTGGCCTTACAAATTACAAATGTTTATACAATTATTCAAGTTTTCTATAATAATACCTTAAAGACTAACAATTCCAGTTTGGTTTAACATAACTAATAAGAAATAGCAAGCAATAAACACTATAGAGAATAAGAAATCGAGTGTAATGAAAACTATGGAGAGAACGGCGCGAACATCCTCCCCATGGCTGAAATCCGGTGCAAATTAGTTAGTCGTCTTCTCCGTCAATGGGCAATGGGCAGAGTTTATGTATATTCCGCTTAAACACGCAAGCCTTCGTTTTAAATGTCAACATTTTCACTCGACCTTCGTCACCAGTATGAACTTAGATTACTCGTCCTAACATCCATTCATCTGAGGGCATGTGGTCTTCGGCGACTAACACCAAACTTCCGTTCTCAATGTTTCGACTTCTAGTCGACTATTTGACTCAACAACTAACCAGACAGATTGCTTAAATGATTAAACTAAATCAGTGTCTCCTCATAGCAAGGCTATAAAACATTTTAAAATTAAGTAGAAATAACTCTACATGTGAATAATTGGATGGGATATGATCAGTATATACTATAGGTAAATATATATTCGTATAAAAAAAGATCACATCTAGTCGATGGAAAAATGGCTGGATTGGGAAACAATAATATGGGTTATGTGTTCGTTCTGGATAAATAGAGTTGCTATTCTATATGAGATGTTCATTTGTTCCATGGATAGTAAGTTAGTAAAAAAAAAGAACTTATTAACAGTTGGGCAGCTTGGTGTCCTTTTCGATTATCTTCATAGTTTTCATCAAATGAAATAAATATTAACATTATTAGACACTGAGAACTGCCGCTTTTGTGAAGAGACAAACAGCTTTACACATTCTCTACAAATGACATGAAATCACTAAAGAAAGATTTTCAGTTTTAGAGGAGGCTACTATGACACTTTCCAGGAAATGGAACAGGAAAGCCAACTAGATTCTGGGATACCCAAATTTAGATCTCTTTAAATTGTATCTCTTTACTATTAGACTATATCAGCTTCCGAAAACAGTCTCTTCATCATATGAACATTCCTACAAGTTAACAAAAAATAAATTCGATGAAATTTCATTCAATAGATTGAATATTGATTAATTTTTGGGCCACCCTAATCTAATGAAACAGTACAAAATATTTGCATTAATAACAATAAACTAATACTTATGAATGTATAACAATTTTATTGCAAATTTTTTTTTTTTTTTTTTTTTTTGAAGATCACACATTTATTATAAAATGTAGATACGTACAAGTTGATTTAATAGTTCAAAGTCATAGATATGTATAACGTATAGTAATTATGATTAAAGAAATAAAATTACTATAACATTTACATTTAAACAGATTAGCACCTCTTGTGAAAAGTGTGTTTGTGTTTCTCTGAGAGAGAGAGGAAATAATAAATAAATATTTCGTAAAATCACAAAAAAAAAAAAACAAAAAAATTATTCAAATGTGGTTAAAGTTAAAAACAAAAAAACAAAAAATAAAACATACAAATAACCAAATCTTGGGCAAAGTTGAGTGCGAGCATTCGACAGTTTAAATTGTGTATTTGTTTGTTTGTTTATGATGATGATGATGATGATGATGATGCTCATTACTGATATAAAATATAAATGAGTCTTTACAGCACATGTCATTAACAACAACAACAACAACAACAACAACAACAACAGTGGTACTACATACTTATAATAATAATAATATCTAAATAATATTTTTACTTTATAGTTTAATAATTTAATTTTAAGTTTTGTAGTCTTTTATTGGATTTTGAGGCGGGAAAATAAGTAAACACGAATTCAAGTTTGTGTAGGAGTGATAACTTCATTCATTCATTTTTCAATTTATTTATTTATTTTTTTATACATATTTATTGTACAATATAAATATTGAATATGCATGCAGAGATATTCATTCATTCATTCATTCATTAATTTATTAATAGTTGTTTTCTTTGTTTTGATAATTACTATTATTTTCAATTAAAGAAATTCAATTAAAGTCTTGTGGTTTTTAACTTTTTAACTTTTTAACTTGCATTTAGTACACGATTTAAAAATAATTTACTAAAAAGGAAATAAATTTAATATGCATTTGCGTGCAAGTTCGTTTCCTAAGTCTTTTGTTTTGTGGGTATCAAATGTATTGTACTTACTAATAAAATATGAATGTAATATTTATGTTATATGTACTTTGTAGTTGTTATTGCATTTATAAAATACTATAATTGGGCACCACCTAAACTCGTTTCAACTGTCAATAAAACGCACTCGATGATGCTGATGATGCTGATGATGCTGATAATGATGATGATGACGATGATGTTGCCAACCATGCCAACCTACCTCAATAAGCCTATCTATCTATCTACCTACCTACCTCCAGTTTTAACCAAAATTTCGATCTTGTCATGCTTGCAAAAACCAAAACATGCTCCAAAGTTTGGTAGCTTTTTATTATTATTATATATATATTTTTTTTTTTTTTTTACTGCAGTCTTCTTGTGTTGTCTTCTTTATTTTCTTCTTTCTGTTGCTTTGCACATCTAAAGGTCATTCGATTGTTGTCGAATTGAAGTTGACTTGCAGCCTACCTTAACATTAACTTCCAGTAAAGATAAAATAAAATATCTAAAGCGCCATCTTGACCCGCTCTGATGCATGCACGCACTCATTTACCTCATTCATTCACTCAAATACACAGGTAAGTTTTCACATTAACCGGTTATTGCCAAAAGCTTCAACTCCAGCTGCATTTCGGTGCACAAGTATACACAAAGTAGAGTCATCAATAGGCCTAATAATGTTTATATGTCTTAATAGTCATTTGAGTTCTCTGATTGTCGTTTGATACTAATGGCTTTTGTTGTGTTGCGTTGCGTTGTGTTGTTTTGTGTTGTATGCAAAATACACAGATTCGTGATGCTAATAGAGATTAATGCTTGCATTTCATCGTTAACATATTATATTTATGATTTGACTGACCATACCGACCGTGCTGCTATGAATACTTGTACAACAATCGTAGCCAAATCCATGGAATTCTCTATGTCTCTACTATGAATTATATTTGTATTGTTGATTTGAGTCTTTGACGTTTTATGTTGTATTTCATAAAGATGATGCTGCTGCTGCTGCTGCTGCTGCTGAGTGGACCTTGATTTGACGACAGCGTTAGCTTCGTCTATGGTGTCAAGTTGCGTGTGTTTATTTGTTTCTATTTCTATTTTAATTTTAAATTTCATTGATTTATGTTTGAACTAAAGTTTGGATTTAGCACAGTGAGAGAGAAAGAGTGAGAGAGAGAGAGAGACAGAGTGAGTGAGAGAAGAAAGCATTAATTAAGGCCTTAGAAAAATGCTGAAATTACTTAAACCAAAAATATGCAAAGATTACTTAATTCCCTGCAAGTATTGCAAAGTTGTTAAACACTTTTAAAATGATGATGTGCAATAACATGACAAACCATTTAACACCAAAGAATGAAAAGTAAAAGAGATGATCTTAGAAGAGATAAAGTTAATCAATGTTTTGGGAAAAAATTGTAGATATTTTAATTTATATAGTTTGAATCATCAAATAAATTAAATACGCGGCGTATGCTTAATATTTTTTTTTTTAAATATTGTACTTGCTTAGGCTGAATAGCATCTATGTAACTGTGTGTAACTGTGTGTATGTCTTTATGCATGTGTATGTGTGTGTGTGTGTGTGTTGTGCTTTGTTTTAAAATCGCACGCGCGCATTTGTTTTAGTATCTTCGTTTATGTTATTTCCACTGTTAAAGTAAATTCATAAGCAGTAGCAGAAGCAGCAGAAGCCGTCAACAGAGTTTTGTTGTTTTTTTTTTTTTTTTTTGTTTTTAGCAAAAACAACATCAGCAGCAACAACAACAACAACATTACAGTGACAACAAGCAAAACAAGACGCAAGACGATACAAAAATCAACTCAGATACTGAAATTTTGCCGTAACTACAACAGCGAACCTATAACCTGCTTGGCCAACAAATATGTCCCAGCACCAGCACCAGTAACAGCAACAGCAGAGTCAGTCGCAGAGACGCCTTTGAACATCAACTGAATTCGAGATCTTCTTCATTTCATTTCAATTTCAATTCGCTGGGTTTTGCTATGCTTTGCTTTGTTTTTTTCGGAACGCTTCCATCGGTCAGAGTGTTAACAGTTGTCGCCCAACAAACAGCAAACATCAAGCACCAGCAACAACATTAACAGCTGCCGTCACCGTCGTCATTGCTGTCGCAGACGTCGCAGAAGAAGATTTTAGCTGGCCATCGTTATTGTCGTCGTCGTCGTTGTTGTCGTCGCCGACGTCGCGTATATATAGAAAATCTATAAGTTTTGATGATTTAGTTGGTATCCCACACTCGACCTAGAAGTTTAACCAACTTGGCTCCTACAACAATTACAGAAACTGCTCACGAATCGATCAAATTCAATTGTGTATATTGAATTTTGATACGATCACAAATTTCCAAACCAGCGGTCGCTCTACGCAGGATTATAAAACTACAAAAAAAAATTAAAAAAAAAAAAACAAAAAGGATTATTAAATTTTTATTTTGTTTGAAAGAACAACCGCTTTTTGTTGTTGTTTCAAAAAAAAAGTGCTAAAAATGGTAAAATAAAAAGAATACAATTTCTTAATATAAAAAAGAAAAAAATGAATTAAAAAAATATATAAAAACAATTTGAAAATTTAAAAGAAAAAAACAAATAAACTCTATCTATCTGATAATCATAAATGTGTGCTAAATTGTGATAATAAGGACAAAAGAAACCAAACCAAATACAAACTATCTAAGCAAATAAGATTAGATATACATAGTTGTATGTATAATAAAAGATGTGTGCAATTGAAATCTTTACTTTTAATTTAAATATTTACACGCGACGTGACATTTAAGCAAAATTAAGAAAGAAAAATAAGCATTGCCAATCACTATTATCATCTTCATCTTCATCATCATCATCATTATAATAAACAACACCCGATCATCGTCATCATCAATACAATGATCATGATCATCATCAATTGAATTGAGTTGAAATCGTTTGAATACTGACCACAGTCTCAGTAAGCAACAAATTACAAAAAATTTGTAATTGAAGAAATAATGCAAAATGTTGGTTATAAGAGTATTTGCTGCCGGTGCCAAGTGTCAAGTGTAAATAAGACCAAGTATTTTAATAATCCAAAGCAATTTTCGTATTAAATAAACAACGAGTAGCATTTGATGCGCTACATTGTCATCATCATCATCATCATCATCATCGTATACTTTATAAATACAGCAAAAACTACAAATTTACTCATACTATATTGCGCATACGACAAGTACGCCTGCGTACAAAGTTGCGCATCCGTCACACTACAGTGCATCACATCACATCACATCACATCACATCACATCACATCGCTTTAACTTTAAACCTAACTCGACTTAACTCTCTGCTAGATTCTTGAAACTACACATACTTACATACTAAGTATTGTATGTTGAATGTTGAATGTCTAAAAACTAACACTAAATTTGTGCACTTGCAATTTGCATTATTAATTACATATTTGCCATATTGGTTCTATCGTTTTCTATTTAGTTTGCCAGCTGCTGTGAAATTACCTACTACTATTGAGTAGTAAAACGAAGATGATGCGTTCTGTTGATGTTAGACAAGTTACCTAAGTTATGACAAAATAGATTCTTAAACTTGTTTGCAGCAAATTCGTTTGCGATTTTTTGATGCATTTGTTAATATTTTTTATTGGCTGACATTTAACTGGCACATTTAGGCAATTGGCCATAAAAAATTAAAAATTATACAAGTTGTTTTACTATTCATTGTTAATCTTTCAGAATGCAATGCAAGTTGGTTGTTCAATTTTTTGATTTTTTGAGAAATTTTTGTTGTTACAAATTACTGAATGATGTTTCCTATTCAACCTCATGTGGACCTAATGTGGTTTTGTCTATGTCAACTTAACGGCCTTGAAATATAAATCAAAAAATTTATATCCTTCATCATCAAAATAAATCATTGAAAATCAACTCATCATCTTCATATCATTTGGCATCATTGCATTGTTTGAATACTCTTAAGAAATAAGACAGAAGACAGAAGACAAAAGACCACAAACCTTTCACTTTCACAAAAAAGCAGTCATGGCTAATTCTCAACCATACTACGAGCGCCAATGAGCCAAAAATATACAGAAAAAAAAAAAGAAAAATAGATATAAAATCTAATCAAGTTTTAAGCATATATTAAATATTTTTGAACAAATAATTTTTATTTAAATAATTAAGAAGACACAAAAAAAAAAAAAAAATCACAATCACAATCACAAAAAATTCTTGCATTAATAAATAGACAAAAACTCGTAATACGAAGAAGCAACTTAAATAATTTGGCTATAAATGTTTGTTGGGCGTTCTTTTTTATGGTTGGCGATTATTCAATCTTAATGTGTCTATGTTAATTGTAGAACTTGATAAACTTGAATATTGATGTTGATTGCTGACGTTGACCGAATGTTGACCACCGAAAAGATAACCAAAATACCAAAGTCACAACGAAAACGTTTGTTCGCACTTTTTCCTTTCAGCTAGAGAACTACTAACATTAGTATTAGCATTAGCATTAGCATTATTTTAGTTATTAGTTGATTATATAACAAAAAGATTTAGACGAAAGAATAAATTTAATTTTAATAGGATTGAATCAGGTTTCTTGCATAATTAGTTCCGAACTAATTTTAATAAAATTTCTATAAACCAACAAACCAAACCAAACCAAACGAAGCCAAACGAAGCCAAATTTGATTTCATTTGAATTCATAAAAATATATTTAGCTTTGGAATTTATACACAAATACTTGAACTTGATTCAAATTCAGAATGATATGAAATCGTTAAAACGTGTATACATAATTTTTGTATAATATTTTTTATATTAATATTTAAAAATCAAGAGATCAAGTTACTTTTTATTTTAATACAATATTATGTTGTAGCTTTTCTTAATGAAACGCATCAAAATTGACCTTGTCGTTAATTTAGTTTCATTCAATTTTATTCAGAGATCACAGATGATGATGATGATGATCATCATCGTTGCCGTGTAAATGCGTTGATCTTCGAGTTCAGCGGAAGTCATAGGCAACTATGATTAATGGCAAACTGCGCTTTAAGTCAAAACATTCATCACAAAAATAAAAAAAAAAAATAAAAATAAAATAAAACATTTGAGAAAACAAATTAATATTTGTTTTTTACTCTAAATATTGTGAGAATTTTTTGGTAAAAAAAAGCCCTCAAGATGCAAAAATTATCTGCTTTTTTAGATATCATCAAGACTACCGTGACCTAGAAGACGATCATCTTTTATGATCTTTTTCACATCCATTATCTGAAAAACTGAGTCTTAATTGAATAAATGCCCCCGAAAAATGATTTAGGTAAATATTGTATGCGCAAACGCCCAGCAAGGTCAGCTTCCAATCATGAAGATATGCAATTCTAGTAATATTTCTCCTTTTGCAAGATAAAATATCTAAAAGATCAAAGTTCTTTTAACCAAAACCAGCTTTTTTTTTTGCTAAACTTTTCTTTCCCTTTCCGTCTATTGTTAATCGTGTAGTTAGTGTGTTTGATTAGGCAATTATCATAATCATGTTGTTAGCTCAAACATCAAGAAATTGAAATGGCTTAAACTTGCAGTTTGATGCTATGCTGCATTTTTTGGTGTGAGAACAAAATCAACGGATCTGCATATACGTTGTTGTATCTACAATAATTTCCTGAAATCTCTGACAAACAAGTCTTCAAGAGGTTAATTCGATACTTAAAGTTGTCGTTCTGACATTAATTAATTGGTTCTTTTGAAAAGCACACAAAAATTGCACAAAAACTTGCATAATGATGTTTCATTTGTGATTTATTTTTTTTATAGAAAATCGCACTTTTTGGATTGGCGCTTTGCGTCATCTTTGCGGTATCCACCGCCGATGAAGCGACCCTTGAGGTAAGACAAAAAAATTAAACAGCAAATTTTCAGGTTTGATAAAGTCTAATAATATTTTCTTTGTAGCGTAAGGTACGCGCAGCTGATGGTTATCATTATCCTACGCCGGAAATCCCATTTGAGTTGCCCCCACGCACTACTCAACCTGCAACCCGTCCACCAACCCGTCCTCCAACCACTCGTCCACCAGCCACTTACTTGCCACCAACCAACAAACCACAAACTCCAGCGACGACTCGTAAGATCGTGACTGTGCCACCAACCCGTGCTACACAGCCACCAACTCGTCCTCCAACTCGTCCACCAGCTACTCGTCCTCCAGCAACTTACTTGCCACCAACCAACAAACCACAAACTCCAGCAACAACGCGCAAGATTGTGACTGCGCCACCAACCCGTGCTACACAGCCACCAACCCGTCCACCAACTCGTCCACCAGCAACTTACTTGCCACCAACCAACAAACCACAGACTCCAGCAACAACCCGCAAGATTGTGACTGTGCCACCAACCCGTGCTACACAGCCACCAACCCGTCCACCAACTCGTCCACCAGCAACTTACTTGCCACCAACCAACAAACCACAGACTCCAGCAACAACCCGCAAGATTGTGACTGTGCCACCAACCCGTGCTACACAGCCACCAACCCGTCCACCAACTCGTCCACCAGCAACTTACTTGCCACCAACCAACAAGCCACAGACCCCAGCGACGACCCGCAAGATCGTGACTCAGCCACCAACTCGTGCCACTCAGCCACCAACTCGTCCACCAACTCGTCCACCAAGCACTCCTGCACCAACATACTTGCCGCCAACCAACAAGCCACAAACTCCAGCGACGACCCGTAAGATCGTAACTGTGCCAGCAACCCGTGCTACACAACCACCAACCCGTCCACCAACCCGTCCACCAACTCGTCCACCAGCAACATACTTGCCACCAACCAACAAGCCACAGACTCCAGCGACGACCCGCAAGATCGTGACTGTGCCACCAACCCGTGCTACACAACCACCAACCCGTCCACCAACTCGTCCACCAACTCGTCCACCAGCAACTTACTTGCCACCAACCAACAAGCCACAGACACCAGCGACGACCCGCAAGATCGTGACTCAGCCACCAACTCGTGCCACTCAGCCACCAACTCGTCCACCAACCCGTCCACCAACTCGTCCACCAGCAACTTACTTGCCACCAACCAACAAGCCTCAAACTCCAGCAACAACCCGAAGGATTGTGACTCAGCCACCAACTCGTGCCACTCAGCCACCAACTCGTGCTACTCAGCCACCAACCCGTCCACCAACCCGCCCACCAAGCACTCCTGGAGCAACTTACTTGCCACCAACCAACAAGCCACAAACTCCAGCGACGACCCGTAAGATCGTAACTGTGCCAGCAACCCGTGCTACACAACCACCAACTCGTCCACCAACACGTCCACCAACTCGTCCACCAACTCGTCCACCAGCAACTTATTTGCCACCAACCAACAAGCCACAGACACCAGCGACGACCCGCAAGATCGTGACTCAGCCTCCAACCCGTGCTACACAACCACCAACCCGTCCACCAACTCGTCCACCAACACGTCCACCAACTCGTCCACCAGCAACTTACTTGCCACCTACCAACAAGCCTCAAACTCCAGCAACTACCCGCAAGATTGTGACAGTGCCACCAACTCGTGCTACACAACCACCAACACGTCCACCAACTCGTCCACCAAGCACTCCTGCACCAACATACTTGCCACCAACTAACAAACCACAAACACCAGCAACAACCCGCAGGATCGTGACTCAGCCACCAACCCGTGCTACACAACCACCAACCCGTCCACCAACTCGTCCACCAACCCGTCCACCAACTCGTCCACCAGCAACTTACTTGCCACCTACCAACAAGCCTCAAACTCCAGCAACTACCCGCAAGATCGTGACTGTGCCACCAACTCGTGCTACTCAACCACCAACACGTCCACCAACTCGTCCACCAGCAACTTACTTGCCACCAACAAACAAACCACAAACACCAGCAACAACCCGCAGGATCGTGACTCAGCCTCCAACCCGTGCTACACAACCACCAACCCGTCCACCAACCCGTCCACCAACACGTCCACCAACTCGTCCACCAGCAACTTACTTGCCACCTACCAACAAGCCTCAAACTCCAGCAACTACCCGCAAGATTGTGACAGTGCCACCAACTCGTGCTACACAACCACCAACCCGTCCACCAACTCGTCCACCAACCACACGACCACCAGCAACTTATTTGCCACCAACCAACAAGCCTCAGACTCCAGCAACTACCCGTAGGATCGTGACTGCACCACCAACTCGTGCAACTCAGCCACCAACGAGATTGACTCCACCACCACCAACCAAGCACGAGGGCTACCAATATCCCAGACCGAGTATTCCCTTTGATTTTTAAGAGGGAAATTCTAAACTTACTTTTTACTCACCTATCGAAACCGATTAACAGAAAAATCAATATTCAACACAGAGAACAGTCTAATGATTACATTTAAAGTCGAAAAGACTAACTGGTTGCGATAGGTGATATTCGTAATATTGTAATAAGGAAGTGAGTCAATTGCTGCCTTTTATCTAGCAAAGCGGTACCAACAATTTGTCTAGGGCTAGACACATCTAGTCAGTACAGTGTAAACGATTTTGTGGTCGCTCCATGTAACATCTTTTGGGGTGATCATGATTGAAAATTGTTTTTATTAATTAATTAAATACATACTCATACAATTAGAATTAAATTTGTAATAATATTTTATAATGAAAGATGTCTTTTTTCTATGAGCAAGTTCTAATACTATATATTTTGTTTCAGCTGTTTCTTTTATAAGCCAAGACTTCATATTTTTATACAAATTGAACCTGAACAATAAAATTAAGAAATATATACATTTGTTGGTGTTTACTAATGATTTTGAAGAGTTGCCTTTCCTTTCATTGAAATTCTCAAGGAGAAATTAAATTATTATGCCTCTTATAACTATACCAAGTACCACTGGCAACAAGTACATTTTACTACAATGTGGTGATGTATGAAATACATAGAACCGTGCATTGGAGGCCAATTGAAGTATAAATGAAAATGGTCTGCATGATGAGGAAAATATAATTATCTATATCTGTCTGTCTGTCTGTCTTACTGTAAGTATGTCCGACCGTACATATAATTTGTAAATTGTACTGAAAGCGAGTAATTTTTTATTGAAGGACCCTTCTCAAGATTTGGATGGCTCTTGTACATTTTTTAGCCTTGTTAGTTAGTTGATTATATAGACGCCCTTTTGTTTCTCCTTGGTCCACAAGGGTAACACAATATACATAAGTGGCTCACTTCACTGCGATCACTGCGAACTAAGCATTGTACTCCGAACTGTATGGATTTTATTTTGAAATTAAAGCAAACAGAATATTTCGAGTGATTTTCTTTCAGGAAAAGTATACCGTAGATTCATTTTTTCAGCGATATGTGCACCATTTTAGGGCCTTTGGTCACACATTAGTCTTGTTTGTGAATTAATTTGAAAGCACTTTTCGGTATTTGGTTGTTCTCCTACGACGGAAACCTAAAGGCGATTGCCTCCTTTACTCGTAGTTCTCTCTACGGAGTGATGAAAAAAATTATGATGGCATGTCCAAAGTTAAAAAGTTTTCATTTAACAGAAATGCAGGAAATTTCTTAATGTTATAATCAAGTAAACTCAATTTAGTTAATCTCAATTTCTTCATTACAAATTCTGACTTACGGAAATTCATATTTTAGCACATGAATCTGTTAACAAGTTCCTAAATTTGTGGGTGTTAAATTGCAATTCTCTTGTTTTTCTCATATTTCGTGTCCGGTACATTCCCGATGTTTCTTTTACAATACAATACAATGCAATACAATACAATTCAATACAATGCCAGAATCTTGTCGACATGCGATTGTTTGTTTATTTATTTCTTTACTTTCGAATGAGTATTTTATGTTAAATTTTAAATATAATAATTTTTTCACGGTCTATGAGTGTCTAATATCGCGATGGGGTTTTTGTGTTCCAATGTAGGCCCGTTTTCAGTTAACACCCTCTCAAACGCCTTCTGCTTCAATACCATTGTAATGTAGAGTGAAGTCATGAAATCATATGAAAAGTAATTAATATTTTGTATACGAGTATGTTTGTTGTTGCCTGTATCTGAGTGAGTCTTTAACTAATAAACTTTCTAATTTGGCTCACAACTTAGTAGAAAAATTAATGAAGATGTTTCATTAAGGCGTCCGTTTGGAAAATTTTGTGCAGTCTTCTTTTGGATTCGCAATGAAGCAGAAGTCGGTTGAGGTTTTGGCTAAAATACAAAACGGTTGAAGTCGAGTAGCAAAATCGTTCGACAATATAAAATAAACTAATAGTGAAAATTGTTAGTGGTAGAAACAAGTGGAAAGTGGAGTTCATTAATTTTTGGAAAAATGTTTATTAAGCAAAAAGTCTCGTATGAAAAATTGGATTTTTTGAAGAAGAACTCATATAGAGAAACAAAGCTGAGGCGACACTTTCGAATCAACGCATTAGCTTGGAGTATCGGCATGTTATTGGTTGTGATAATAGTAAGGGTCCCCTTCAAATTTGATCCCTAGAAGTGTAATTTTAATGAATATCCTTTCTAGATGTCACTAATGATAGTAAAAGTATCTTCAACTGCTGCCGCTGCTGCAATACATCATAATCAAACGCAACCATATCAATTGAGAAATCTACAGAACTATACTCTTACACAGAACAATATTGAAGAAGAATTAGATAAAGAAGACACGGAGTTAGATAGTGGTGGTGGTGGTGGTGGTGGTGTTGTTGGTGGCTTGACAACCACGACGGCACTAAGTCCTCAAAGTGATAATCATAGTATCGCTTTAATAAATAATTATCCACAATTAGAGTTGGCCGAAGAAGCCGCCACAGTGGCTGCAGTGAAACGCAGACAAATCGAAGAGATGCGTGCAAAGTTACAACAATTGCAGCTACAACAGCAGCAACAATTTGAACAGCAACAACTTCAATTGCAAGAGCAGCAGCAACAGCAACAACTTCACCTGCATGCAATGGCAGGCGAAACATCTTATTTATTGGAGCGTGCCGACAACACCGCGATTGAGCAGCCTATCTATGGAACATGGCGCACGAAAGCGAAACGACCCCAGCCGCCACAGCCGACAACAATGTTGGCATTAACAGCAACAGCTTCACCATCACCAGTAGCTTCGGGAACAATGCAGCGCGTTGCATCAGCATTGGCATCGGCATCGGCAACGGCATCTTCAACTGCAATTACAGTTGGCGTCAGTGAATCACAACAGCAGCAGCAGCAGCAGCAACAGCAACAGCACGATTCAGACACGGACCATCAGTCTTTACATTATTATCAACGGCACCACCACCAACATCATCAGCCACATCTACAACCAAATCATCAAAATCATCTCTATGAACGACTACCGAAGCGTTCAGCTACAATGACGCCATTAAAAGGTGAGCTGCATGATCAATTGCCACGGCCGCCTCGTCTCACCACACGACAACCTTCATCGTCGGCGGCTTTGGTGAGGCGCCATTATTCTGAGACACCTGGTAGCTTAGCGCAGCGTGATGATCTACTGAAACCAAAACCATTTCATTTTCCCTACGATGGACCTATGCCAGAACAGTTCAAGAAGGTAGTTGGTGAGCGACCAGATTTGCATAACATTCAGGATATTTTACAGCATTTGCATTTGAATGCTGCTCCTAGCAAAGTGCCACCACAAATGGTAATGATGCCAACGGGTCTACATATCGCAGGATCCTTCAAAAATCTTAAGTCCAGCGGCATAACCAACTTTTTTCGTAACAAACGCAACAAGAAGCAAATGCAGCTTGCAATTCCCATACCAATGTCTATGCAACTTCTTGCTGGTGGAGCGGGTGGTGCTTATGCTCAACCATCAGCGACTCCAATCATAATGAATGGTATGGTACCACAACCATATCAACGCATCGCTCTTGATCAGTTCTATCAGTACAAGCCACGGTCTCCGCACGATATAAATCTGCTGGCCATACAACAACAATTGCAATCGAATACATCCAACCAAAAGAAAAAGAAGCATAAGAAGAAGCAACATACCAGCAGCAATCAATTGCTTTTGGAACCACAGCAACATTTTTTCCAAGCCGATTCATATTTGCCGCCCTATCAGTCAATTATTGCATTGAATGCGACACGACAACCCAAATTAAAGCGTTTGCCCTTCAAAGTGAATCTGGACATTTATCCAGTATTGCCACCGACAAAGGACTTTAGACCCTTTAAATTTGATGAAATGAAATTAATGCAACCATCACGACCATCGTCTGTGTTACGTAATCCTTTTGCTGAGTACATGCAAATACCAATGGCACCATCAGCTGCTGCTCTTACTGCTCCATCACCATATCTTCAGTCAGCTTATGGACCCTTCAAGTTTCCAACATCTGCACAAACACCAATGCATTTACCGCAATCGAGTAACACACACGTCGTTTTTCCAGATCAAGCAAATAGATACAATCAACAGCAACAACAACAACAACATCAGCAGCAACAACAGCAGCAACAACAGCAGCAACAACAGCAGCAACAAATGCAGTTCTATCAACAACAACAGCAGCAACAGCAGCAAAAATATCCAGTAAATCATTACCAAATGCCTTTTCTGCCACCAGATCATGTACATCCAGTAATACCTGGTGGGGGTAGTAATCCTAATAATAAATCCAATCAGATTATGGTACATTTGAATGTGTTTCCCAAACAAAAGCCACAACCAACAACAACATTCAAGCCCTCAACAAATCCCTTCTATAATAATAATGCTATAAATCGGAACACCATATCCGAGGAACCTGAATTGCAGTTACCAATCGAACCGCGCAATATACCGGACACAATTGTTGGTAATTCAACTCAGTTTATGTCACAACAACAACAACAACAACAACAGCAACAACATTCAAATAGAACTCTAAACCAAGAACAGCAACAGCAACCGCAATCTCAATCATCTATATCACGTAGCGATCGTTTGCCCAATGAGCCCCTTGTAGATTTCGAACATCCCATTGTTGCTGCTGATATACCAGAGATGCCACATGCTGCCGCTTTGGTGAATAACAATCGTTTGGATAATTTCGATGCATCTCATTATGATCACATTGAGACGCGAAATAATTTCCATTACAACAATAATGCAAATATCGATCAGATCGCATCGGAAGCACAGACAGCTTCATTATTTCGTTTCCCAGTCGAGGATCTAATACAATTTCAAGTAGATGATGCTATGTAATACAATGGAGAAGAATCAAAATATACTTTTATACTACAATAATTTTAAGATAAAAATGAATATGTATCAATAATTTTTAATTTGTTTTATTTAAATATGTATTTTTTATTATAATAAATTCATACATCAATTTTTGTTAAAGTCTGAAAGTATGCAATACTGTTTATTGAAAACATATGTTTTAGCGGGCAAGTGTATCTTTTTCTCTGCTCTGCTTTTTGTGCATCTTCTAAACAAAAATGCTTATCAAAACAAAACTCACAAGAAGCGGCAACACACAGATACCAACCAACACAGATACAAACACAAAACCGGAATATCTCTCGCAAACAGAGAAAGAAATTTTCTTGAAAATGAGCGCAATAAGTAAGTCGAGCTATGTCAACTAAACTCTCATAGCTTTTGTGCTCGGAACAAATGTTCAAAACGCGTAGAACTTGAGATATTGTCGAACCGTTAAGACGTGTCTCAGACGTTCGCGCGACTTTACCAAGAAAGATTAAAATACAATATATAGAAAAAAAAAAAAAACAAAAAATCATATAAGTAGTAAGAAAAGAAAAAACAATAAAGAAATATTGGCGGCGGTCAGGCAAGATCAAGACGAGTTTTTTCGGTTATTTCGGTGCGCAACTTCTTTGCGGTCTTTTGTTGTTTGACTTTTTTTTTTTTTTTTTGGCTAAATTGTGCAGAAAAAGAAAGAGTTTAAATAGTGAAAAGAATTTGCATAAAAATTAAAAAATTTCGGAAGGTGTTTCATTATTTAATAATTTGAAAATATTTTGTTGAAGAAATTAAATATTTAAAAGAAAAAGTTTATAACAATTCAAAGAAACAAAGATAAAATTAATACAAAAATATAAATGAAATAAATAACAAAATATTGATTGATAAATCAAAAGAAATAATAATATAAAAATATACATGTATAATGTATAATTTATAAAAAAAATTAACGAACGTGAGTGCGTGACTTAAATCAAAGTGTAAATTATTGAGATACAATGACGATTTACAACAATTTTTATCACAAGCTATAGACAAAATTATATTATAGTACATTTAATTCTTATTAAGACGAGTATGCAGTTGATCTTTTGTTTTTCTAGTTGATTGTTTATTTAGTATTGTCTGATATTTTTTTTTTTTTTTTTTGGTAATATTTTACTTATAAGTATTTCAACGTTTACCAAACGTGACCGCAATTCATTTGCAGACAAACTCGAAGAAAAGTACAAATATAAAGAAGGAAAGGAAAGGAAAATAAAAAAAAGAACGTTAAGAAGTGGTTTTCACCATAGTTTACCTGAACAGCATCATCATCATCAACATCAACATCACCATCAGACAGAAGCAGCAACAGACAACAAACAACAACAAATATTAGCAACTATGAGTCAAGAACACACACTTCCATACTTCTCTTGAGTATTTTATATTTTGCTGAAACTCCCCAGGCAAGCAGACAAACTCTCAGACAGACAGACAGACAGTCAGACAGACGGACTGGGCAGAAAGCAAAACGTTCGCACTTTTCTCCTCGAGCAAACAAAACAAAACAAAATTCCTGTTTTCTGCTCTTCTCTTCTCGTCACATCTTTCTATTTTGCTCTTTGCTTCTGATTCTCCTTTCTTATTTTTTTTTTTTTTGCTAATTTTAACAGACAACAAATTCTGCGCCATATGCTTTGTGTTCTTTGCACACACACACATCTTTGGCTTTTTGTGTGCTGGTGTGCTGATGTGCTGGTCAATATGAACAACGACATACTCACATAGATACAAATAGCAAACTCATAGATACATACACATAAATCTAAGGCTAGTGTGCTTCATCATCATCATCATCACCATCATCATCGTAATCGTAATGAAGACTCTGCAGCATCCACAATATAATAATATTGTGTTTTAAAGATGTCGAGCTACGCATGCGCGTAGTCTAGTCATTTGTATCTTTTTCGCCATTTTTAATTTTGTTATATTAGAAAGCTGTAAATTTTGCTAATCAAAAAGTATATCGACTCAGGTCACTCGGGTGTTGAATAGCTTTTGTGCTCATCTCGATTTCCGCATGCAAAGTGAAATTTCTTGTAAAGATACATAAATACATATTTCAATATTTCTCCACTTTGTGTATATTTATTTCATATTTCTTTCTTTCTTTTACTTAACTCATTTTGATTGTGTTTGGTTGATCTTTGTTAATGATATTGATGACGAAGATGAAATTGAATATTTAGTATTGAAATATTGTAGGTACTACTATTGTGTGATGGAAGCATGACTTCATTGTTGGTTCAAAACCGGATACAAATACTATAATCAAAACACCACTCTAGACTTTGATAAACAAAAAACCTAAAATAAATAAAACAAACAGAATACAGTAAAATGAACTAAGAAAAAAACACAAAACAAAAAAGAATGTCTAAGCAAAATGTGAGGAGAACTTTAACAAGTTCGTGACATTAAAATTAAATAAAAAATACAAATAAACTGGTTCGTTAAAGTTTATACTCGTATGTACAATAAATTGTTTAATAAAAAATATATCATACTTAATAAAAAAAATAATAATAATAATAATAAAATAAATTCTTTTTTGAATGTTATTGAATAATATGAAAAATTAAGTCAGCCACGTTTTTAGTTTTTTGTTTTGATTTAAGCCAAGGTTAATTTTGGGCTTGTTTCGATTAAATTTAGTGAAAGAATCTTTCAGGTTTTCTTTTGTGATTTTATATTTATTTTCTGCTTCTAAATTACAGTTAAAATACGTAAAGAAATAAAATGTGTTAAAAACCGCTTGAACTCAATAAGCTTCAAAAAAAGTTGCTAATTGACAAATAAAATTCGAGTATATCTCATTACTATTTGTAATTCAAAGGAAAAGGAAAAGAAAAATAAAAATAAAAAAAAAAATGTGCCATTTTAATCTTGTTTGGTGCAACATGATACAGTTGGTTTTTACTTTTGTTTTGCCTATAATCCTGATGCTGCCGCTTAACTTTAGTAATGCCCAACTGTTGAATCATCCGCCTCATTTTGTGCCTGGTTCCGGTGACATGTCACGTTTCAGTTTATCCGAGAACACACCAGTTGGTAGTCCAGTTTATCAATTGAAATGTAAGTTTTACCAAACTACAATACTTGTACTATATAGTTAGTTATTTTATTTATGTTTGTGTGTTGTTAAAACGTCATCACATCATTGTTGCTTGCTTGAGTCCACCTGGTTTTGTTACTGTTATTGTTATTGTTATTATTGTTGTTGTTAGTTATATGGTTTAATGTTGTTTGAACTTTTGGCCAACCCAGCAATGGCTTTACCATCAGTCCCAAATTGGAAACAAGTTTGTCTTACTTACACAAAAACAAATCCTCAACATCAAAGCTTACGCTTTAACATCATTAAAGTAAGCGGTTTTTGAAATGCGTGAGAAAATCTTGGTTTCGGTTACAAATGGAAAACAAAAAAAATGAAAATCATTTTTCAATTAGAAAATAACTTAGTCAGTAATATTTCCGTCTATCTGAGAGTGCGGGGTATTGAGCATCAACATTTCGTGCTTAACTCTGAAATAGAAGCACGTTTCATAATTCAGAAAAAAAAAAAAAACAAAACCAAAAATAATTTAAGCTACACAATTAATCAGAATTTCAACAATTAATATGGTTGTTTTTCCGATTTTTCTTTATTATTTCTTGACTGTAACAAAGGCAGTGACGACTATGATAAACTCCAAAATTAGCCACACACAAACACTCAGCATGAAGCGTCTTAATTAATCAATAGCTCAAACCTCATGCATTTTTTATCTCTACTTACTGTTCAGCAAGTACATAGTAAGTATAATATTATTATTATATGCAGTATAAAATACAAAAGAGTAGATACATTGTAATGTACGAGTATGTATCCATTGACCATGTTGTTGGTCAATATCTTGTAAGCAAAAATGTTGTTTGTATTTTGAATTTCTGCAAAACTAAGCAAACATGTAGTAAGAAACTCATAATTGTTTTGTAATCTTTTTTTTTTTTTTTTGACGATTTTTTTTTTCATTTTTTTGAAACTTTTCAATTGCATAATTGTCCATAAGTCCATAAGTTTGTTTATGACGTTGACTTTCATTTAACTTTTGGCATTATTATTATTATTATTATTTTTATATATTTTAAGTACTCACTCGTCCAATCTTGAGTGAGTACATAATATGTTACGCTTCGATGTCAATGAAACTGGTTTTTTGCACCACCTACTTTTGGTTTTTGTTGTTTTTTTTTTTCTATTTTATTTGCAACCTTGGATATCAGATTAAATTTTGATGCAAAAGATCGTGTTTGTATGAAGTACTTAGTAGATGAATAGAATAATCACTTTGGTTCATATTTCTAAACAAAATTCAGTAAACGATTAGTCTTAGTGCAAATGACCGATCAAGTAAACTTAAAAAACAATAGTCATAGTAGAAGAGAATGTTGATTGTTGTTTAAGAAATATAGTATTATACATTCACTATCTTAGAGTTGTTGTCTTTGAACTTAAAAAGTATCACCAAGTAGTGAATAGTTTTTTTATTTGATTTGATTGCAATTTATTCAATTCACAATCTCATAGGAATGAACTGTGTTAACCACATAATCAAACTATCGATAGCTTCGTAGACAAAAGAAATATCAATTTAGTAGCTGAAACATAAAGAAAAATTGAATCTTCTTAAATTATTATTAATTTAAGTGAGACACAAAACATTTCAATTTAACATCAAACACCAAATACATGTATACATGTTTTTTTTTTTTTTTGTATATAATAAGTAGATTAAACATTCAATCGATGATCCAATAAACGCCGGGTGTAGAAATGTGCACCATGTTTCGCTAATATCTTTTATAATATTGATGGGATATGATAGACAGGATTGAGTTCTCCGAAAAGTTCATTCAGTCCATTTAGAATGAACTGGTTTGGACTAATCCTAGTTTCAATATGAGTACAATAAATAAATATAATATTTTATAATTTTATTCATTAGTTTTTGTTAAAATTAAAACAAAAAATTATGTTACAAATGTTTGATGTTATTGAAACCAAATAAAACAAATATTATATTATTGTACTTCCTAATAGCCATAAATCATAATGTTACGCCTACATTAAGTTATCCACAATCTTTTGCTGACTCAGACTCAAGCACAAATCTTGCAATATACGCGGAAATGCAACTGAAGCACGCTTTAGTGCGTGGCACCACATACAAGTCTGGAGATACTATAAACTGAGATGTTTGTAAATAAACACGTAAATACATAAATTAAACATAATTATTTTAATGACTGAGATATAAGAACTGATTGCTACGGATGACACTAGATACACACTTATGTATATAGATATATCATTTATGTATCTGAGCAATGATGGCTCTCACTTTTCTTAGCCTCGTCAACACTATTCTAGTGTATCATTAAAAAGCAAATGATAGAAATCGATATTGATACTACTGAGTTGAGTTGAGTTGAGTCGAGTCGAGTCAACTGAAAGTGTCCGCTTGGTGTATAATTTTACTTTTACTTTACGCAGTATGCACTAAATGTTTCTCAAGTTACACAACAACAGCACTTGGCAATTGTTGGTGCTGCAAATACTTAGTATCTAAAACAAAATGCATGCAACTAAAAAAGCTCTTCTCTGGCCAAACAAGTTCGAGTTACTTTTTTTTTTTTTTCTTTTGATTTTTGTCAGAGCAATGTAATTTTTTGTTATACATATTTAGTTGTTTTAATTTCCAAAACATTTCGCAACCGCTTCCTTTGTATGCATAAACATACTAACTACGAGAGGGTATGCCAAACATAAGTATCTAGATACAATAAGACATGTTTTACGTAGTACATAGTTACGTGTGTATAAGTTGGTTAGGGAAAAATGTAAGTGAAGTCGTCAGTCATATGCCAAGAGATTGTGCAGATAAATCTCATTATATGTATCTACAATATTTTATAGTTAACGTCATTGTACTTTGTGGTTTTAACACTTTATGGTGTAGATTACATTTTGCGTGATTATACAACAACAGCAACAACATAAACATCAAAACAATAACAATAGAAAAGAAAAGAACTGTTATTGTTACAGATACAAAAGCAGAGCAAACATGTTCATCATGATGATAATGAAGATGAATGAGTTGCTTGACACAGAAGCCTAATTTAAGTCGACTTAAGCAAAGATTAAATTCCATAAATTTGTTTATAACAAAAGTATCTCATGCATTTGTGTAAGCAGCATGTGCCAAATCTCAGGTAGCATAATAATTATGAATGCAGTCATCGCTGTTTATAAATTCGCAACACTATTTTGCGAAACTTGCCAATGAGTTTTGATAGATAGAAAGATAGATACTCTGCTGTTATATCTACAAAAATAAAAAAAGAAAAAATCAAAGCAAACTTTAGATCAGTTAGACATCAATCAACTGTTTGAATTGTGCACCGGTATCCGTGAGATACAAAACACGTTCGCACAAACACAAAAAGCTGATTTAATAAATACATAACTAAAAATAAAGGAAAAAAAAAAAAAAAATTAACAACAAAAATCAATTCAACGCAATAAACTTGTTGCAAAGGAAATATGAATTCACATATGGCTGACTGACTAAATTTGTATCTAATACAATAATTATGTCTCAGTATTTGTAGTTAACTAACAGAGTATGTACATATGTTTATATGTAATATTGTTGCTGAGAAAATTTTGTTGCACATGCGCAACATGTTGCTAGCGCATTTATTGTATTAACATAACAACATTAGACGCACTCATGGCGCTTGGATTCTTTTGTAAATTATTGGTGAATACTGACACCTGTTGTCATTCTATCATTAAACTTACTTGCAATACAACATGGTTAATTTATTTAGAAATACTTGTCATATACTTGTCTTGTTAGGTTTCTGTTATTATTTTGTGCTATATACAATAAATACAAGTGATTGAACTTTAAGATTGAAAGAATTTGGGTCTATTTGGAATGCAGGTGAATTTGTTGTTATTGACTATGAATATAGATTAGTCAAAAGAAATTTTTAATTTAAAACTATTACAGTAATGAATTTTAATTTATTAATTAATTTATTCTTTTTCTATAAATTTATTTCATAATATTTAGTGCAGTAAATACATTTTTATGATATAAAAGAATACTATGACTTTCATAAAGGCAGTTAAATGCTTCTTAGGGGGAGATCATGCGGGTGTAGCTTTTTCGGTCTACACCTTGTTTAGCAGCGGGTGATGGTGAACACCTGTGGGTTGGGATGCATCTGAAACTTTGTAAAGTAATGATTGCTGGATACATTGATCACCTCCATTACCGTCAGCATCTTAAGATCTTTGTGTAGCTTAGTATTTATGATGAGCCAAGGGGTGTGCGCCCCTCATTCTTGTTCTAGCAAACTTGAAATTTGGCAATGTTGTACGCAGTAGTTGTGCCGCATATTTGGATGGCGTAATGTCAAGCTGGTGCCACTACTTGTATATATTTTTTTGCCCTTTTTGTTAAGACGTATTAATGTAGAAATATCATCAACAAGCCAATTGTGTCTAATATTTATGTTTCCCAATATTCCGTTTATTATCTAAGGACTCCATTTAATAATTTGGTCCACGAATTATCTGATAAGTGAGTTTTGATTACTTATTCGATTATGTCATATACTTTAATATTCATTCTTAAAAGACTTATTGCTGATTCCTTCCTTCATTCCTCCAATATAATTCTCTCTTTTCCTATTTCTTGTCTCCAGTTCCTACCAAAAGTGTTCTATAGGTTTTAAATCAAGGCCCTGTATTAAATAAGAGTCCAACGTGTTTTAGAAAACCGCTGCTTGCAAGTTCCATAGACAAACAAAAAAGATGGAAAAGTTTATTTGTTACTGTTGAAAAGACAATAATAAAAAAAAATGTACTTTTTGTTCGTTAATAAGAAATATATTACATGATTTTCGTAATCTTATTTACCACACTTCACTTCACTTCACATTTGTAGATGACTAACTGTATACATATACAATATAATTATAATTTCTAGGGAATTGTATAAAGTGATAGTTTAAGATTACATTACTTATGATACACAAAAGTTATTCATAGAAAATGGAAATTTTTTCAAAATATTATAAATACATATTTGCATAGCTCAATTGACATGTTACGCACGAAACAGGCATAGATAGCTAGCAATCAATCTTTCTTTTCTTTTCTTTTCTTTTCTTTTCTTTTCTTTTCTTTTAGTTATACTTAGTATCAAATATATTAAATATAAAGAGAAAATAATTGTATCTTAAATAAACAAATAAATCATGTTACCATATAGACGCGACAGAGGTCTTTATTATTATTATTTTTATTATTAAAAAACTTCAAAACAGATTCCTGTCTCCAGTATTAATATATTGTATATGATAATAGGTTAGGTTTCAGATAGAAATCCTATATACTTATTTGTTGTACCATGGACTGAGTTCATTTTCATGATTCTTAGAATCTATCAGTATTATTTCTCCAAGAACTAAGTAATAAATACTTATAAACAGTAGTTTTACCTCCTTTTTTCTTTCTTTGTAAATCCAACAGAAAATTATATTCAAATAGAAAATGGTTGAGTATTATTATTATTATTTTTTTTTCGCAGCTTTTATTTAGTGTTACTCGTAGATATAATTAACCCATACAGTAGCAGCAGCACCAACAAAAACAAAAACAAAACCAACATATGATAATAAAATGCTGCATATTAACAAATACGCTTCATGAAGCATGAAATCAAGTACTTCCAACAAAATGTTGCTGCTCCCCATAATAGTATTTGTTTCTGTTTATTTAAGTTGGATATACTAAATAATACTCATTCATATAAACATGTTTAAGTAGCCAAAAAAATTGAATAAAAAATATTAGAAAATAAGTAAACTGTCAAGCAAAAATTACCAGTTTTGTTGCTTTTAACCAAAAAATGAATGAAAGAAGAGAAAAAACTGGAACGCAAAAATTTTCACGGAAATTCAATTTCCAACTTAATAAATTTTTTATTTAGCATTTCTTTATACCCAATAAAACTTGGTGCGTTAAAAGTTGACTGAGGAGTGAGTGTGTCTGATTCGGTCATATATTTTTGGTCAAAAGTATTTGTCCCACAAAACACAAAGAAAAAAAAAAAAAAAAACAGAAAATTATTTACCAAAAAAAAATTAGTTAAAAAGGCAAAGCACGAGCTCCATTCCTCTATTAAATTTGGAGAGACCGACCGACATCTTGAGCTCGCTTCTTAGCAGAAAGCAATTAACGTTAGCTTAAAGAATGGGGAAAACAAAACAGAAGAAATGGGAGAAAACACAAAAATAAAACTTGGTTAGAGAGTTGGGAACGTGTTATTTACTATTTATTTTCTGGTTGTTGTTGTTTTTGTTTTTGTTGGTAATGCAATTGTTTGTATTGAGTGAGTTGAGCCCAAGAAGAAAAAAAGAGTAAAATATTGTAAGTCGTGAAAACCTCATTTTTTCAATTGTTTGAGTTTGCCCTCTTTAAGGTTTCGTTCATGGCTTATGTATTTGCTTCTATGCTTGACTATCTGTTAGTCTTTTTCTGCTTTTTGGACCAGTTTTTTATTGCATCGTTCGAATATAGATATTTTCTTCTTCTACATATTTACTATGGTAACATGGTAAATATGATTCATAGTGTTCAGTAGTTCATGGCATAAATAACTGATGATGAATTGTTTTGGGTCAAACACTTCCTGTTATTGTAAGTAGTAGTAGCAAGAGGGCGAGCCAACTCATATGTCAAACTTCGGTTATACTTTCTAAATCAGTAGGAATTGGAAGAGATTTCATTGTCTATTGTCAGTTTATGATTCCCACTGGAATTGGGTCACTTGTTCTCATTTATTGTATTTCCTTAAGAGTAAAGCAAAACTTATACTGTACACGCAACTAACTGAATTGAATGACGCATTTAAGTTGCCTCAGATGAAAAGCCATTAAACCATAACAAAGCTCAACAACTTAAACAAGGTTATGCGAACTTAATTAGCATTTTTCACACAATTAAAACTACTCTTGGGGATTATATTGTAGTGGCAATAATGCTGATGATGATGGGGATAGTGCGGATGCAGACGCTATAAAAGTAAACAAAAACAAACTATTCTAACATAAGTTAACTGAAAGTATTTATGGAGCATTGAGTACACTTAACAATATCACGCCCGACTCTAATTCACAATTCTTCTTTTCTTCTTTTTCTTTATTCTAAACTCTTTTAGGCAGCGACCCCGAGGGCAGCCGTATCAAGTACAGCATATCTGGGCCAATTTTCTCGGTCGATCGTGAGACAGGTGTTGTTCGCTTACGTCAAGAACTCGATCGCGAAACACAAGATACAATCGAAGTGATAATCAGCATCACTGACGAGGGCATCTATGGCACGGAGCCAAATACAGTATCATTGCGTCGCGAGATACCGGTGCGCGATTACAATGACAATGCACCGATATTTTTGGGTCGACCATACACGGTAAGCGTCAGCGAATCATTGCCCGTGGGCGCTGATCTAACGATAGAACCGCGTATTATCGTCATAGATCGTGATGAGGGTATTAATGCTGAGATACAAATGAAATGCGTTGAGGTGAGTAGTGTGTGAGTTGTGAGTTGTGAGAGTGTAGCGCCAGTAGCCTAATAACCCAATGATGATCAACCCTAATTACAGGAAAATGATATTTGTGATACATTTGATGTTCGTGCCGTGCGCCTAGCTGAAGGTAATTATACCGCTCGCATTGCATTAAAGAAGCCATTGGACTACGAAAGTCGTCCGTCGTATATTATGACAGTGGCAGCATCAGATAGTGCAATTGATAAACGTTTAACTGCCTTTGCCACGATCTCGATAAGTGTGATCGATGTGCAAGATCAGCCACCGATTTTCACAAATGCTCCATATTCGGCTACAATGGATGAGAATACGCCAGCAGGCGTAAGCGTACTAACAATCAAAGCTATTGATGGCGATATTGGTATACCCCGTGATATCTTCCTTTCCCTGGAGGATGAACAATTTGGCCACTTTGAGTTAGTGCCGTTTGGTGATCCAAAGGAGGGTATGGCCACCCTTCAAACTACATCAGTTCCATTGGACCGCGAGCATCCAGATATTTTACAAAATGGAGGAGTTTATGTGTTCTCAGTACGAGCTACTGAGCTAATTGATGGTGAAGTACCAGCAGATTTTTCAATTGCACGAGTGACAATTGTCGTGTTGGACATCGATGACCATTTACCGGAATTCAATGCACCACATTTCAATATATCGATTACAGAGAATCTGGGAGTTGGTATGCCTTTGCCAGGATTGTCAGTACTTGTAGATGATCGGGATATGGGTGAAAATAGTCGTTATCAATTATCATTGCGTGATATAAAGAACTCGGCCGGAGTTTTTGCTGTGTCGCCAAATGAAGGACAAGGACGAACACCAGTAGTCGTTAAGGTTTTGAATTCAACAAAACTGGATTACGATGTCCCAGATGTATCGCAACGCGTATTTAAGTTTGATTTAGTTGCTTCTGTGAATGGTGTAGAGAAGTCTAAGGCAGGCGTAGAAGTACATTTATTGGATGCCAATGATAATGCTCCAATTTTTGAGAAACCCGTTTATCGTTTTGCTGTAAAAGAGAATCTAACAGTAGAAACTCTAATAGGTGTTGTTAAAGCAACTGATGCAGACTCTGCGGAATTTGGTACTGTGGTCTATGCGCTGAAAGGTTTCGGTGCTGAAAATTTCTATTTGCATTCGTTGACTGGTGAATTGTATTTGGAGAAACCTTTGAATTACGAGAAACAAGGCAGCTATAGTCTGACCGTTGTTGCTGTTGATCTTGGCGAACGTGAGACAAATGCTAATCTCTTTGTGGATGTTCTGGATGTCAATGATAATTATCCACAATTCGAGAGCAATGATTATAGTCGTACGATACGTGAGGGAGCCTCGATCTTTGAGCCGCAGTTCTTTATACGTGCCCACGATGCGGATGGACCCAGTCAGGGTGGTGGTAAAATAAAGTATGGCATTGTATCCGAGAACAGTATATCGGGTAATGTATTCCGCATTGATACAGAAACAGGAGAGATTACATTGCAAAAAGTGGCCAAATCAATGGACACGGAACGTGGCGAATATGAATTAGTCGTATCAGCTACAGATTATGGTAAATTATTTAATAAATCCTTTATAATATTAATATATATAAACATACGTATGCTAATGGATAAAATTATTTTTCTAGGTGAACCACCACTTACAAATACCACGAATGTGCTTGTGCGTGTTGGTATCTCTGGCAATCAAAGACCAATCTTTAGAGGACATTTCCGTAATATCGAAAATGTACCAGTTCTGGGACCACCAAGCTATCGCGTTTCAATTCCGGAGAATGCTAAAACAGGTTATAATGTCACCATGGTTTCAGCGCATGATCCTGATGGTCTGGATAGCTTGTTAAGATATCGCATTGTAGGAGCTAATGATAATTTCCAGATTGATGAACTGTTAGTATACAAAACATGCTTCTGTTTCTAAATGATTGTTCTGATTTTTCAATGTTCTCTCTACTTCTTTCAGTTCCGGTTTAATAACTGTGGCACCCCAAGCACATATCGATCGTGATGCAAATATGGACAGTTTTGAGATCATTGTGAATGCTGTGGATGCGGGTACTCCAATACCGGAAACAGCCACAACAACAGTTTATGTTAGCATAAAGGATATCAATGATGAAAAACCCAAATTCGAGCAATCTAGCTATGCAGCCTATGTCTCGGAACGAACTGAGATTGGTGAAAGTGTGTTACGTGTTAAAGCGATTGATAAGGATTTAAATGCTCGATTGGAGTACAGCATATTGGGTGAGGTGCAAGCGACCACCAAGGCGGGAGTAAATATTGCCAATCGTAGCAATTATCGTGTCCAGGAAGCCTTCCGTATTGATAGTCAAAGTGGTGAAATTTTTGTGAATAGCAGCTTACGACATGACGTTGCTGCCGTGATAGTTTTACCAGTAGAGGTGCGTGATTTGAATGCAGAAATAAATCCCGAAACCCAAGTGGATACAACAGAAGTCACAATATATGTACAGTCATTCAAGGATACCAATCCGGTTTTTAAAAATCAAGGCTGGACAAGTTCAAAACCGGTTGTACATGTCACAATCAAAGAGGAAATGCCAATCGATAGCGCACTATTTATACTGCAAGCAGAGGATCCTGTCACCAAACAACCCATAACTAATTTCGAGTTAATTGAACCAAAGGACTTAACATACTTTCATATACAGGAGCGTACAGGTGAAGTCATATTAACCAAACGCTTAGACTATGAAGCTCTTGAAGATGAGCAGAGTACACAAATTGAATTTCAAGTGCGGGCGATAAGTGCTGATGGACAACGTAACACAATCACAAAGGTTAATGTCACCGTGGAGAATGTGAATGACAATAGTCCATCGTTTGAGCAGGTTGCCTATGAGGCAACAATCATTGAGAATAAAATGCATCCGGAACGAGTGTTGACTGTTAAGGCCACCGATTTAGATGCTGCACTTACCGAACGTGATACACGGTTAGGCTTCCACAAAATAATATACTCTCTGCAAGGAGAGTTTGCAACTCTTTTCGACTTAAACAATGTAACTGGTGAGATTTTGGTTGCTGCAAATCAAACAATCGATCGCGAACGTACACCACAGATTAGGCTGCAAGTTAAGGCGGAAGATTCTCCGGGAAGTCCTTCGGATGCAAAGCAGAGCATTGTAGAATTACTTATAAATGTACTGGATATAAATGATAATGCTCCGGTGTTTTCTCAACGGAACTATACCGCTGTCATACCTGAGAATGCGCCTATTGATGCATTTGTTTTGAATCTGAATGCCAGTGATGCTGATGAAGGACCTGGCGGTGAAGTTCACTATGAGCTTGTGAATGAAGGTGAAGTGAATGGTCTTTTTAAAATTAATGCTCAAAGTGGCGTGATTAGTACACGCCGTAATCTCACAGGCAAAGGTCGTTCAGAACCATATGCCATAATAGTTCGTGCTCAAGACAAAGGCAATCAAGTGCCGAAGCAACAATCGCTTTCGACAGATGTTGATGTGACTATTTACATTGGTGATGTTAGTGAAAACGATGGCATTCCATATTTCGTTGCTCCCACTCAAGGACAAATGGCAAATATTGCAGAAAATTCACCAGTGGGTTCGCCAGTATTCCAAGTGATTGCTAACGATCCAGATGATGTAAATACACCATCGGGTGTCTTGAGTTACAATATACTACCAGATACAGTAGATGCTCAGGCATTTATGATTGATGAACGTACAGGACTGATCACAACGCAGGAGATCTTGGATCGTGAGGAGAAAAACATGTACAATATCATTCTGGAGGTCAGTGATAATGGTCAGCCGCGTCAGTCAGTAACGCGTATATTGCAGATAGTAGTTCTAGATGTCGATGACCATACACCTCGTTTCGAGCGTGAAGTTGATGCAGCTCCACTTAGTTACTCTGTGCTCGAAGAACAACCCTCTGGCACTGTAGTGGGAAATTTTAGTGCCATTGATGAGGACATTGATGAAAATGCTATCGTTGATTATGTCATCATTGAGGGCAATAACGAGAATGTCTTCGAAATTGATCGTACAAATGAAAGTCTTGCTATCCTTAAGACAACACGTCCTATTGATCGTGAACTTGTTGATTCTTATACACTAACGGTGAAATGTTTAAAGCATGGCGAAGCAAGCTACAAATTCATTGGTGATGTCTACGAGCGTGAAGATCTCTCACTAATACGCATCACTATCAAAGTGCTCGATATCGATGATAATTTGCCACATTTCGAACAAAAGGATCCTTCCATTGGTATACGTATTAATGTGCCTATCGATACTGTAATAACGACAGTACGAGCTGCCGATCGAGATGCTGAGGCTGCTCCCATAACATTGACCGTCGAGAATGTTACGTTTGTTCCACAATTCTATAAACGCAGTCGTAAACTGGAAACAGGCAATTTGCAGAATCTCTTTACACTGAACAATCGCACTGGTGATCTACGCACAGGCGGATCTTTTGCAGACTATGTTGATGGTTATTTCCAGATGAAAATACGTGCAAATAACTCGGAGAAATCTAAACGACATGCTTACAATAATCTAAAGATCTTTGTGATACGTGACAAATCCTTACTGAAGTATGTCTTTGCGCGACCACCAAATGAGATTCAAAGCATTATTCGTCCATTCCGAGAGAAGATGCAAAATAAATTAAAACCTATGGGTTTAGAACTGCATCTATTGGATACACAAGTTTTAACACGTGCCGATATGAGCATAGATTTTTCATCGACAAGTTCATGTTTCCAAATGTTTAAGAATGGTGCTGCCATGTCTTTGAATGAGATGAAGAAACTTATGAACTCGGATGAATTAAAGAGGGAACTCATCGACATATATGCTGAATATGGAGTGAGTGAAGTCGAATCATGCTCAGTGCGTCGAGTGGATTCGGCGGCTGCCGTTATGAATATGTTAAGTTCGGCAGGTGTTTGGCTTGTCATTTTAGCCGCACTTATTGGACTCGCTACCCTGATCTCAGCATGTACAGCATGTTGCTTAAAGAAAAAGTAAGTGCATCTTAAGGATAAATATGTAGTTGATTTTATTATTATTCTCATTCATCATTGACAGATTCAAAAATCATACGAAACGTTGCCGACAGCTCTCACGACCACCTACGGAGCCATATAGCATTGGCGTACCAGCTGTGCTCTACTCGGAACCGATCTATGGACCCTTGTAGCAACCAGTCATTTGGACTAGAATAAGTAATAAGCCCAATAGCCTATACTAAAAAGTATTTTATAGTAAATACAATAGGCTCTAAGACTGCGCGAATTAACTCTGGTTTTAAAACTAGGCAAATATACCAACTACAATTTACAATTTACAATTTACAATATAAAATATCACACTAAGTGATTGTGATGTGATCTATGCATATAAAGACAGTATCTTAAGATACGCTACTACTATCTAAAGATATTTTTATTAATTATAAATCAATGTATAAAGTCGTTTAGTTTTTAGTTAATGAACCAATCAAAAAATGAATATTTAAAATAAAAAAAAAAAAAAATAAAAAATTATTGTAAGTAAATGTAAAAATAAGTCAATTGTCATGTGTCATTTATTTTGCTTAAGTTGTGATTTTGTTGAGTTTTGTTTTTGGATTTTGTTTTTTTTTTTTTCTTTTTTGTACTAATGCAATCATTATTTTTTGTATCTGTATGATATGTCAATTATCTTATCTAAAATATTTGTATTTTATGCAAAAAACAAGTGCAGTATAAACAAAAAATAATTTTTTAACTTCATACTTAGCAACTTTAATAGAATCATTTCTCCAATAGAATTTCCAAAGCCCCTTTTTACTATTTTGATATTTATAGTGCAAGTCATACTATATAGAAAGTATTAGTATGTGTTGCGTGTTTTATATGAATGAATGAATGAATAAATAAATAAATAAATATTATATATATATACAATATATACTTACAATTGTAATTACATCAACATTTACATATGTCCTTTTTCGGTTAAGTACATAAATACTATACAAGTAGCATATTTAGTACTCGTATAATATTTACTAAACATTGTTGGTACATAAATACATTTGAACATATGTGCAAATATATCGAAAATTTTATATGAAAAAGAATATCATCATTATCATTAGTTTATTTCGCGGTGATAAATGTGTTCTAAACAATTTACTTTTTATTTTATTTTATTATTTTCTTTTTTTTTTTTTAATATAAACAAAATATAAATACATATAATGTAAACAAAAAAAAAAAACAAAAAAAAAAAAGGAAAAAATATAGAAAATCAAGAGAAACTTAGTCTTTAATATAAGGAATTGTTGGCTTAATAAGAATTACAGTTGAAGATAACTTAAATTTCCAGAATTAACAACTTATGCAGACTTAAGTTATAAAAAATGGGAATTTGACGAAATGAATTATGAATTTAATTTAAAGTAAGAGACTTATCACAAACAACTTATGTAGTGGAACTGGAAATTCTACTTCCTCCATTTCTAAATACAATCATTAGTGGTGTGACGTTTAACATTATAAAATGCATCCGCCATTGGGCTTTGAAAATCAAACAGAGCCCTCTCAGTTGCCGCGTCCAACAGTGATGTCTTGGTGAAGCCAGAACAAATCGTTATAAAACTAACACCACTGCGTTTATAGTAAAATGGATTCTATTAGAAATAGTCACAGAAGTTTGAATATACTAACTGAAAACATATTTTAACTATTAAAATACCACCATCGCTCATGTAAATACTGTTACACCATTTTTTGGAAGTTGAGTAAACAGCAAATATAGAAAGAAGTTGGTTCTAAGCCGGCCACAGATGAAATATTCACAATACAAACAAACTACCATTGCATTCTTTCGCTTTATCCATATAATTTAAGGCATTGAGATTTCAACAGACGTGTTAACGTCCAACTGAAATATTGATAGTATATTAATAAGATAGTCTTCTTCTCTTCATTAAAGTTTTCTAATTACATTATTTTGTAATTTGTGTTAAAATATTTACATTATTTTTGTTGGTTTCAGTGTCAAGATATTCTGATTTGTTTAATGCTTTATAATGATCATCAGTTATATTAATATTCAATTGTAAAAATGCTCTTTCAAGAGTCTGCTACATCATTTTTCAAAACATGTTCTACCTCCGAATTGTTGTCATCATCTTCAATGTACTTGGTGTTCCATTTCCTAGATATAATTCTCAAGAATAGCAATGAAAGTTTTATAAGGATTCATCATTAACCAATTTTTCGTAATCATATGTAATATTATTTTTATTATGCCATGTAGAATATTGAATAAATCGGGTGGTTTGTCCCATATCTTGACATCTATGTCCCATTTTTTTGATATATGAATGATGCAATCCAAAAGTATGATTTTTATTGATTTAATGCTTCTTTTAAAATTCTAAAATTTTTAATTCTGAATTCAAGCGTGTAAATGCCAATTCAATAGATATTAATTTCCTTTGCAAGTCTTTTGGATTTTCCTGACAATTATCTATGAATAATAATAATTAAATATTCGTCCTGCATACTTATCTATTTTTAGAATACATTCTTCAAAAGTTCAAAAGTTATTCCGGTCAACAGCGATGTATGTTTGTTAAACAGTGATTCACCGAAAAAGTCTTAGTCATCCATGAAAAGATCGAACAAATTCAAAATTAACTTTCAATTTAGTGCTCCTCGTTGAATTTTTCAATGTCCAACAATGCGTAAGAAACTCTGCTCTACTACATTCATAGACTCTGTCTATCTATCAAATCATATCTAAAACAGTCAGAATAGAAAGATACAAAATAAATTATCTCACAATCTTAATTACAATTTCATAGCGCAAAAATATAATTCCAGAATCTCAAAAAAAAAAAAAAAAAAAAAATTATAAAAATAATTTACAAGCGAACTTCACTGGAAATCCATAAATAATAAATGTTGTTAAAATAATGTGCGGCGCTCATTAACCCTGATACTCGTCTACTTTTGCAATGATCTAAGTTACAACCAAAAGTATTGAAAATGAGCACACGAAATAACAACAAGGGATGGAATTTTCTGTATCTACATATTCGTAGTACTATGTAGAATGGCGAGGGCTGCTGCATTATTATAAATGTGTTTGTGGAACTTCGTTAAATAACTGTCACAGGATCAAAGGGTGCAACCAAGTGTTCAGGCAAAACATAATAAAAATAATATGTACAAGGACGAATATACTCGCACTTACATAACAAGGATACGAAAGAATTTGAAAGCATCAAACTGAAACAAGTTGCCTGCGGGCATTTATACGTTTCGTTGAACTGTAACTGAGGATGATGTATTTATCTAACTTTTTAAAACACATAAAAATGGAAAGAAACAACTACAAAATAACATTGGCAGGAATAACAACAAAAATGACATAGACAAGGGTAATGAAAAGAACAAGTATGGCGGCAATAAATCAACTATATAAATAAAAATCTACTTAGATTTCATTGGGAAAAGAGAGATGCTCTAGAAATAATCAAGTGTAATTGTAAATTGGTTGATTTTAGTTTCATTGATGGGAAAGAAAGTAAAACAAAAGAATAATACTTATAATTTCCAATTCTTAAGGATAACAAAAATTGACAGTGATTTTCAGTTCTCCAAATAATCGAGAAAAAAAACTTGTTTGAGTTGCGTTTTTCGATTCTAAATATTTGCAAAATCATTATCCACTTAAAACATTGATTGATGACCAACCATCAATATACTGAGACTGGAATAAAAACTATTGTTAAATGGTAGACAAGCAATAAATCATTTTTGAAGTACCCGCTTACATGTTACATAAGTAAGTAGCTAACCCTGTGGTCGATTGTTGTACCTAATGTCGCGTCCTGACTTAACGATCATAAGTTTCCTTGTTAAGATTCAATATGAGGTATAAGGATAAGAGTTGATATAAAATATTAGTTAAAAGTTATCTGTGATGATTTGTGTGTTCTTGGTAAATGGTTAATGGATGTAGATTAGAATGATGAATAGAAGAAAGTTTGGTAAAGCTATTTGCTAACGACGTTCATAGGTCTATTAAAGGAAAATTTTAATATTGCAATATTCCTCTTTAAATCAACTTGAAGATTTGTGTAAAGCAATCACTATTCGCTACTCCAAAAAAGTTTCAATTTCAAGTAACGTAACAAATTAAGCACTCATACATTAGAGATTACTTAGTCAAAAATATTTTTATGATGAACTATATACCAATACCAAAAGACCCTTTGTGAGCTAATCTTATCCCACTGACTCTTCTCTAAATCAAACTGCAGCCTTATTAAAAGCAATCAACTTAATATCCACAAGAGAGTTAATTCTGAGTATGGAATAACCTTCTTCAACACCAACACAGAAAATGGTAAATGGTCAAAAAAATCAGTATGATGACTAAAGTAAGGATATATTAGGTAAAGTGGTTGTCTCACCACACAGCTATGACTAATGCTACTCTTATTTGGATTTACTAACTGAGGTCATACAATATTAATTTTAAGATATTCAATTCTGAGAGTGGATATTATTATTATTATTAATTGAATTTCTTCTCACTTCACTAACCATGTTGTCTTCTCTATATAGTATTATCTATCTAAACTGTCTATCTGTGTTTGGTCCATCTCACAGATAACTGGATTTTTTTCGTACTATTCTGATTTTTATGATCTCGTATACAAAATTTTGTAACATTGTGCAATGTTGCCAGTGCTTAATATTTATGATTGTTCCAGTAATGATCACTTATAACCGAACGAACAGATGATAAAATAATGTATAGGTTTGATGACCGAGTATCCTTAATTTGACTGATTTCTTTATCATCATCATTATCTTCATTGTCTATGATTTTGTATAATATAAAAAGAGAAGACATTTTCTTTTACAAATATTTATTATAAATACTTGAGTGCCATGAACAAAATACTAAAGGGAATTGTAAAGTGAAACCAATGACTATAACCATTAATAAAAAAAACCCTTAAAAATCTGTCAAACATATTATAATAAGCCAAGTGAGTAGCACTAGTATATGACTAGATTTAATGTCTGGGACAGGTGTGCTACTATGTACTTTATAAATATGCCCGCGTGGCATTGTAACTTTTTGACTCATTCACACTTCGGCAAAGCAAAGGCTCTCCTCCTTTTCAAATAATAATAATTTTTTTTTTTTTTTTGACACCACAAAGTGATTGTAGAAGTTATTGTAGTAGAACATGCTTCAGACCCCGTTGCCAGATGTCCAAATGACAAACAATGTAAACAATTAACGGCCTCAGAGCTAAGCCAACATTAAATGTGCAGGAAAAGCGGTAGCAAAACTATATGACAGGACATTTCCGGCAAAGCACCGTCGTCGTCATCATCATCATCATCATCATCAGTGTGCAACAAATAAACTTTGCGTGCGTTCGTACAACTAAAGGAAAGAAGACAGGATGGATGGATGAATGAATGGAAGAAAGGAAGAAATGAAAGGAGGAAGGAAGGAACAATGCATTTATAACGGTCACTTTTCATTGTACGAGTATAACGGGGAAAACTCGCAAATAAATGTAACGAGGACAATAGTTTTCCTTTTTTTTTTTTTTTGCAATTTTGTAGGGTTTTTTGTGCAATTTTTTGCTATTTTTTTATTGTGAAAATTGTGATAGGTAATTATGTTTTAAGCCGGAAATAGCCACAAAACTAAAATCCCTTTTTGGTGCAATAATCCTGCTTAAGCTTGCCAACATCGATCATTACTTTTATTAATGTTACATTAATTTTGGCTCATAGTAAATTCAAAAATAGAGGAACTTAAAAATGAATGAAGATAAAGCAGCAGCAGGAGCAGCAGCAATAGCAGTAGCAGCATCAAGAGATGCTTACATACATAAGTACATATGTCCTTTATATCCTGGATATTTAAATCAAATAGGCATGAAACCTTTGTTTTGTATCGTTTTTTCGTTTTGCCTACTAAAAGGAACGGAAAATAAAAAATTAACAAATATTAACAATAAATTTCCAAATGTCACATTAATTACGCTCATAGTGCTGCATATTAATTAGATGAAACAGAAGTCCTTGCTTCGTTAACAAGGAAAATCTGTGACTTTTCTGTGCATGCAAGTGAAAACTATACCTCTAACTATGAAATCCCTTTACTTTTATTTGTTTGTTCCTCTTCTCATCTCATTCTTTTGGAAGATTTTCGTATGCAAAATAATTATTTCAATTTATATTTATGGCCACTTGATGAAGTGCAACCAGTGCTCCTTGTTTCGGTCTCCCTTTCCATCGAACAAATGCTCATCATTTTCATCATCGTTTATTCTGGGTTCGCCCTGAAGGGCGTTTCGTCCTTCAACGTTTACAGCCACGCATACTTTCGTCCTGGTTGTGCTCATTTGCATAACAATTACAATAGAGCTGCAACAACTTTTTTCTTTCGATTTTTATGTTTATGAACACAAGTCCTGGGTCTATCCATTCCTGTCTATTGAAGATTTGTTTGTCGTTTGTGATGCAATGCTAATGGATTTTGTAAACTAGCAGCGGGTGTGAAGTTGTAAATTCGGTGTATTGTTTGCATAGGAACTCATTCGCTTGAAAAGAAGTTTCTTACAATAATTTCATTTTTCTTCATTTCTTTTTTCGGAAATATGGTAATGTGTTAGATGAATGTGTTTTATTTTATTAATGGTCGATTTTGTTGGGGATTTTTTTAGAGTAAATAGTAGTGTGCGAGGGGTTGGCAAACTGCAAATCACCGGTAGTTGTTTGTTACGAATATAAAGGAAAATGATGGTGGTGATGATGATGATGATGATGATTGTAGTAACGCACAAAACATATAAAAGAACTAAGAATAGTAAAATATGAAAACTACTTCTAAGTGAAACTGAGGTCATAAAAAGATCAAAATAAATGGTGAAGTATCACAAACTGATGAAACTAAGCAACTGTGGTGTGAGTTTCTTTCCAAACTAAAATCTTTTACGATGGTACTTTCCAGATTCATTTCAGTGATAATTTTAAGATTTAAATTTTCAAAATTTCTTCATCATTTTTGTTTTAAAATATACTTTTATAAGATGAGAACATAATCTGTGATAACTTTATGTACTTTTATCTTGATGAGGTGTTTTACCAAATGAACCCTTTATTTTTTTTTTTTTTTTATATTTTGCCAACCAACATCTTCAATTTCACTCTTCAATTAGTTTACATGTTTTTATTGAAAAATACTTCAAATTTGACGTAAATCCTTTAAACTTGTGCTAAACCACTTTGATCGGCTTATAAATCAACTATTGTATAACATTTTGTAGTCATTTGTATCCTGTGCATGTTTCCCATTTTATCTACTACTATAACAACCGAACAGTCAACAGAATCAGAGTGAAACTCAAAAATGTGACACATTGGCAGCTTAAAAAATCCTTTTCTTTTTTTTTTCTTTTTTTAAACTACAAAATCAAATAAACATCAACAAGAACAACAATGAAACTCTTTTCAGTCCAACTATGTACAATATTTGTTTATCCAATGTTTTTCGGTTGAAAGAGTACACACGCATACACGGAGAAATCAAAAAGCACCAGGTTCAATATGCTTCTGAGTGAATGAACTCAGTTCTTATGGGTTCAGTTCGTGTTGCATACAACAACATTGGCAAAACAAACATGTAAGGAGTATGGAAGTGCCTTTCGCATTCGGAAACTGTTACGAATCTGCTAACCCAAATACGTGTAAAAGAGATATGAGATACATGAAGTTGCGTTCATTTCACAGATCAACCAATTCGAGCAGGGTAATGAATCGCTAAAAAGGTTGCATGATTGCATAGATAGACGAATATGGTACGTGTTGTTAAGGAACCAAAGCGAATTGAGAATGAACTCAGCAAAAGGGTTTCCCATTTTTTTTTTTATTCTGTTCTATTTTTTTTTTTTTTTTTTTTAATATTTTATGAGGTGTAGTTTTTTCGCGCATCAAAGGGTTAATGTGTCGAGTGTTGCAAATGTGTAATGCACTTTCTTTAAAAAAATGTTTGATTGTTATTGTACAGTATTTTTATTTTCGGCATTTCTTTCTAAAAGGCGTAAAATGTTTTTTAGCAAATACAATATTTACTAATCAAGCGTTTTATTTGTAAATTTTGTATGCTACCAAATGTCATCAATTGAACTCAATAATTCACTACAATAATCATGGGTCATATCGATGGATTCGATTAAACTCGTTAGTAAGTAAGTGTCAAATTCAAAGACTGTTTCAACAAAACACACAGCTGCCTTACAATTAAGGTTCTTTCAATTACATATATACATAGTACTATATGTATGTTATCTATGAACTGATTTGGGATAAATTGGAATTCTTACAACAAAATTCATTTGTTTCTTTCATTTGAGAAGTTTATCTTTTGTAAATATACCATAATATCTGTAACAATTTGTTTCTATTTTTCGAGTTCTTATCAGATCAGATCAGATCAGATCAGATCAGAAAATTATATATTTTTCTTTCAAACAAGAGTTTCATCATTACCATAAAAAGCGAATCCAAATCATTGATAGAATTAATACAACCCTGATGAAACTAGTAACACTAATATGATACCAAATACCAGAGATTTAATCTTAAGTGAAACAGAATTCACAGGGGAACATCCCTTAGCCCTTAGCATAGTATTTTATCTATTGTAGTTAGAGGATAACTCCGCTGCCATTGGAATCTTTGTAAGTTTAGAGAAATTCTATCCTGCTGGGTATTTAGTTCTTTGTTGGAAAATACTGAATGATTGCAAAGATAAATCCCAACACCTTTGACAATGGCAAGTAAATGACATTCGTCGGATTTATGTCGACCGCTTGCTGCCTCGTTTGAGTTACTGAAGTTGCTCTATTTTTATTCTAAACTCACTGTGATATTTTTGTTGTCATCTGTTTGATGACATAGATTAAAGCAGTAGAGCGAAATAATCGCAAGGTTTATTTAAAAAGAAATTTCATAATCATAGATACAACAATAAAATCAAAAAAAAAAAAAATATACAAAATCGGTCAGTTCAAACGGAAAGAAAGGAAAATACTTCCGAAGTGAAAAAATAAATAAAAATCTTTACAAAACAAGTGGCCACAAAATTGTTTTTTGTTTTGTTTTGTTTTGTTTTCTTAACCAAAAGAAAGATATTTTATTCTTATAACGGAAAAACAACAACAATGAAAAACATCAGCAATAACAACAATAGAGCAATTGAGTCGATATATGGATGCATGTATGTGTTTATGCTCATCATATGCGTATAAAGTAGAAGTACTACAAGCTCAACTGGTTCTCGACTCTTGCCGGTTCATTCAACTAAATAATTTAAGTGCCATTCATGCAGGTCCAATGCTCATGTTTCATGATTTCCTTTATACTAAGTACAATCATACACAGAGTGAGATAGAGTGAGAGACTCCTTTTTTCCTTACATGTTTATTCATTCGTATTTGTATGTATGTTCGTATGTAAGTATGTTGTTGGACCGTTTTGTATTCGTAATTCTGTTTCTGTGGCAGGTGACGCGAAGTTTTCTATTCCTCACTGCATCGTTTGTTCTGTTGTTCTGTAGTTTGGTTCGTTGATTCGTCCAGACTCACTCGCCACATTGATTCACTCACCCTCACCCCATATCAAATTGTGCGGGGTGCTGCCCCCTACGGTAAGCATACTCATTCTGATTCTCAGTCTCAGTCGCAGTCTCAATACAAAACAATACAATATTTATTTGAATTTAAGTCTTTTGTTTTGAAAAATGAAATCTGAAATCTGCACGGGGTTGTTTATTTTAGCTACCGACTCGACTTCATTGCATGTCATGTCGACAGTCTGTCGATTACTTTGACTTTGTGCTCGTTATAAGTATGAGCGGATTTTGTTTTATTATTATTATTTTTATTTTATTTTCTTTATTTATACTACATACAATACATAGTTCCTTGTTACACTAGGGTGAAATGCTACCAGCACTTAAATGCACCTAGAATGTTTTTATAAAATGTATATATTTATGTGTTTTTAAACAGATTATTTTAATCAGAGAAATGTTTTCTTAGTATTTCTACTATTCCCGAGATCGTCTATTTGAAAATTCAATAAAATCATTTTAATGATCTTCATCTAGATTCATCCAGAATTTTCAATATTCCACAGAGAGAGTTAATATGATTTATTGTTTTTGTTTTTGTTTTTTTTTTTCTGAATTTCAACTTTATTAGCAAAAATAGTAATATTATTTTTTTTTTGAAAAAATTTAGGTATACAATATCCTTATAACTTATAGACTTATCACGCAAAAATTCCTGAAACAAATGACTAGCTGATCCCTATATCAGAATAGAAATTACAATTGAAAAATACTTATAATAATAGATGAACTACCAAAAATATTCTTATGTATTTAGTTCTATTTATTAACTGAAAAACTTTGTTGAAGTTGAAGGTACTTAATTACTTAGACAACCAGATATCATATTTTGGAGTTCTCTATCTTGTACTCTAATATGTATAGTAAAAGTAAGTATGATATTCTATCAAACTATAACTTCGATTCATTCCATTATACAATATAATAAGAAAATAAATGAATATTTTTTATTGAATACTAAATATAGAATAGAAATTATTGGATAAATGCAAATGCATAATGGTTCAGTAAGTTTCCCACTCTTCTTTATACATAATACTATACTATAAACTTAGTCAACCATTTTGCTATATGCCGATCTTTCTATAACTATATACCTTACTATATGGTAGTAGTAGTAGTAGTAGTAGTAATATTCATTTATTTTCTTATTTGAAATATTTCTAGGTTGATTAAAAATTTCATTATTTGATGAAAACTAATAAAGTTGTATCAAAATAATGAAATTATATAATCAATTTGTTGAAAAATTCAAAAATATTACATCAATTAGATTAATCAAATAAAATTGCATTGAATTTTTCGAGAAATCTTTCAATGAAAAATTGAATGCAAAAATTATTTATAATGAATCCTCATGTTTTGTAATAAAGTCGAATTTTATCTATTTTTTTTTTTTTTTTAAGTATTTATATCACGTGTTTTATTCCCCGGGCCTATATTATTTAAGAACCCAACAATTTTACTCGTATATTAATTGATTTGACTTGACTAACTATACCTGACTAGAAAATGGTTCAAAGTTTGTGCTAACTTGTGTAAGACTCTGATGATGAGGATGATGCAAATGAGTTTCTTCATTGTAATCCTTCCATGGTGGAGTTTGTGTGTAAAAACTGCTGTGCTGGTGTAAGGGCGTCGTCACTGTTGTTGCCGATGTTGATGTAATATCGAGTCCTGTTTGATCCAAAGGTGAAGGCGTCATGTAGCCTGAAACAGCGGATGAAGACTGCGGGTAATCCCGCTGTGATGGTTTTAGATTTGCAGCTGCCTCAAAACTATTACAGAAAAGTTCATATTTCTGTTGTTCAAAGGGCTCCATAGATGTTGGTAGTGGATGTGGTTGATTGCGCTGATGCTGGTTTTGCTTTTGTTGTTGGTACAATCTCATGCTAGAGCAGAAATCGAAACCCGACGGTGTTGGCGGCGATGTAGATGATGGCGCATGCGTGCCATAAGCTAACGAAGGATTTATGGGTTGATGTTGATGTGGTGTTTGGAGTTGGTGTTGTTGCTGTTGCTGTTGGTGTTGGTGTTGCTGATATCCTTGATATTGGTGCTGATGATGCGGAGTTAGTTGCGTTGGAAAGTTACAGCGCCCATAACCGAATAAAGGGAACGGTTGAGGATTTACAAAAAGTGCATCGAACAATTCTTTTGTGATACGTTCTCCACTAAGTGTGAAATTCTGCAATTTCTCCAGATCCAAATTTATTGTATTGCCACGCTCGAGCACTTGATTCAATGCAAAAATGTAGTTATGCGCGAATCGCAAGATTTCAATCTTCGTGAGTTTTGTTTCCTCAGGCAACGATGGTAATGTGACTCTTAAACGTTCCAGCGCATCATTGAGAGTATGCATTCGATTACGCTCGCGATCATTAGCTTTCATACGTCGGAACTTCTTTATTCGTTGCACTTGTACTGGGCTACGCGAACGTGTCACTCGATTTTTGCCGACGGCATACTTTCGTTTGGGTCGTGGCTGATCCGGGTCGGTATTGGTTTGTGGCGCTTTAGTTGGCGTAGAAGTCTCTAATGGCTGAAATGTGGCCTTCTTAGTGAGATGTTCGACTAGAGTTCGACCACTGCGAGTGCTCTGATTGCTACTTGTATCGAGTAGACCAACGAAACCGGCATTTGTTTGTTCCCAGTTGGCGACTACGTTGACTAGCGCCACAGAAGATTGTGTTCCTGGCGATGTTGCTATATTAGAGCTTGCATACGCATCGAGAGCGCTGTCAGAGAAATCAAGTCGTCTACGCGATCTGTTGCAATCGGTCTCGAAACTTTTCTCATAGCCGCTGTCAAAGGAGGAATTATCGTCCTCGTCGTCACCGAAATCGAAGCTTCGATCTTCGAAGGTGCCGTAACAGGTCGACATTGGACTTGTAGTCCGGATCGAAAGGGATTTTTGTTTTCTTTATTTCGCTTTTCTTTTCGGGTTATGTTAACAACGGGTTTTGTCGGGCGTTATTTTCGTTAAGCATTTCCGCTTCCGCTTTTCATGAAACTCGTGTTTACCGCTTCGCGTTCTTAAGCCAACTAAACATCGCGAAAGGGCGCGCATTAGTTTTATGCATAGTCAACGTCCAGTCCTCAGTCATTCAACCAACCAACCATTAGTCTGCTCACATACATATCCATATCTATATGTATATATGTATATGTGTACATATCTGCATGTGTATATGTGATTAAGCCAGTTGAGCTTAGTGGCGGCGGCAGCAACCCTTGATGCATTGTCGTCGGTCGTGGTGACGGCGCCATAGCACAAATCCAGGCTGCGACAGATATTCTGTGATTATGTGTGATATTTTTCTACAGAGGGGGTTGATACCTTCCAGAAATACAATATTCTAACTCACACACACACACACACACACACACACACACACACACAAACTAAAGCATTTGTATACTCATAAACATTCCAATGACGCAACACAAATAAACAAAAGCCAATAGGAAGCAGCAGTTCGTCGATCGAATTTGAATTTCCCGGCGGCAAACAATAATAAATATTTAATTCTTGATCATCTTATACAACTTAGTATAAGAACTAATAAATTTTTAATTAAAACAAATTATATTTATTAATTATATATTTTATTAACGTAAAATTATGTTTACCGTTATGCTTTCTATAAGTTTTTGGAATTGTTGGTTGTACGTTAAATAAAAATATCATATTCCCTTTTGCATATTCTTGATTTATCATCATGCACATTGGTGCACTTTCTTTCTTCGGTTTATGATTTGGTTTTGCGATACATTCTTTCTTTTAATTTTTTTTTGATTTTGTAACACTTTCTTTCTTTACATCTTTGTGCAGTTTATCGCTTAATTTTGTAGTAGTTTTTTTCTTTTCCACTTTTTTCGGTTGGCTCGATTTGGTAGCATTTGTTTTCTTTTCACCTATTCTCAGTTTAGCAGGTCTACCAGGTTTTAGATCTGCATATAAATCACAAAGACCTTCCTCTACACAGGTCCAACAACATTCCGGAAATGGTTTCGTAGTATCAACTACATTATGTGACAGCCTTGAGCAATATAGAAATGGTGGAATTCTCTGACAACTAAAACAAAGAAAAAACATATTACTTTACCATATTTAATTAAGCTTAAAATGACTTACTAATAAATTAAAGCATCGCCCTTCTCATTGTGACACATAACGCCACCGCACACTTGGTCATCTTTTTTAAATTCCCACAATTTTAAAGTTCCCTTTTCTCCGTTACATTGATTATCTATGAATTAGACCATTAAATTCATTCTGATCCTCTTTATTAAATTAGTATTGGAACCAATATGCATACTTGAATATGACATTTGAATATGATGCACCAAGCCGCTGCTAAAGGTAAAGAGACTTGAAATTGTTAAAATGTTTATTAACGAATTCATGGCACCTAGAATGCTTAATCAAACTGAACTGAACTGAACTGAATGCTAAATCTAAAGCTCCTCCATTGGTATTTATAGAGTTTTTTTTTTTTTGTTTTAATCACACCATACCCATACACATAATATACTTTATGATGAAATTTATACAGCTTTAGGATCAATTTACTTAGAAAACACTTGTTTTAAGAATTGAAGATAAGAATTGCAATATACTCATATTACAAACTACAAATGAACTTTAATTTAGCAAATAAAATAAAAACACTTGTTCTTCGCTTGAAATTTGAATTAATGATATCATTTTTATTGAAATAATAATAGTAAGTTTTAATACTTACCGAGAATTAATAATTGAATCATATTTAAACTTATATTTATATTGTATTTATTGTATTTTCTGTTAATCGTATTCTACTAGATGGACAAATATTCTTTCCTGCTTGTTGTCTCTTAACATTCCCCAGACTATGCTTGAGATTTCATGAAAATTTCATCAAAATCGATAAAGTGCTTTCGGAGTCCATAAGCCAATACATACATTCACTTTTATATACTATATATCATATATATTGTATATAATATGGATAAAGTTTTTTTTTTGAATTATACATACTTAGAATTATTGTATATTGTATATGTTGTATGTACTGACTAGTATAGTATATTTGTATCTATAGTATAATTGAAATCATTTGTAAGCTTAATGATACAAATAAGATAATCTATATGAGAGCGTGTAAGAATTGTTGAACCATCGCCAAAGTATTGACTGACCACATGCATACAGAATAGAACTAACAAATACCGATAAATGCATAAAAATTGTCTGGGTCCATATAAGTATGTGTATTATATTATTGTCCTGTTCTGTTGCGAACATGATTAAAACAACTAGTGTCACCTCTGTTCCGAAACTTAGCAGAGATCACATGAGTCCAGCGAAAGCAGAGCTTCTAATATTGACAAAAAGTATCTAATGAGCCTCATATGATTAAGGCATAACCCAATTGATCCGTGCTTGGATATTAATATCAATCAGATTAACCAAACCGAAATACTTATATACTACTATTTAAATGAGTGTGCGATAAGAATGCATTTAATTTAATAATATTAAGAGTTATGAAAAATGAAAAAGTTAATTTTCCCATATACGTATGTAGTTAATTAAGCACTTCCGTTAATGCCCATGTACTTATCAGAATTAATAGGCAATAAATATGAAGTAATGCGACCGAATGACAAATTTGTGGTATCAATGAACATGGACACGCGTCCAAGTGCCAAAGCATGCAACACAAACTAACACCAGCCGTCTGCATCTATGACAATTTAATTGCCGCACAAAAGGCGCAACAGTGCATGCAAATAGGATGACACCAGAACCACACTACACCACACCACACCACATCACATCACACCAAGTGACAAGCCAAACAAACCCATTGGGCCAGTTGGTATTGTCAAGCAACCAACGCATGTCGCCACTTAAGTTTACGTTCACACCATGCGGCACGTGCCTTTATCTTCGTATTGCTTGTTGCCGAATGGGTGTTTAGACGAGTGGGTGAGTGGGTAAGTGAGTGGGTGAGTGTGGTTGAGAAGAGTTAAACTGATACTCTAACTTTGTTGTCTTTAGTCAACCGATTTTTATGATTTTCATGATTTTCATGATTTGAAAATGTTCGTGTATACAAAAGAAATCTGTTAATATTTATTGATGTGAAGCCACGTGTCCATGTTTAATTTACTTAACAAATTGAGAGATAACTAAGTACATTATGTATGTAAGTTTGGTAAATTGGGGCGGGGCGGAAGGGAGGCTGCATCGAAAATATTTATATTATGGCATGTGTATGAAATATGATTGGGCAACTAGTTATTTACTGACGACCTATGATAAGTATAATTTTTGGTTTTACTTTTTTTTTTACTACTAACTTATTATAGAAATGTCAGAGCTCAGAGAAATACAAACAAGAATACTATATTTGTTTGCCTTGAGGCAATTTCAGTCATTGACGAAGGCGAATATTTATTCATGTGATTTTTTTTTTTTTTTTTTTTTTTGATTCTATTTATTTATTTATTGCCATAAGTAAATATGTATACATAACATACATATACATATATGTGTATGTAATGTGTGAATGTATTTTTGTAGAATATTATCCTGCAGGATAAATTCAATAATATGTACAAGTTTCCGGAACGTTTGAGCCAAAGTAAATATAAATTTTGCCGCAGGCTAATTGCATTCGAACAAGCGACGCAAATTCAATTTGCAGCGCTTCTTATGGCAGGTTCGGGTTTGGTTTTGGATTTGGATTTGGCTTTGGCTTTGGCTTCGTGTTCGGGTTCATATTCCAAATCGGTGGAATTGGTTTGTACTGGCATCAGATTCGGTTGAATTTAGTATTTCATGCATAGAATGGTGGAAATATACAGAGGACAGAGTGGTAGTGAGAGAGGGAGAAAAGGGAATCACGTATTGTTGTCGTAGTTAATTCTTGTAATTTGATATTTTAGCTATTTAGTAGTTAGATTTTCCACCCCAAAAAAGAACAAAAGAAAAATCATTTGCACATTGAATAGAAGAAGAATTATAAACGAGATGAAGGTTCAATAAATTCATGAAGGCGAAATGAACACAACACAACACAACTCAACTCAACTCAGATCAACACAATTTAATTCATATCATCTCATCTCAATGCAGCAAGACTAACTGAAAAAAAGAAAAAGATGTGGTAGCATGGACATGCACCTGGCATTTGTCATAGACAACCTTTTCTTTTCTTTTCATTTTAATTTTCATTTCTTTTCTTTTCTGGTCTCGTTAAACAAACTCATCTCACTCACTCATCTGTCACTTGTTCATTTCGACTGATCTGTGTTAATACTTTGTTGGCTTTATATCAAGTGTGATGTCATAAAAATCATTAAAATCTACAATGAAATTTCCCTTATTGTTTTCATTATGTTTGCGCATTAATCTAAAATTAACAAAGCCAATGAAAGCGTAACGTTAAATAAAAACAATGACAACCCAAATTAAAATTTCCACTTTCAATTTTCTGCAATATTCTGACTTAATACGAGACAGACAAAGGATGTGGCGTTTGCATTATTTTATATTTGCAAATACAATATCTACAAGAAATTGTTTATTTAAACCGAAATCAAAAGGTTTTTATTTCAATTGATTTGTTTGTTGTTTGTGTTTTGTGTTTTTTTTTTTTTTTTTTTGTTCGGATTTTAGCACAGAGTATTGTTTGTGTGTATTATTTAGAATAAAATCTGTTAGTATTTGTGTGCATGTGTGACAAATGTCATTGTCAAGGTTAACAACGAGAATAGAATGAAATGAATTTGTCTTTTGTTGCTGTCAGTTTGTCTTTGTTTATGATTTTCATGGTAGCATTGGCTATGCCAAATTATTTTACTCTTAAGTTCTTTGAAATGTACATTGTTGTTGTGTGTAGTTACAGGAACCTCACACTCTAAATACATATATTAATTTATTCTTCAATATTCTTCTAAGAACTTTTGTAACTCACATAGATTATCATTGTCATACTAATCAATGTGAAAGTATCTTGAAAAACTTTGTATTATTTTATAACAATTTCACCTAGTCCTTCCTTAGGAGTTCTCGCAAAAGATTTCTGCAAATGCTTTGAGGATAAAGCGGTAGAGGAAACTATCTGTGAGATAAGATTCTTCGTTGTATTTGAAGACCTAAAAAAATGGATGTCGGGGAATAGAACAATGTGTATTACAATAAACCTCTGAACTGATTATCACCTTTACCTAACATTCTCTCTTTTTCATCTTACTTTGCTAATTCCTTCCAATCTGACAGTTAATAAGTTATTTCTTATTTACTTCGTTTGCAATGTTTGACTCTTCCTATTGTTGGGATCGGTTGTGACTGTTTTCCCAGATTTACACTATTGTTTTTCATCATCAACGAACAGGTTGCAGTGTTCAGGGCACCAGCATTGTATACAATTTTTAACGCAGATATGCCGACTTCTAATTATTCAAACATCTTGCTAGCAACAAAACACAACAAAAACATTGCAGTGATTTCATAATATGGCCAAACGCTGGAATTTCGCCATCTATTAGAGCAAATCATCCAATAATGACTTCACTCTGAGGCGTGATATCACCAACGGCTCTCAGAGTATTCCAAAGGTGAAGCAATTCTGATAACTTGGTCTATCCTGGCGTGCACATCTGATCACATTCATCGTGGTATGTTGATACGCAAATTGTGGAAATTAAATTGGTTGCTGCGCTCATCTAGTTAACTTTCCTAGTCAAACAAATGGCTCATTAAATAGATGCCTCGACTTTGCTTTACGTTTTACAACATAAGAAAAGTGCAGGCTTGCCAAAAAGAAGACTCTAAGACAATTCATGGACCCTTATGGATTGTGCGCTCCTACATAGAGAAATCAATTTGTCTGAAATCTCTGATGAAAAAAATTTACACAGCAATCGTGACAGCAGTGGCTTCAAAGGCATCCAAATTTGCTATGAGACTGGCTAGAAACTCTCTTTGTAAACACATATATAGACAAAAATAAACATATTAAATACAATAAATAAAGAAACTGGCATAAAAAAAATATATATATATATAAAATAATTTTTTTTATTTATTTTTTTATAATGTTTTCGCAAATAACCAATTACATAAAACATTTACATGATTGTATGGAATAGTGACTTGGCAATTATATTGCAGTGATTATTAAAGTTGTTGGTGACCTTCTACTAAGAAGGTCATTAGGAGGGAGCCCCTTTAATCGGCGTCTGCTTACGCTATGGGCGAGGGATTTCGCCAGACAGTTTGGATGAGTTTCCAGTCTTTGTTGATGACGATTGCTGTTTTGCAGGATTTCTTCGAGCACCGTGGGCATCCTTAAGTCTCTGTGCAAGATGGTGCTCTGCACAAACCAAGGAGCCCTCCCAGTTATGGGACGTTGCGCCTTGTTTTGACAGGCCTGGGCTCTCTGAACGCTGCTGGCAACTGAATTTAATAAGAGAATATTGAACATTTACAAAAATCATGAAACCATAAATAGAATAAACGAATTGAAGTAATATAGTAAGTTATCAATGAAATGTAGAACAAAAATTTGTTTTGAATTGAAATTGCAGCTGTTACAATCGAGTTATCGAACGATAACAACTTGGTTTGTAATCGATTTCCTGAGATTTGTGTTTGTGTAACTGACAAAAAGCTAAATGATACAAGAATAAGTGTTGTATGAGGAAATTCAATTCAACGTTAAATTTAATTAAATAAAATCCTAGCAGATAATTAAATTTATAATTCTTTAAGTTAAAATAATTTGTAATTCTTAAATAATGTTTTTTTTTTGTATTTAATAGATTTATTTAATTTAATAATAAGAAAATTCTATTCTATTATATTCTTGAATTGTTGTTGCACGTGTGCAACCTTTGCAACCTACGAGCGAATAAAAATTTCTATAATAAAATGAATTCTTACTCAAATAATGTTCACACCAATAATATTTTCAATAAAGCAATATGAGCAACCATAAAATTTTATTTCAATGTAAAATTATTTATGGTTTCATTATTCTTCGAGTTTGTCTTTGCGTGAGTGAATGTGTTGAAGGAAATGTTCTGAGAAGCATTGGCAGCAGTTGCATACAATGTTGCAAAAACCAAACTGAACTGAACTGAACTGAATGAGCCTTTCTGCATTCATTACATACTTCATTTCCCTATTCATGGAATTATTATTTATTGCCTTATAACAAAAGCCTTGAAAATGTCAACAATAAACAAATACGTCATCGATTACTAAAAGTTGACTTCAACTTGGCTGGTTGCCTTTGTGGCTTTGTGCGTTTTATTAGATATTTTTTTTTTTCTTTTTTTTTCTTTTTTATTAAAACATAATGTCACACAATATGGTACTGAAGGCTGACAGCAACAAAGAAAGTGTAAACAAATATGTAGAGGGATACAGCAAAGAATAGATAAGTTTATAAATCTTAAAGTTTAGATTATGACATTTTCATTTCATGGATTGGAACTCTTCTTCTAAATAAAGTATGTAATGGAATCGGTTGATGGTAGAAACTTTCCACTCTAAATTAATTATTATTCGTTAATTGAATGATTCCAAAATCTAATCTATAATGCCAATCAATCGGATTGGATAACATATACATTGTACATACATGAAGTGTTTGTTGTTATCATCCAACTATAACTGTGTTTTTTTTTTTTTTTGTATTATTTTTGCATTTGACATTTTCATTGTTATTGACCAAACATAATTTATACCACAAAACAAAACAGAACAAAACAATCCACATTCACATAAATTTTATCATTTCATTTTATCAAGTTGAAGTTTCATTTATCAGTTTCAAAATCAATTAGCAGCTAACTTACGTAGCTCCTCCTTCCTTATTGACTAGAAAGAAAGAACTTAACAAAACATAACAGCGTCATACATTGTTAGCTCGCTATCTGAGGTGTCATATGTGTATACAATTGTATTTGTATCTATGCATATGAAACCATTCATTATAAGCACCGATAGCATTGTCATAAATATTCACATCATCGTTTATATCGTTTTGTCTATGTTTCTTGTCATGAAGTAGAACGACAAAAAATTGGCGATGGCAACCTGTTGAATAGACACTTGCACCTACTGCAGATACTCAGATACAATAAATACATTGTCCTGTGTTCAATTCATGCATTGTTGTTCTTGTTGTGCTTCAATATTAATACATATTGAAGACCGATTTTGAAAAGCAATTGAGGTAAATAGAAAGAATGTCGTCATAAATATTCATAAGTGATTCACTAAAAGGGTCAATTTTTTGTACTGTTTTTTATGTTGCAGTATATGTTTGTATTCCATAAAAGACAAATGGTGATGATGTAGGTTGGCTTCATTTGGTTTTCATTTTAGAAATGCATGGGAGAGTAAATGGAATAAATGCATTTAGCAGCAAATAAACGTAAGAAACAATGGGCGCATTGAAATTGCTTCGCTTTATTGTTGTTAGCGCATTGAGTAGGGCTGAGGTTATGAGAATTAAAGCCTCAACAGCAGGATGCTAAGTGGTTTTGGCTAATGCACAATTCTTAAAAATTTTTCATACGCCAACACAAAGTGTGTGAAGGAGAAGTTATTCAACTCATATGCAAAAGAAATGATAGTTGAGGATAGATAGTAAGTAAGCTGACATGTGGCTTTGGACAAACAAAAGTGTAGGCTAAAAAATCAACAAAATATATATAGAGAAAAGAAACAATAGAACAAAATTCATCTCATGGATATGGTTTATGCATAAATGTGTGTACATTACAAACCACCAAAGACCACCAAGCAACTTCCGTTGAAGTCGCAGTCGCAGTCGCAGCGCAAAAGTATGCTACACTTAGCTAAATTTACTTCTATTAACATTGAATGTATTGGTATTGATGGCTTCACTGTATGCGTGTAATTGCAGTTGACTTCGTTCATCGTGTTCAATCGTTCAACTTCGTTATCAACATCGGTCCTGTTGTCGTCTATGCTCGTTCGTTTCCATTTTGATTTATAAATGGCGGTTGTCGTACACTTTTCGAATCATTTATAGTTGATCAACAGGTTTGAAAACATCACCATAACAACATAACGAAGCAACATACCAAAAAAAACTAATCTCCCACATCTGAATATCCTGTGCCTATCAACTAATAGTTGTAGAAGAGTGTGGTTTTTTTTTTGTGTGAGTTAGTTATTCAGTGTAACGGTTTTAATTTAAATTAAAGTGAGTAAATTGAACTTCATAATATAGAAATACACATATTCTCAATGCTGTGAATTGCTTGTGGTCACTAATTGCATTAATTTATGTTGGATAAATTAAATTTACAATAAAAACACAAAAAAAAAAAAATAAAATTGTAATCTGCATATAAAATATTATTGTAGAAGCAGCAAAAACAATTCAAACGGTGGACAAGATTTTTCAATTATAGAAAAGGTAAGTAAGTAAAAGTAAGTCTATGTGGTAGGAAAGACAATATTTTTCATATTAAATCCAATTTATTGCCACTGAATGAATTGTGTGGTTTGTTGATAGATTAGTTAGTTGTGGTTAAACTATTAGTTTGGTGTAAAGAATACAAAAAAAAAGATGCTTTTTTCTTTAAATTAAAGACTATTAAAAACGGGTCTAAAATTACTAATATATTTTGTTACACATGCAATAATTAATGAATAATAATAATACTTCAAAATTCAATTGGATCTCCAAGATAAATAGTAAAAAATAAATATAAAGAATGTCAGATGAATGATTTAGTCAATATGAGATGGAGTATGAATAGCGACAATTATAGCTTCCCAGATCTTTGTAATTCTTAATAGAAATAAATATGGTAAAGATTGTATATCATAAAATATTAAACTAATCAGGCAAAGCGATCAAACGTTTCTCATATTTTCGTTTAAATCAACAGTCAGTGAAGTACAGAAAATGGAATATACATGATACTTGCACGATTCTTTTCGATAAAATAATAATAAATAAAAGAATATAATTTATACTTGTTGAAAAGGTGGTAAACTCTACTTTAATAAAAACATTTTACAAAATTTATTTAGCATATATTTTATTTTTTATAATTTTTTTTTTTTTTTGTGTAAAAACTTTGAAATATGAAGTAAAACCAAACAGAAACCATTTTACATAATATGGGCAACATCTCATATTCATTTTATGTATTGTGCAATGGGTGCTGTTATTGTCATTGCGTTGATTTCTTTCTTACTTTCACTATTACTTACAATGCTAAGTTAATTAAACTTTAAAAATGAAATTAAAAAACTAATTTTTACAGCAATATATCTTTTCAGCAGCGATTTCCAAACTCTTTGGAAGCTATAACCAAACTCACAGGTGCTAAGCAGAGATAGGAAAATCGTACACGTGCATCGCATTTATACAGATTCAAATTTAATATTTACTAAGCTTTATGACCGTCGTGCTCCCGAAAATATGCAACGATATTATTAAATGTACAAAATAGAACAACTAGCATAGTTAAATTGTAAACTTATATCAACACATTGCACTTATTGTCTACTAAAACTTGTCTAACTTGTTATAAATTCAATAACAAAGAACGTTACAAAATTTCTTTGCAAATCTTTTAGAGAACCTTGAAATATGGTTTAAAGAACTGCCATATAACTTGGCCTTTTATCAATGACACAGACAACTAAGAACGTCATTGGTATCTACTTTTCCACACTTATGTTTTCTTTAATTTAAAAGAAATTAAAATTTTCAAAGAAATGAAATTAAAGACTATGGAGAGAAGTCATGATAAATGAAAACAAACCATAATTATGTTTGATCGTGAATTATTGATTTAGAATATTTATCACAATGATTCCATTGACATGTCATTGATAAAGAAATTTCAGCTGTGTATTCAATTTAATAAACTATTCATTATTTCATTCTAATGGTGAACATCTAAGGAAAATTCATCATTTATTATCATCAATCAAATTATAATTTTCTTCATATTAAACTTTACTGGAATTTCTCACTTTGATACTTCAAATTTCAAATGAACGAAGAATTTCATTTAACCAAAAATATTGTAGAACAGAAAAAAAAAAAAACTTATTATTTAAATTCTGTTTGTTATATTAGTTTCAAATAATATTTTAATCATGATACTCATTATTCAATTTGTTGATTCCATGAACTGTCCAAAAATACATATTAGTAAAAATCTTAGAGGAAAGAAATTGTTCTCTTCTTTGGGGAAATAAATTATGCATAATACTGAAATTGAGTAACAAATGAGTAGAGTGAGTTAAAGGAATTGGAATAGTAGTCAGACAAAAACAAACGGTGTCAACCATATTAAGGAAGAAGGCTAATAGAAAAAGGTTCTATAGACACATGCGCCCGCGCAATTTTTCTTTTCTCTAGAAAATTGTCCATTCTGTCGATATCGAGATTGTGGTTGCTGTAATTGTTGAGTAAAAAATGCAAAATTTATTTGCACATTTGCGGATGGATATTTTGTTTACTTAAGCATCATTTGTTGTTGGTGTAAAAAATAAGTATGACAATCTGTGCCGGAGGCTAAGACCCAAAAAGAGACAATTGCATGATGATGTTGTCTGCACTACATATAAGAAGGAAACCCAAATATACACCAACAATAGTAAAGACATTCATGATTGACAGACACACAGACAAATAAACAAACAGAGAGTCTCAAAGGCTTCTGAACGAACATATGGTGATGATATTTGATTGAATATTTTCAATGATTGAAAGGGGTTTCCCTACTATTCTTTTAACTTACTAGAATAGTGAATGATGCTGCTGAGGCACCTATTTAAACAAATTCACAATTCAATGAAGGTTCATTCGTTTTGTATAAATATTTATTTATTTAATCTTCTAACACTTCTTTACTTAAGCAGAAATACATATCCCAATTTAAATGCGTGGGAATTTCATTCATGATATTTGAGTTTATTTCACGCTCTCGTTTCCAACCATTCTTAAACTTTTTCTATTCCCTAAATAATTTTGTAATAAATGCTAGTTTAATTTGTATAATAATTTATTTTATTTTTGAAGAGTTTTGGTAAACGAAACTCTGTTCAACTGTCACGACGACGGCATTTTTTGGGGTCGGAAATTCCACATGAAATTCAAATGTTGTAGCGCTCGGTACTATCGGAATGAATAATATTTAGATAGATGAGTAAATACATAAATAACAATTTAAATGAATGACTCAAAGGAATTGACTATGTTGGCATTGCCATGTCGCATGTCACTTCGAGTCGCTCAATGGTGTCGTGATGTTTTTAACCTCATGCATTCTGTTTAAGATAGAAGTACACGGTTTTTTGGTTAATTTCAATTTCATTACAATTTTAGTAGATATATAAATGTCCTAAGGTTCCACGGAGGAGCATATCATTTTAGTATAGTTTCAGTTAAAACAATTGATTCAATTATAACATTTTATCTAAAATGTTGTCTTTCTTAACTAAGAACTTTGATCTTTAACTGAATGACTGATTGACTGATTGTGGTTTCAATACATTCAAACTGTGTATAATGCAGAACTTTAAGAGGATGAAAATGTATACTTACTTATCTGATATGAAAATATACTACAAATATTGTGACATGTGCAAAACTATTAGTAGTCCCATTAAGAGTTTGTTCGTTTTTTTTTTTTTTTTTTTTTTATTGAAATTCGACTTGAAAGCACAACATCAATCAATCAAATGAACGCATTACAAATTAAATTCATTCACAACACCATCAAAGCGAAGCGCACTTACTTAATCAGCATTCAACATTCTATTAGGGTGAGAACAAATACACATAGATGGAAAGATAGTTTATCTTATACTAAATCTATTTAGAATATGATAGTAAATTGCAAATCATTGCAACGTGAATCCCTGCGCAGTCATCACATTTTATGCACTCTGATTTCATATTGCTTCATACAACAATTTCCTTGGGGCTTAGTTGGAGTTTTCTGTTTCATACTTGACTTTTATAAAGGATTGTCAATGTGGTTTTGCTAGGATTATTTGTATTGCTTTCTTGGCCAAGGTTGCTGTCATCTCCTTTATGAGTGAACGTTGCTGTGTCTTTAGCCAAATCAATCAAAAGCTTTTCCTAGAAACTTTGAAATTGTATTTCTATTTTATAATTTTTTGAATTTTAGAAAATTGTTGCATAACAATTCATTTTGGAGTGTAAGAGAAGAGTCAGTTAAGTTTTGTAGCATTATCACCTAACAATGATGATGTATAGTTTATAAGTTGATCCCGTTATGATGCCACAATGAGTAGGCAGATTTCAAAGCGCATGAGATTGTTGATACCAAGATGAAAGAAATTCTCAATATCATTAAAAAAAAATATATTATTATTTTAAGTATCATTAGTTTACTTAAGCTAGAGCTGGACACAGAACATAATACATTCTATATTGTCTCCGGCTTATCATTTTCTCTACAGATGGGACAGGATTTATGCACCATATATGTAGATGCCCATCATCATTCTTCTCTCATGAATCTTTATTAGAAACCGATGAGACTTCGTACTGGAGTCATAGAGGTTACTTGAAAGAAAACATATATTAAAGTATTGAAAACTGTATTATTTGCCATCCGCCCCCATAAATATGCAATATATTTGAATCTTCTATTCGAATAGGCAATATTTTACCAATATCTTATAAGTAGTACTATCACTCACAATGGGGGAAAACTTCAAATAGCTTTTATTTCAAATTATAAATGAAACCTTTGACATTAAGTAAGTGCAACTCAAATTCAAACTCAGATTAAGCAATGAAAAACTCATATATCCATACGGGTTAATGTTTTTATCCTTCATATCCCTTTTTTTTTTTTTTTTTTTTTTTTGAATGTATAAACGTATTAAGTATTTCATTTACTCACTTTATTATTGCTTCCTTCCTGGAAGTTACCCTTTCTTTTGTTATTGTTTTTGCATACTTAAAATACACAAAAATACTTTGGCAAATATTGCGTATACGTATTTCCTCGCCAATATTAATGACAGTGGTGGCATTTATTACCCACTTACACACACAAACACAAAACTCACACAAAAACATGCATAAGTCTTTAACAATTTTGGATTTTTTGGGTAAGTTGATGTCAGTCATTATTTGGCCATAAATCGTTACTGTTATGCGTTGTTGGCTTTTAGCTAACAAGTCAGCATGACCACAGGCAATGGCAATGGAATGTGGCGGAAAAGGTAATGAATATCATCGAGAGTTTTTGTAGTCGTCTGTATATCGTCATCATTTACTACGCGACGCACTTCACTTCATCTAATATCGCATACAATTAGATTGCCCATTTAGTTTAATCGTTGGTAAAGAGAAACAAAGCTGCAACCTTTGATTGAGTGACGCTAGACGAATGGAAATCGCGCCGTGTCTCCCATGGGGAAAGGCACAGCAGGTGGTTATTGCGGTAATGTAGGATGCTTGTGTTAATTACTCTGGGGATTTGGTTAGGAGCACGCATACTTTTTTATTCATTCAGTCATTCATTCATTCGTTTGTTTACTTATTTTCCATTATTTCTATTTACAGCTTAAAGTGAAGAACTCCTGGTGTCTGTGTAATCAACAAAAGATATGCCTAGCAAAAGGTCAATCACGTCGTTGCTGTTTATGCAATATTTGCTCATCAATGCGATCTGGACAAATTCGGTGGGAGCCAAAAATACACCAGAAGAAGCTACCAATGAAAATGGCTTAACGGATGTCGTCATTGATCAATTGAGTCCAGACAATGAGCAATTGAATAAACGCTCTTGGCAATCATTGCAGGGCTCATGGGGAAAACGTTTGTCGGACTCACCTGCTGAAACTGAAGACACCGATGAATCAGTATCGGGAGCAGCACTCTATGTTACTGGGCACTTTGTACCACTATTGATTACCGATGGAGAGAATACACTCGATTGGCGTACATTCCAGAATTTGGCCAATAAACCCGATTCGGAACTGGAATTTGGTGAACAAGCGAATGATCCCAACAATGAATTGATATTGAATGAGAAACGTACATGGAAGCATATGAATCAGGCTTGGGGCAAGCGACGTCAAGCACAAACCTGGAATAAATTCCGTGGTGCTTGGGGCAAACGTGAAGCTCATTGGGACAACTTGAAGGGCATGTGGGGTAAACGTGATCAATGGCAGAAGTTGCATAGTGGTTGGGGTAAGCGAAGTGTTAATGCCGCAAACTAAATGGATAAACACAAATTCCTGTCGTTTAATGAATGGGTAACTGCTGAATATGGAAAGGAAAAATTTGTTTATAAAGTAGAATTTTTTAGGGTGAAACAAAATGTAATGAAATGAGATTGGATATTTGGAATTTGTAGTTTATTTAGTAAACAAAATATACCAAAAAAAAAAAAAAATAACGAAAAAAAAAATATATATAAAATAAATCATAATTAATGCTAAATATCGATGAAGTACATCATATAATATTTATAATACAATATATATGAAATATTTTTAGAACAATTCTCAATGCTACAGAACTAGGAAGTAGTAAATTTACTACATTATTGTTGTTGCATTTCGATTAAATTATATTGTATAAAATTATGTCAATTCTATAAAAATGTATGAAAGCTCGCAGATGGAACTCAATATTTCTTAAATTTTTATTTCGATTATTATTATTATTATTATTTATGCATTTGTATTTTCCCCCAAGAAGGTGTGCACAATTAGGGCTCAAGTCACTAAACTTTAATAAATTTAATCAAAATACAGTTGTGTCTAACTAAATTTAATAAAAACTAATCTCAATAAAACTTCTTACAATAAAAATTAAAAAAAAAAAAATAAAATAAAAAAATTACATGAGAAACCCATAAATATAAAGCTTGATAAAAGAAATATTGTATTGCTTTTATTATTATTACAGATTATAACTTCTATGAAGAATTTATGGGTTATGAATTTGGGAAATAATAAAAATTTAACGATAACAACTTTGATTTTATAATGGGAAGCAATGTTCAAGAGTCTAAGCAACAGGAGTGGATAAATAAACTCTGGAAGACACCACTTTCACTGGGAAAGCATTTCCTTGTACTTATTGTCTTCAGATTTTAACATAATTGTTTCTCGGAATGAGATGATTGGAAGCAGGACAACATAACCAGCCCAGTCGAGCTTCCAATCCATGCAGATGGCTCCAAAACGGAGTAAAAGCTAAAGCAAAGTCATAGTTGCCACTAGTGGACCTGGCTCTGTTCACGGAATCTTCAGGTTGGTTTTAGAGGCTGATGGAGATCTGTTGGACCAACTAGAAACTGTCAGACGTTTAGCCAAATTTCATATCCCCCCCCCCCCTTCTTCATAATCCTTCCAGCATCACAATGAGCCGCACGGCTTCTGCGAGGGCTCTGGGGGGGGGGGAAGTGGCGTGGAATAGAAAGTAGTTAGAAGAGTTGTGATTTATTTAGTAACAGTTTAGCAATGGAGGTTCTATGCCCCGCAGTTGAAAAAGGTATTAAATATTATCTGGACAAGAAATTTTTCAAAAAACCGGATAATATTGAAAATGCAACAGCAACGGCAGAATTCATTGCCGTAATAGCCATTGGTCATAATGTATATCCTTTCAAAAGGATCTATTATGGAAGAGACAATGAAAAAAAAAACAATTGTCCGTGTTTATTGCGTGGGTACAATGTAACGTACTATTCATAGTGTGAATAAGAGAATACTAATAATAGAAGAGAAGATATGTATAACGTACATAGATATTACGGAGTGTTCCACAGACTGTTTGGAAAACTTATTTAGAACGTTCCGAGCTTGTGAATTACATACAGCATATGATTGGTAAATTTATATCAATGAAGATTGTAAGTTCACCATATATGCAAAGTTCTAAAGACAAAGATATACCATTGGAGTTGACTTTCGGAAATGAATTTTTCAAAAAGTCTTACTCCAAATAAATGAACACACATAGCAGTTATAGCCGACCAATTGGAATTTGATGAACACAATTCCAATGTAAATGGTCGAAATGAAATTCAAATGTCGAAATTGGAAATATGGAGATATTTGAATGAATCTGTTTTGATAAATGTTTGATTAAACTTCAATCACTTCCTACTCTTCCCACTGATACGTATATTCAAAGAGTGAACCCAACAGATGATTATAACCACGTTTTTAATATACAAACATTCATGTATATTGTATTATACTTAATTATAATTTTGCCAGTTACACCACACACCAGACAAAAAAAAAAAAAATGTAAGTAAAATAAAATGAAATGTAATTTTTTTTTCTTATTTCAATTTTAAATTTTATTCCAGGATCCTCAAGAATTGAAATCGAGGAAACGCCGTGAATCACAAGATTCCGTCTTATTCGAGACCTCTTGGGTCAACGGCAAACAACAAATATTAAAGTGGATATGATGCAACAGTAGGTGGTTTCATGAAACTCATGAAAGTACGAGTACTTATAATGAAGAAATTGAGGAAAGAAACATTGTTTGAAGACAAATAATTAGAAATATAATGGTGAATATGCCTATTGAGAAAATCAGACATCCTTTGAAAAAAGAAAAAAATTATTAACGCACTGTTTGAAGTTCCTCAAGGGTTGTGTGGAAATCTGCATTAATAATCTGCAAAAAAAACATCCTTTAATTAAAAAATAAGTGCTGATGTAAATAAATAATAAATCGGTTTCTAGTAATCTAAATTATTTGTATATAAAATTAAATATATAAAATTATAAAATATCGATTATTTTTTTTTTTGTGATTATTGTAAATTTTATCAAATATAATTTAATTAACAAATAAGAAGATTTGCGTTTTTTTCTGCCGTTTTTTTTTTCTTGCTGTGAGTTGTGTAAATTAAATTAAAAAAAATAATTTGTGTATTTATTAATTATTTATTTGCAGCAATAATGCACGCTTGAGTCATCATAAATTTCAGACTGAGGTTCATATTAAAATTGCTTCCCTTTTATAGCATTTCGTAACTCAATTCGATAGTAATTCATAACAAATCATAAATATTATATTTCAAAATTTCATAAACATGTGTATAAGATGACAAATCGATTAACTGTATGAATTTCATAGCGAATCATTAATACTTAGACTAAAGGAAATAAGAGGACAAAAAGAAACAGATAAACAGTAATTCGTAGCGGATCATAAATGCTTAATTTATCAATATATAATTTGCCTATGTCACACCATGCTATGATAACTTGTATATGTACACATATGTGTATGAATGGTCATACAATCCTTACCAAAAGTCTACATTATTTTACTTTAGTCTTAATAATATTTATATTTATATTTATATGTAGCCCAAAAAAAATAAAAACCTACAGATTATCAGTAGATACATCTGTAAAAAAATAAAAAGAATGAAATCGTTGACTTTTTTGAGGTACTTTAATTCTTTAATACTACAATTCCTTCTTCGTCCTAACGGTTCTTTTCTTTGTGTGATAGTTTGATAATATTTGTGAACAACAAATCAAAACACGATAAATTGGATGTTGCCAGATGTTCATAAATAACCCACCGATTGGGGGGTGGAGTGCTTGATTTTATGGTATGGAATGTTGTGGCTAATCGTGATAATTAAAATGGATGTTTTGTGAAAAATACCTGATTGAGAACAATTTGCAGGGTACAGTGTATGCAAAGAATTCTTATAGCTTCCTTCTTGATATGATTGTGTCGATTCGATTTATGTAACTTTATAACTTTATTGCCTCACTGGTGTTACAAATTTATACTTTGTTATACTTTCTTTAGTAGCTTTGTTTATTTTAATTTTTCAAATTTATTGTTCCAAATTTTAAAAGTTTCCTTTTCCTTAAAAATAGAAAACAAAAACAATCCATTGATGAAGCATGTTTACGACAACAACTCATTTGTCACATATTTGTATCGTCGATGACTCTCTTGCCAAATTGAAATTCGCTCGCAACAACAATATGAAAAATAACAGCTTGTTTGTTTTACAACAAAATGATTCTTTTAAAACGAAGAAAAAATATGCGGTTACATTTTCAAGTACTTATACACTTCCGGTGCGAAAAATGCTGCTTAATGCGTAAACTCGATAGATAGATTGTTATGTTTTCTCCAATTTATGCATTGAGCAGCATGTTGCTGATTGGTCATGTGTTTTAGGTAATTTGCCATAAACATATGATTAATCACACAATCTGGCAACAATGATTCACATATTGATTTCCATGAGTTGTGCACAGACTATACTTACGCTCTTCTTCTTCTAAATTTTTACGCTGCACAGCACTATCATATGTTGTTTATTTATGTTTACTCAATTCATAAATGTGATAATGTACATATATAACTGCCTGAAATTTGAAATTTATATGAAAAATAGAAAAGTTGCTGTTTTGTTCTTTCCTTTTTTATTTTATTGATTTTTCTGTGCGTTTTGCATTGGGTATTCACTATTTTTGATTTTATTTTAAATATTATTTTAAAAAATAGCGCGCAAGCAATTGACTTCATAACACTAATTTTCACGTTATGTTCAACACTAAATGCGTGTTTTTTCAAAGATTTAGCACACTGATATACTTAATAGAGAGAGAGGAGAGAGCAATTTTGAGTATCATGGTTTGTGAGCGTAAAAATCATGTACTCTCGCAAAGTTGTAATCGTGCACAGACTACCTACAAGATGGTTGGCTTTATTTTGTTGTTATTAATTTCTGAGAATTCAAACGGTAAATGACGAATGAGGTTGGTGCGGGCGTTTCGCTTTTTCGCTTTTTGGTATTTTGGTATTTTATATTGTTTTTCTGGTCGCGCTCATTTGTTTTAATCACCATAAATTATTGAAATACACAAATAATGAAGATAATTCGAAAAAGCTTCTTAATCTTTTAATAAATCATAAAATGAAGTGTTCAAATGCGTGATAACAATTATTAAGATTGAGAGAGTAAATCACAATTTTTAAGTTGCAATTTTGATTGAGTACAAAAATTTCTGCGAATCTGTGAATAGGAAATTGGATTTGGTAACCCACAGCAGCTTTAGGGAAAGAGCAATGAATTTTGGATAAAACAAAAACAACAATAACAACGCAAAATTATGTAAAATGATATAAAAATGGCAATAAATGGAAGTTGTGCAATTAACAAAACCGTAAAAAGTTTAAGCTGAAGCAATGATGGTGAAGAAGAAGAAAACGAAATAATTAACAAGAAATAAAAATAAATTAAAAATGAAATCTTGTTTATGCAAGTTTTTCTAAGTGTGCGTGCGTGCACATTTGTTTGTGTTTGTGCTCGTGTGTGTGTATGTGAATTTTAAAATTTAATTACAATAAAACAAAACAAAAGAAATGAAAATACATAAATTAAATAAATAATCAAGTAAAGAAATTATAAAACTTTAATGAAAATGAATATTAATTGTATTTGTTTTATTATTATTATTACAAACAGAATAAAAAACAAAAACTAAAGTAACAACAAATAAAAATACACAAACAACTTCAAGAATTTCAATTGTTCCGCTTGCTCGCTCGCTCTCTCTCTCTCCATATGTCTGTGTACGCCTCTCTCTCGGTGACTCGCGTGTTCAAACGTTCTCACGACCGCACTTCACCCTCTTCAATAAACCAAGAAAACTGCATTTTTCTACTGACGTCAGCAATAGCAGAAGCAGCAACAAGAACAAAACAGCAGCCGGTTCTAGTTTTTGTTTTCTGCTTTGATGCCTCTTCAGTTTCTCTTCTATTAAAATTTTTGTAAAGCAACAAAAAATAAATAAACACAAAAATTAAAATTTAATAGGGAAATCCATGTTAAAGCTACAATTTAATTTGAATTTTTTCTCTGTTTCTCCATTATTCACTTCATCATCATCATCAATATCATCATTTTATCTTGTTACTATTTTTCTACATTAAAATTCTTCTTGATTCGATTCCACATTTATTTTTTGTTGTTTCGAACAGCTTCGGCTGCTGTTTACCTGCTTCGCTTCATTCAAATCTCTGTCTCATTTAAACTCTCTCTCTCTCTCTTTGTGGCTAAATGTGCATGCGTTTTGGTCTCTTTGAAAACTTAAATTCTACCGCTCTAACGCTGCTGTTGCTGCCCGAGTCCGCGTTCTACCTGTGTCTCTCGTTACGCTCTCCTTATGACATCCAATATTTAGTTTAATTGAAATATGAAATATGTTCCTTGTTAATTGATTCTTTTCTCAATGAAGAGAGAAGTTAATAATATTAATAATTTATATATGTTTTTATATACTTATTTGATTTTATAGAGTTAATTACGCACCATAAATTTGTTCGTGCTTTGTGCATTTAATTACTTAACGAACAAGCGAACTTCGAATTCATCGTTTTCGTTGTTGCCGTTGTCGTCGGTGGTTGTAGGCGGCCACCGGTGCGGTATATAAAGTGTTAAAAAATATTAATATAATTCTACAATATCTGGATTACTGTTTGATGTGTGAAAAAAAAAAACATAAAGAATAAAAATAAAAACAAGAAAATAACAACAACTGCAACTGCTGCATTAGTTAAGTAGAATATTTGTTAAACTGGCGGACGAACACGAAACGGAAAGCGCCGACAAAATGAGTTGGGGCACTGAATTATGGGTAAGTTTTCAAAAAAAATCAACTTTTATATTTGTATTGTAAACAAAGAGTTTTTCAATTCATGTAAATTCCTTAGCATTATGTATATTTTGAGATTCATGGTTGATTCAATTTTATTGAAAGAGAAGAGTCATTTCATAATATTCTATTCTGTCTGAGGTTATTGGTTTTTCACATAATAAATGTTTTTAATAATGTAGATTCAGAATGTCAAATCTAAAGGGTATCAACTTTTGAGTCGGCCGACTATTATACTTTGGAAATAAACTAATCTAAATGCATAATTCTTAAAAAAAAAATGTATTTTGAGGCTTAAAAATTATTCTGAGCCATTTGTTTTTTAAGTAGTTTTTGGAATTTGTATACTACAATGGGACTATTGAAGAACTTTAAGAATGTTAGCAATGCGGGTCCAGTCGATAAGGTCGCACCCCATTAATTTCAATCCTTCATACCAAAAGAATTTGACTCCTCTGGGAATTTAATTCCACATATGTATTTTCCCTTGCGTACCATTGGTTTGCCACTTACTTTACTAGAATCTAGCAGACCTAAGTCCTCATCATTGGGCGGGAGCTTCAACTCGTCTAACAGCATGGTTTCGGCTGAATCTTCTTTATCAGCCTTTAAAGATCTCATTAAATGATGATGATGATGATGTTGTTGACATACCACGCAGCATCAACTAACCTACGCAGGAGCTTCGATTAGAATCTGCAGTGTCTATTTTGAAATAACCAAAACGAAGGCCTTTGATCTCAACCAATATCTTCCCACTTTGAGTATAAGAATTACATACAATTTCCATATGGTCAATAATCATCATCAATTGACCAATGATGGCGGCAATCACAACTTTTATTCCTTTTGTTGTTATTCATTTAACTGAAATTTTTGTTGCTGCTGCTGTTGCTGCTGCCGGTTTTGGATATTTGTTAACAACATTGTTGCTTAATATTTTGTTATTTCTTTCTTCTTCTCCATATACGCGTAGTAGGAATATATGTATATTTCTTATAAGAATGCCACGAACTACTATAGCAGAGACAACAGACAAACACCAGAGAGATAGTCAGACTGAGAGATAGACAGACAGATAGACAGACCAACAGTGTTATGTCCATCAGTGAAACACCACAAAAAACTGGTTTTGCAAGTTTTATGTAAATTGTTGTTGTTGTTTTTGTTGCCACATGGTGTGATAGAGAGAGAGAGAGAGGAGAGGAGAGAACGAATGACGAATGAACATTGGCCATAACGTGGTTGTAGCCAACTGTATGACCAAAGGCTTCTGACATAAAATTATTTTTTATTAAGTTTTTTTTTTTCTTTTTCTTTTGGTTTTGTTTTTTTTTATTTTGCCATAAAATTCTTAGCCAGTTTTTCTTTTATCACACAATGGTTTTTGGTTTTTGAATCAACTTTTGCAACTGAAATTTGTGTTTTTGACACGCCCGTATGAATATTTTGAGGATAATTTTGAATGCCGCCCTGTCACACCTGAACTAAATGAACTACCCTCTTGCTCTCTAAGTATTGTCTCCATGTCTGTTTTATCCTGTCTGTGTCATCATCATGTACATGATGGGTAATGGTATCTTCATGTAAAATACCTTCTCGTTATGTCTGCCGTTTATGGTATATAGAGAACAAAGTTCATTGAGGCTTCAATTGATACGAAGGATTACAATATTCTTCTTTTTTTCAATCATTCAGTTTGAAAGAACCAATGGAATACCAATGGAATTGCGCTTACTCAGCTGTTTAAATTTGGAATTATTTTAGGGGTAGTTTCCTTTATAGATGTTGTTGTATCTGTGTGTGCTTCCTATGTCTGACGCACGCCCGCGACTTGTTGTTGTATCCTGATTCAACTTTTCCATGACACATCAGCGGCTGCTGTCAGCTGTATGTTGCTTGCTTTGCTATATTCGCATTATACTACTTTAGTGTTCCTTTTCTGGATCAAATTGTCTACCTATTACATACTCTATTTGTCTGTCTGTCTGTCTGTCTTTGAGTATCTATGTGTTGGTTAGTCCTTTCTATTGTAGGTGTGTGTGTGTGTGTACAATTTTAGTTTCCCTGACTCTGGTTGCATTGGTGTAACTGGGAATTGTGAATTGTCGTCATCATCATCTGTCTAGACAGATTTTGTTGATTTTTTCTTTTCCATTTTTGTTACACTAAAATTGTATTTTGAGCTAAATTCGCTTTTTGGTGAACATTTAAAAATTTTTTGATGCTTTTATTGTAGTTTTTCCTTCCTCTTGTTTAAGCTTACTAAACTACTACAATATAGTAATATGTATAAACTTTCAACCGGGAATGAATGCCGGTTTTTGTGATTTGTTTCTCTAATTTTGCAATTTTTTTAATGCGTTTTTTATGACATCTCAAGATGAAGTTGTTTCTTAGTTGTTGTTTGAGTTGTAGTATTTAACATGATTAGAAATCGTGTTCATATCCATGTTAAACACTTTTACCATTTAATTTTATTTATACATAATGTTTTTTATATAAATTTGACATGCAAACAAGAAGATAAAGAATGAAATGAAGATACCAAGAGAAATAGAGAGATCGAGAGAGTGGAGTAAAAACAAAATAATATTTGCTTGATTAAATTTAACACGCATGGCGTTTAAAGAAAATGTTAAATATTTGTTTTTTTTCTAATTTCTTTAAAACGAAGAAAATGATTATAGACCAGTTCATATTACAGAGAGATTCCACCCAACACCCGTTCTCGTTCAATTCACATCTTGTAGGCTATGGATGGAACCTGATTGGTCTGTTGTTAGTTATGTTTTTAGTATAAAATTAAAAATTAAGAAAATAATACTAATAATAATAATGAAAACAAGAAGAGGATTGAGATTAAAAACGCTAACCAACTTAACTAAGACTCTGCTCTGCTGGACATTACAACACGCTAAAGTTGTCTAAAACTCTATTCAAGACTAGCAAAGTTGTTGTTGGTTTCGCATTTGACTAAGCAGGTCAATTGCATGTGAAGCACTCAAAATGCCAACAACAAAAAACAAAACAAACTTTCTTTGGTTGCATTAACGATAAAGAAAATTTATTAAAAAAAAAAAAAAAGTAAATGAATACAATTTTCACTTTAATTAAATTTGTTTTTAATGCAAAAGATAACGTAAAAGCAACAAACGAAAGACACAACGAAAACAAACAAACAGAAAAAAGGGGCGCGTGCTAAAACAACATTGGGTGGGGTGCCACGCCTCATTTGCCTCCCGATTACAATATAATATTATGGAGCCAATAAATTCAACTTTAAGTCATTCAAATTGAAGAAATTAAAAGAAAGAATTCGAAAAGTCACAAAAATGACAAAAATCAAAAGGTAAAGAAAGAAAAATTGTTGACTCCGCGCTGAAGTTGCACGTTCAAGTGACGCGTGCCGCGAGCAAATGAATAAAAGTAAAGATACAAGTGACTATGGGGCAAGGAATAAGGGGAGACATGGTGACTTACTGTAATAACCATGTTTTGAAAGAAAATTGAAGAGTAAAAACTAGTGAGAGAGAGAGAGAGAGAGAGAGAGTGGAGGAGCAGCATACCGTGTGACGAAAGAATTATTTACACTTTGACTTTGAGTATACAATTTATATATGATATCAAAATTTATATGAGTAACCGGCACTACCACTTACGTTTGTCTACTTCAGCGGTTCTTAAACTATCGAATGCGGTGCCATTGCCAAGGGTCCGCGACATAATGTTGACATCACGGGTACATTCAGAAGGATAGTTTAGGTTGGCAAAAGTGTCACATAACATAGATAATTAATAATAATTCCATTTTTCAAATGTTTCTGTAAAACAAAAACAAACCATTGAGCCTTTAGGAGACGTCCATGCGATCGTCACCAACTTTATGATGTCACATGTCAAAATTGAAAGTATTAAAACGCGAAACTTTGACTGTAAATGTATGAGACCTATAATAATCCTAATAGAAATCGTAAAAGACAAACATTTAAAGTTTAGAGAAAATAAGGTGAAACTGTGCTATTGGGTTCCACTGTAAAATATGTGACATCACTCCATAGGGGGAAGGTCTCAGGGAGAGGGGGGATGTGGATGGATCAAAATATGAAATTCATGTGACATAATAAATAATCAAATAAATAAATATGTGGATGGCCCCTTGTTGGCCAAATGTTTTAGTATTGCTACAAAACCATTCAATTTATTTTTCCAATTTTCTTAATTTTTATCAATGTATTAAAAGGAGTCACTCTACCCACGTGCAATTGTTAAAATTCTCTAAAAGATTCATTTCTAAATATTAATCAACAAATTCGATTAATATGTGTGTTGAGAAAATGGGAGAAGTCTACAGATCAATATGTTGTTCAATAGAATCTGTGTGGCCTACATAAGTTTAAGAACCGCTGGTCTAATTCACTACGCTTTGTTTTCTTACTTCAGCCGATGACTTTGAAGACTTGCTCGCTGCCTTATATGTAGTAGAACGATATCTCTCCCATTCTTTGGTGACTATCGCTACTTGTTTACTTAGAGTTTTAATACTATTTGCTGTGCTGTTGTTGTTGTCTCTGCTCTAAAAATAGTGTGTGCGTGGTAAACAACAACAATAATATCCATAATATAATATAACACAACAAACAATGACATGAAAAATGCTTCCATTTTTCTTTTTCACTTTTCTTTCACTTTTCTTCTTTACATAGTTGATAGCAATTTGTGATTGTGTGAAAAAAATAAGCAACAAATAAATTTACGATTTATCAACATAATATGCATTGTATTAAACGCCTACAACCAGCAGCAATCAACACGAGACGCTACTCTACTTTATGGTATTTTGTATCTTTTAGTATATAATTTCTCACCTCACGATCATCAAAACTCACCTCATTTCAATTCAACACAAAAGAACAGAACAGAACACAATGCAACACATTATTATCAAAATGCATTTCATTCTACAGTTGAACCTCATTTATTCGAATCATCAACAACCGGTTACATCTGTTAACCGAAATGCTGAGTATTTGATTTTGTAAACGAGATTTCTCTTTGTTATTTGTAATTTTATTGATTTTTTTTCTCTTTTTCCGTTAATGAATTAAATTGAGGAAGTATGGGAGAAACAAACATATTGGCTTAGGGTTCTTTAATTGTTTTGGTGTAACCTATTTAGAATACCATAGGATAGAGGGTCCAGAGATCACTCAGAAGTATAATGGCTCCTTAACTTCAGTAGTTGGCTTGGATCTTAAGAGGTAAAAACCAAATTGAAATGAAAGGACTATAATTAAATACCAATTTAATCAAAATATCTTCTATATCTATACATCTATGTATATTTATTTATATCTGTACATCTATGTATATCTTCTATACACAGTATAAATTAAAGTCGAAATTCCTGTCCCTTCCGATACGCATAATTTTTACACGATTGAACAGATTTTGATAAGATTTTCACTGTTATTAAAGGAATTTTTTGCGGAAGGCGGATACATTTAAGTGGTCTTTGTTAAACATCTCCTTTTGTTAATTTTTTGAATCAATTTTTTTTTTTTTTGTGCGTAGGTAAAATTAAATGCAATCAGACATTGTTGGCTTCAAAATAATAAAAAAATGTAAATCAGTTTTTCTAATGCACCTGTGCAAAGCAGGAACGGGTCTCTAATCTATACATAGTATGAAATACAATACATAAAATGAAAATAATAAAATGTATTAACATTTTTATACTATTATTAAATAGCCGGGCAGACGTTGTTCCGCCTATCCTTCTCTAAGCATTATATGCATCTCACACTCTTCACTCTTTTCGGTTTTCGTTTGGGGTTTTTTGAATTTTCTTGTTTGCTAAACCTTCCTAATGAAACACTCTGTCCATTGGTGAAAATGGTATGAAAATACGTTCGGTAGTTTTTAAGTTTATCGCGTTCAAACAAACAGATAGACGCTTCGGGGGACTTTGTTTTATAATATGTATAGATTACCTTGATTTTTGATCTCAAACAAAACGAATAATTGAGATTCAACTGTATTTTACTTAGTAATGAATATTCATAGTGGCTTTTTGAGTTCTCTTCACTTAACTTCTCTTTGACTCTGACAATAAATGACAACAAATGATCGTTTATGTTGTTGATTTTCTATTTATCTTATTTCTTGTAAGAGAACATCATTACGATGATCATCATCATTATGTTCATTATGTTGATTTTTAGTTGGTTTTTATCTCTAAACCTCCTCCTCACTTGTTGCCTACTGTGCTGTGCTTTGCTGTGCTCTGCACTTGATGTTTCTGTTTTAACTCATTCACACTTAACACTTACTGATGCTGCTGTATGCTTGAGATACTTTTTTATTGTATTGTATTGTATTCAAGTACAATTTATTTTTATAATGCAATTTAAATGATTTAGTTTTTTTTTTTTGTTTGGTTATTATTATAAAATTATATTTGTTTTTTAACCATGAACCTAAAGCCCCCCCATTTACCCAAATATCTAGTAGTAGACTTTGGGCCAATCTGCTATGACATTGAACAACAATCATTTTAATAAAATTGAAAACAATTTTTAGTGAATGTTTGACTTAGATCCAAGTGAGTTAAATGAACAATAACTTAACCATAATTGTGTCTACTCAATGTCCATTTTTGTTAAGTTTTGTTTCATTTTGTTTTGTGCTAAATTAATCTGTTAATTAGAGAGAGAATTATAAATATGAAAAATGTAAAAAAAAGAGTTAAAAAATTAAATTGTTTAACAGTTAATAATTTAACTCTAAATTGGCATGTTTAAGTCAGAGCCCAGAGCAGCCTGAAAATTCATTTCTTCATTTCTCTTCAATTCTGCATAAATGAGATCTAAATAAATTCTGATACTTTATGTTGTTGTTGGGTGTTATAGAAAATTTGCCGTTAGCATTTCTGTATATTTTTTTTTAATTATGTGTAGATGACATAGATACATAGATACGACGCTGATGATGATGATGATGATGATGTTGTTGATGACGAGTAGTCATAAAAAATCATAAATATTCATATGTAGTATGTTGGCTATGAATGTGTTGTGCTTGCTGCTATCGTTTTCAAAGAAATTTCTACTTTTTTCTTTTTCCTATTTTTTGTTGAAGAGCTGCTGGCATCTTGAATACAACGGTGAGCGACAAAGTATCTGAAAGTCTGTCAAGGTCTGTTTGAGTTCATGTCACAGTTCAGTGCAGTTGAGTTGTTGTGCTGGAAAATTTAAATCTAAACTGACATTAAATGACAAACTTTTGTCAACATAAACATTTCTTTTATTCATTCTTTTTTTCTTTTCTTCCATTTTTTTTTCCCCTAAGAAGCAGGTTTCTTTATAAATTATCAATCTAAAGCGTTTTTTATTTGTATTTTAACACCCACACACACACACACTGCCCACCCTTCTTTCTTTATTATTGCACATTCACCCTAAATCAAAATCGAAATCTAAAGACAAACATTTAATGTTGAAGCTTGGAGTTGTCTTTCTTGCCATGGAGATGGTGGATAACTTCCCTTAATTTATCTTTTCAGATGTTAGAAACTTCATTATCATGCAACTCAGCTACAAATGCATAGCTCAAGGCCATTGCAATTCCCTTCTCTAAATAATCTTTGCATTCTTGTCTTCTATTTGAAAGCAACTAAAGTTATCTTAGCATGGCATGACATGGCAATGGCTTGACTTGACTTGAATTTGTCCTTGGTTGTTGGTGGACCAGACCAGACCAGACCAAAGAGTAGACTAGATCGGACCACACCCTATCACAAAATGATTGCAATACAATGGTATCGATTATTTTTTTCTGCTGCCAGACAATTCCACTTTACCAACTCTCAATTCTTATCTAGCATATTTAAGTATAAACGAGTGAGTATCTCAGTTGCTGTGCGGGGGTGGTGTGCCATTTTGGATCAAAATGAGTTTACGCTTGGGATTAAGTGAAGATGTATGCACGTCTAGTTGATGTATGTTTGTTTGTATCCAACCTAAATGCAAAAATATATAAAAGAAAAAAAAAGAAAATTGCAATTTTCTTAAACATGTTTAAGGCAGGACACCCAATTTGGACTTTACCATCACCACTCACTCGCCCCTTTATATTTACAACATGCTGTGATTTTTGCACATTTCCTTAACCATTTCCTTTACTTTATTTTACTTTCCTTTACTTTCGTTTCTTCTCTCTTATGCGTTTTATCAACTTGTCTCTTGAGTTGCTTTGCCATTTACTTACAAGTTTATTATCCTTTCAAGGTGAAGATGCAAATTTTTAATTTTCCATTTCGTTGCTTGTCTAATTTAATGAATTTTGTAATTTAAATACTTTTACTTACCTGCTGCCTAGTAAGTATGAGGTATCTTAGTAGCTACTGGTGGTTTTTGAATTCTATAAACTTCAAAAAAAAAAAAAAAAAAAAAAAAAAAAAACAGAGTTAAATTATTCATGTTGCTACTATATTTGCAAGTAATGCAAATTAACTTACAACAAATTAACTTACAAGTCACATAGATACGAAATGCATTGTAAAATTATAATAGCTTCAGATAGATAGACATGAGGACGGATAGATAGATAGACATATGGACATCTAGTCTGACAATCTGATAGACAGAAAGACAGACAGACAGATAAAAGCAGCAACAAATTTGTTGTGAGCTACAAAACATTTTGGTTTTTAGCCTTCAGCCATTTTATGCCAACCGCATATTAAGTAACTTTATACATATTGATACATTCATACATATATACAATATATCTTGTATCTACAGCCATGCTATTCATAGCAAAACGTACGCATTGCATTTGGCAATAAATGTGCAAATTTCTTTTAGTTTAATGGTATTTCTCTTTTTTTTTTCCTTTGCTTGCTTGCTTGCTTGATGTTAATGTTCACTGTATGCATTTAAAAATGTTGTCAAGGCGCCAATAAAGACATATCTAGATACAAAAATATTGAAATGCCATGTGCATTGCATACATATGTTTGTACGAGTATGTATATTTTTAATGAAAACTTCAAATATTAAGAATTTTACTAAAATATATTTGTACATGAAAAAAAAACTTCATTTAATAGGATTTATTTAATCAGATAAAAAAATTTCACTTATCAAATAATTTTGATATTTTTATTATCATTTTAAAAGTCTTAACAAAAATATTTTGTGATAATTTCATCAAATTGGATCAATGCATTTTTTTGATTTGATAAAAATAAGTTAGTTGTTTGTTGTGTCTTTGGGTCAAATTCCATTCTCATTTATTTGTTCTATTTCTTTTTAATTTTACATTAGTAAAAATGAATTAGTTTGATGTTTATGTGAAGTTTAGAAGAGAAAAACCTTTATAAAGTATTTATTATCATGATTAGTATGGAGGAGCTTTCTTCTTTTCTTTCTGTTCAGAGGAACTTACATTTGATATACAAATTCTTATATTGCAAATCTAAATGTAGTTCGAAGAGATCAAGTTATTGATTGTTTCTATTTATTACTAAACAATCTTCATTTTTATAAAGAAATATCAAAAGATATAATTACTTAAATACGAGATTTTCCTATACAATTTTCTTACACAATTAATTGTGTGAACGACCTGTTTTGATTTTTGATTGTGTTAAACGTCTGTCTATTCAGTGTGAATCAACTGTTTTCGTATTAGAGATCTTCATGAGTACATTCAAAATGTCGCTTGAGTTACTAACGTCAAAAATGAATGAGTCAGTTTTGTAACCGGTCAAACAAATTGAATGGAGACTATGCCTCACACAACATAGTATGAAATTCGATTTTGTAGTGATAATAACTCGTGCACTATGATTGAAAAAGAAGAAAAGAAATATTTTTTTCTGTACATAAATTTTATGATGATTTTCTGCTGCTAATAGTAGCAAAGTCAACAGCTTCACATGATGAAATTGTGGCAATAAAATAAACAAATAAAACCGAATAAGGAAAAAAAAAGCATCATACATTCTGCTACTGCACAACACTGAATTATATGAGTTATTGATTTATCCGGTTAACTCAATTTTTTTTTTGAATATTTGTTTTGTTCTATCAATTGTAATAAGTAACTCACTTATTCGAATTCCAACTTTTAGGTTGAATACTCGCACAACTGATAAAATTTCCACTCAGTATTTTCGAGAATCACTCTTTTAATACTCACAGTTGGCAGCCCTCAGTATAAATAGTTGGTTTCACATACTCAATTGTCGATTATTTTTAAGCAATATACACACCAAATACACGTTTCAATGAACACCCTAATTGTATTACAATACACAAAAGAAAAATGTCTCTTTTTAATTTATAATTTCATGTTTTGTTCGTTTAAACTTTTAGTCATCAAGAGTCATGAAATTAATGTATCTCAAAAAGTATACAAATATGTATGAGTATCTATGATTCATTCATATAAAAATTTAATGCTGTAAATATGTGAACTTTGTGTCGTCATTAATGAATTTGTATTTTATTAACTTTTGCTGTTGTTGGCTTTTAGTTGTTCTTCAATTTAACCTGCGTTGTGTTGACGCATATTCAATTCATGGAAAACTTTAAAATTTTATCTAATCGATTATTGCGTTTCGCTTCATTTTTATAAATAAACAAAAATTCACCTGTTGATGTTGCAATACTTTTCATTTACAATATTTTAAACACTAAACATTGCTTAATATTTTATTGATGAGAACTTGTACTTAATTACTTATCATATCTACTTACTTATTGTTATCTATACTATAATATTTAGTATGACAGATAAGCCAAATAAACAATTGTCTCTATTATATTCTATTTTAATATAAACAAAGTAAATGAAGAATATTTTAAAGAAAACAATGTGATTGGTCTGAGTTGTTGAGACTGATATATTAAGGTGTGTCTTTGGGGTGATTTTTGCCTACTTTTGTTTGTCAATTGTGTTTCATTTCTATGAATAAATATGATATATTTATTATAAAAAATCTATACTATTGTGTGAAAGTCTGAAACGGTCAGGGAATCTTCTCTGAATTCATTCCAATTTTTAAGTACATAATCGAAAATTAAGCAGAAATTATAAAGACCACCTAGGTAATATTTTAAATGATTGACTCTAGGCTTATGATACGATTGGCATTGAATTCGTTCGTTTTTTTATTACCTCTTCAAGTCTCAATTGACTGAATACTTTCAAATCCAAATTGAAATCAGTGTCTTTTTTCCTTAATTTTATTTCTTTAATGATTGTTGTGCTTTACCACCATCATCATCATCATCTGATCCGTAATCATTTGAATATTGTTGGTTTTATTCTTGTACAGTTTCATGCTTACTCAGTCATGATTTATTATTTGAAATTAAAAAAAATTCTTGATTGATTAATGAGACTCGTTTTATTATTCAGTTTTTTCGTCTTTTCGCTATGTTTTATTAGTTTTATGGTAGAACGAAATATAAAAATTGTCAAAACAAAATGTTCAAAAAAGCAAATAAATAAATAAATATTTTTTTATGTTAATTAATTTCACAAATTTGGCGGTTAAATTCAATTTTTTTTCCTTTCCATTCTTTTTTTAACATTTCTTTTTTTTTTTTTTTTCGTTTTTGTATCTCTTTTTCTTTGAAATAATATTTACTTAAGTACTCGGTGAAGATTATTTAGAGTTTGTCTTCGAAAGAAGAAGTAACAAAGAAGAAATCAGAAATGTAGAATGAAAAATGAAGAACTTTCAATAATGAAGTATGAATTTTGTTGTACTAAAATGGGTTATTAGGTGACTTAGACTAGTTAAAGAAAAAATTAAATCTTTACTTTAACAATTATCAATAAAGTGTTGAACAGAAAAAATGTAGAGTTTTTTGAAGTACATTTTTACTTTAAAACAGATTTGATGGAAAGAAAGAAATTGATGTCATTCCAGAATAACATTTTATCTTATGTATATGAAAATATTCCCCCTTCTTTACCAAAATTTTGATTATTTGTGTGGCTCTTAGAAAACTTCATTGCTCATTTCAAGCAAACCATTAATTAATAAAAAGATTTATTATTGTGAATTTTAAAACAACAATTCAACTCCTCTCATAATTCATTAACGCTTCGTGACTTTAAGAAAGAAGTACGTGTCGTGTGTGTGTGTGTGTGTGGATATATATTCACATGGGCAACGATGACGACATGTGTCCAAGATCTCTATGTACTCACTTACAGTGCTTAATATTTCTTTGTTCTTCTTGTTTATGCCATTTTTATAAATTTGCACAGGAAAATTTGCAAAAAAAAAAAATATACAATATATATAGAGAACCACAAATCACTTGTTCCTTTGTGCATTTTTGCCCTAAAAATGGAAAGAATCACCACCCCAATTGAAGTTAAGATACATAATTCTGTTTATTTTTGTTGCATGCTGCTGCTGCTATTGCTGCAAGGCAAACTGGGGTGACATGGACAAACCATATGCATCCATACATGAACGTGTGTTGCATACATATTATGATGATGACGAAGACGACGTTAGCTCATTAAAGCTGTTCAAGGATATAATCAAACATCAAGGATTTTCTGCTATAGCTACAAAGGGATTTGCTAATCTTGGGGGGTTTGATATCTGCAACATTGTTGGGAGATTCAGTCATTGACACTTGCACAAGTCTTTATTCACTAGACACATAACTAAATAAGATGTATAATATTATCGATTTTATACTTGATTCTACTTATGTAGTTTGTTTGGTCCAACATTCTATTCAAGGACATTCACAAGTCACTCTTACCTACACATCTGAGTTCGGTTTATTTTTACGCATAATCTTCATTTTCATAATGTGTTTATCATTTTGCTAAGCAACAAATGCTTACAATATTTTCATTTTTCTTTACTATTTTTTTTTTTTTTGCTTTATTTTGCTTTTGATAAAAGTTTTTCTTTCCCTCTTGAGTCATCATTATTTCCTTTCATTTTGCTTCCTTTGTATTGTTGTTAGTTTGTGTTAGTGCTGCTGCTGCTGTTGCTGTTGCTTTTGTAGGGTGATGAGTAATAATCTTAAATGTTAGTATAACAGAGAGTTTTTATATCTTTGTGTATGGTGCAACCCCTCAAATTGACTCGATTTTGAGCTTTCATAGAAACGATTGCTGCCTGCCTGCCCACCCACATACATGAATTCAAGTTGTGGCGCCCGTTTGCTTTCTTTCTTTTCATTCCATACTAATACTATATGTGGGTGCTGCGTGTGCTGTATGACTCATGTTTTGTTATTTACTTGTGTTTACATTGAGCAGGAAAATTGTTATTTGAATTGAGCCCCTCCTGATGTAGATGGTTGTTTCTTCTTTCATTGAAATCCTTTACTTTAGTTTATCCTGTTTTAACAAAAAGAATACAAAAACTTTAAAGAATTGTATTGTATAGTATTGCTGTTTACAAAAAGATAAAAGTTTCAGTAAACATCCATAATTAGTACTATACTCTTGGAAGTCTTTTTTCCTTTCAATTGATTCCAAGCAATTTGTTCCTGCAGCTGCTCTCAGTATAACCAAACCAATACCACACCCTTTTTGAATTGTATTGTCAGTATTTTAAATTTAAAAATTTATTTAAAATAATTTCCTGTCACATGACACTCTGCTAAAATCCTTATAATAATATTTTATAAAAAAGAGGAAACTACAATATTTTTGACTTTGCAAAATATAAAAGCGCGTGGGCTACAATGTCGACATATGTATGTTGCTTGTAGGTTGAACTTAAGAAAGACCTCAAGTTAAGCGGAAATCTTTAAAGCAAAAGAAGTCGACTCATACGATGCGATAAAAGTTAAAAAAGAACCCCATTTATAATGTCAGATTGTCATTTGCACAAGAATGTGTGTGGTGTTGTTCAGCTTCAAATGTGGATGTTGCAGCAACATGTTGCTGGAAACATTTAAATTATAAAATACAAGAAAAGTACATTATTATCGGATTCCTTCAGTTTTTCAATTGAAAAACGTTTTATATAAAATTTATATTAAACAATTTTAGGCATTTCAAACTTGATTCGATTTTGATGAAATAAACGCTATATCTTACAGGCAGCTTCCTACAATACACCAGTGAAAACTGCATTCAAATCGGTTAAACCGTTTCTGAGATTAGCTTGCACAGACTATAAGACGTTTACGTTGCTATATACATATGTATAGACTAATACATAGTTTTTTTTTTTTTAAATAATAATATATATTTATAGTTAATGGAAAACATTGTTCGTCATCATAATTAATTTTTATATAAAATATTAAAAAAAAAAATACAAATATAAATGTGAAGTGAATTTCAGTTTTGGCGTGACCAAAATTAACGTTTTCTCCAATTTATTTTTTTTTTGTTTTTTTTTTTCAGTAGCAAGTATTGTTGTTTTCTAATTATGAATTCTACGTGATACTTTTTAAATTGTATTGGCTTCTGGTTCTGAGCACGTTTTGTGTTGTTCCTTTTCCTTTTTTGACTCATTTGATTTGATTCTGATTTTGCCTTTGACTGTGTGATTTCACCGCGTTTGTTTATTGTATAGAAGCAAATAACTTAAAACTGATTCATCATCATCACATTATCATACAACAATAAAATTATTTGTTTAAATAATATTTCTGTAATTCATATGAGTTTTTTATCTTTGTTATTGAGGTTTTTGTTTATTTGTGAATTGTTTATTTGAGTTCTATGCCTTTCTTGTTTCCTGTGTTATTCTGCATCAAATGAATAAACAAAGAATCACTTTTGAATAGGTTTGAATCCTCCTTTAAGCTTAAAAGAAATACCGCCTATTCAAATCTTAACATCAAAAATATTGAGAGCTAACACTGCAAAATATATTGAGATTCATTTACTTGTGTTGCTTAATTTATAAACATACTTTTTATGAGGTCTTCCCTTCATCCATTTACAAATTGGAAATTTTTTGGTAAAACCAACCTTTGTCAAATTAGTCTTGTCGTTGTAAATCTTTTCTTTATCTGCTTTTTTTCTTTATTTACTTATTCTCAAAGAAATTTATTAGACCAAACTAAACCACACGATTTTGTGGTTTTTGGCACACTTTAGAGCTCAAAGGAAATCTGCATAATATCCTATGTACTTGTTAAATCGTCTCAGTTGGCTGCAGCCATGTTTCAACGCCAATTCATGAATAAACTATGTTCTATGCATAGAAAATTCATTAGAAAATAACCATCCATGTGAGAGAGCACTTAGCGAATACCCTATACACAATCAGAAATCCGCATAGATAGAAATTGTAAATCGATTTGTTGAAGACACAAGTTTCATCTTAACAAAATTCATCATCAAGTTTCATACAAAATTTTATAGTATAACCACTAATAACAACATGGCTTTGCTTATATTGCTTCTATTGTATTTGAGTAGCTACATGTCAAATTGAAGGAAGAAAGAACTAACAAAATACTTAATATGCACTATGTTTTTATGTGCAGAGTATGAAAGATGCAGACAAAAAGATTTGCCACTTTGGTGGCTGGGAAGCAACTAATTTAAGTTGTGAGCAGCTGCAACCAAAGCTGCCAAAGTGACTGACTGGCGGTGGCAGATGGACAGACGTTGGATAGACGTTTTGATAATGAAGTCACACATTATAAAATACTAGTAGTTGGCAACTTTGTAGAGCAACTCAAGTAAAGCTTAATATCAGTTTGAGACACGTCGTCGTCGTCGTCGTCATCATCATCATCATCATGATGATTATATGAGGCAAAAATCAGGGAATAAACATGAAGAGAACATAGTGCAAGTGTTTAAGAACCTAAGAGTCTATACATAGATACTTATTATATATATGATGTATGGTGTATTTGTGTTGGTAAGCGTATAAAATTGTACTAACAACAAAAGTTGCTCGTTGTTTCGTGTCGACGAAGCGCAAAATATACTTTGCTGAAGTGATGATGTTATTGCTTTCAACGTAACTTCAAAGTGCAATGCACTATAAGCAGCATGTTTTTGCATATGTGTTACACACACACACACACACACTTAGTTTGTTGCATATGTTATTATGTATAGTATAGGCATATATAGTACATACATATGTGAACTTACATGATGAGTTTACAAGAGCAACAAGAAACAAGAAGAAGGCGCGCTTCATTTCTAAACTCACTTTGCGCTTTGTGTGTTAATAATGTTATTATGAAAAACAAAATAAACTAAAAGTTCATGCAACAATGACAACGACAGACTGACAAACTGACAGATAGACAGACATGTAGAACTTATTGCAGACTGAAATGTTGACAGACTTAAGTTGATTGAGTTGACTTTAGTTGTGTCGTCTTAGTTGAATTGAGTGTTGCTTGGTTGGTTGGTTGGTTTGAATGCAGTCTAAGGTAGCAGCAGCTGGCTTACATTGACTTTGAGAAATTTTGCATTGTGAAAATATATGCATAGCATATTCATTAAATCTGTGGACTGCATTACAGCGGTTCTTAACTCACTTGCATTTCTAGTGTTTGCAAAACAAAAATGATATTCATTTTAGAAATAAATCATCAAATTCTTAGGTGAGATTCGCGTGGACTAATTTTCTTGAGGCTCCACGGGCTACATAAGTCTAAGAATCGCTGATCTATTATGCTGCAGGTTATTCTTTCTTTATGTAGAAGTAATAAAAGTAGTTGTATGTTCGATTTTCCATTGTCTTACAGTTGCAAATTGCATGCATCAGCTGCATATTGAACAATTATTCAAAGTTTCGTTTTATTGTTAGATTTTGTAAAGTATACGGAAAAGTTTTACAATAATTTTTATTTTTGCAAAGATCTTTTCTTCTTCATTAAGTCAAACTTTGCAGGATTTTCTTATGCTTCTTCAGTAACCAAATATTTCTTTAATAATTGATGAACTCGATTTCTAGATCTCAAAAGTTCTTTTCTTTTTTATTTTTCAAATAGTATTAACTTTTAATAAATAAATAAAATTATTATAATTTACTTGAATCAGAAATTTTCTAAAATACATTTTTATTAAATATTTTCCATTTTTCTTTCAGGTAAGTTCAATCGATATCATCTTAACAATCATAATGAGTAAAACATCATATTGCCGTAAGTTAAAAATTGATCACTTGAGTTTTTATAAATTTCGAGAATCATAGAAAGGTGTGCTAAATTTCGTTCTTGACCATTCATTTGTGGTATAAAATAAGTTAAATTTATTCACAGACATAAATGATTTAAACCAATACTTTTGCCCAAACTTATCTAAGCATATTGAACTAATAAATGTAGAAAAAGCTATAAAAATTTAAAATTAAATAAAATGAAATGAAATGAGAAGAATACAAATGAATTTCCCGGAGCTCTCCAAAGTTTATTTAAACAAGTCGAAAGAAATGATAAACAAAATACACAATTCTAGTGAGTTTTGTTGGAATTTTTCCGGAATTTTATTCTTTCTCCTTTTGTGCTCAGAACTGTTGTTTACATTAGCATTGACTTGATTGGGCGCTTGCCTGCCTTCAATATTCTGTGTAGTGGGTTGGGATATGTGACCGTCATCGGGAGTATTCAATACTACCACGAGATTTCACTACTGACGCACATGGTTAGCATTGAATTGATTTGTTTATTAAACAAACAATCAAAAAAAATGAGTTTTCCATACCAAGTTCTCTGCTTCTGGTTTTCTTCTGAAGAAACCAAATAAAATAATTCAATAATTTATTTGATTTTAACAAAATGCAAGTGAATTTTTTAAATCTTTAAAAAACGAACATACTAACACATATTGCAAAAAAAGAGAAAGAAATAAATATATAAAACAAAGCAGCATTTACATTAAATTAAATATAATATTTTTTATAATCTCCGCATTTGAATTGAAATCATACAAAGGATTTAGTTCAATTTTCACTTTCATTTAAAATTAAATACAATATTTTATTTAACAAGCTTTTATGACTAATGAAGTCTTTTATTAATCAAAAATGTGCATAAAAAATATATAATAATGAAATAATAAAAATGATAAATGAAAAAAATAAGAGGAGATGCAAATTAACAACATAAATGACGGCGTTCATCATCATCATCATCATCATCATAATACATAGTAAAAATGAAACAGGAAAACCATCAATTTGCATCACAACAATCTTTGTTTAGGTTAAATAAATATGTTTATAAAGATTGTTGTCTGTTTTTTTTTTTATTTTTTATAAATTTTTTTTTTTCAGTTGCAGTTTCTATAACATTTTTTCCATTTGATTATTTTTATGTTAATTTTTTGTAGCTTTTCAATGAAACAAGTGTAAACCTGTTTAGTGTTTAGTGTTCAGTGTTTTTCTGTGCTCTTTTGTGCGTTTTGCATAATTTAATTTTATATCAATTGTTTCTCTTTATTTCATTTTTATTTGTTTTTTTACGAACATTTTTTGTTCAACTTTCGTTTTTATTTTTGTGGTTCTATTAAATAGAAAATGAAAATATCATAAAATAAGAATTATGAAATCAAAAATTCAATGTAAATAAAATTGGAAAGTTTTATTTCCTCTTTCATCTACAATAATAAGTATAATACAATATTATTATTCTTCTTCTAGTTATTGTTATCATGTATTTCAGCAAAAAGAAATTTTTTAAATAAAACATAAAATACATAGAACAATAACATTTATTCATCGAAGCTTAACAAACCTTTCACCCACAATTTTTGCATATCTTATTATGACTGTTGCCATTCCAAATCGCTTTGTGATGATTCTTTTGAATATCCTAAGATGTGAAAGATGTTTTCATTTAAAAATTCAAAATTTTATGTATTACTAGGAATTTTGCATGGGATTGACAAAAATATTGGAATTATTTTTAAATTTTACATTAAATATAATAGATTAAAATATAGAAAAATCGAGTCGTAGGCCCAGCAGCTAGCACTCTATTTTTTTTTTGTGCATTAGTTATTATATTATATTTTTTTTTTATGTATAATAATTAATAATAATAAATAATTAATAAAAAAAAAAATATAAAAATATATATACAAGAAAATTTCAAAATTTGATCTACCAATTTCTACCGATTCTGTAGGTGGATTTTGATGAAATAAACGCAATATGTTACTCACAATAAAGAGTTATATCTTTCAGTAATTCGATTTTTAATCGAATGAGTGGCTTGTAAGTGATGCAATAAACAAACAGAAGGACAAAGTTTATTAGATAGAACGTTCTAATTGTACACATCAAAGATAATTATGGTCGTAACAAATTTGCCATATATTTTACTTAAGCTTATGTTAAAAATAAATGATTAAAGGTAAAAAGTCATGTTTTGAAGAGAATTTTGTGTGAGTGCTACTTCATCCAGTAATTGGAAACTAACCAAATTTTAGCTCCAAAGCTCAACTATTGAGAGCATATCATGGATAAGTCCCGTTTAATCGGTTCTCCTTGACAAGCTGATAATTTTTATGGTATTCGATCAAAGCAAAGTCTTAATACTCCATAATAGTAGAGTGAAACGTATAAAAAAATGTGTTTTCTTTTATTTGTTTGCATTATATTTTTATTTAATTTTTAAAAATATAAAAAGAATTCAACTCTAAAAGTTTTTCTTGGTGTGTTCTGTTTTATAATCCACAAATACAATATTTATTTAATAATAATAATAATATGGAACAGTGAGCGTGTGTATATCTATATATTTATATATCATTCTATCTTTTAGAATGGGAATTTTTATTTTTGCGGTATCACAAACATCATTCAGTCAGTCAGTCAGTCAGTTTGTATGTTTGTCTGTTTATTTATCAGTCGATCGAATTGCGTTTTCTCCCACGCGGTAATTAAAAGAAAGAACAAAAAACTTGTTATTCGTTGGCAAGAATAAAAGTTTTATGTGCTTTAGATACATTTGTATCTATAAATTTATGTAATATTTTTGTCGATTATTGACTCAGCTAAAATAAAAATAACAAAAAAAAAAAAGAATTCAAATGTCCTCTAACTGATCATTTCTGATAAACTTTCTCTAAAAATCATATTTATTAAATTAAATTCATAAATTAAAAATCATTTTTATTAAATTAAACATAATTCATCTATTATCTAAAATATCCCTTTAAAAATGTCCAAATAAATCTTTTACTATTTATTTTATGGTTCAAAATTGCAACTTATCCAATTACGAATATCAACAGCTTGACAAAGATGAAAAATAACAGACTCTTAACGCCAATCGAACAATTTATCCGCCAACTTTATGTTGAGCAATAAAAGTAAAAAAATGATAAATGGTCGAGTGAATCTCTTTAGCCTACTGACTGTCTCGATGCCTGATTGTCTAACTGAGTTGGCTTATAGTAAAGACAATGGATGGCTGGCTGGCATTGCATCTCCTGAGTGAGTTATCTATTGTCTTCTATACATAAACACTTGGCACACTCCCAGCGGCTTAAGAGTAGATGATGAATCTGCGTCCCGTCTGGGTAAAAAAGACAAAAACCCTCAAACCTTCTTTTAGTCTCGACACATTACTAAATTGAATTTAGTGCTAGCACAGTACACTCACACACTACTATGACTATGAATCCGGCAAAGCCTAAGGTAAGGAAAACTAAAACAATGGCCTATTCAACATATCATCACCATCATCATCATCGTCGTCATATTGTTGTAATATCTTTTTTCACTACAATCAACCAATTCATGGGAGTGAGATATTCATCCAGCAAATAAAAAGCGTTTAAATGACGACGACAGCGACTACTTTTGAAAACTCGTTTTATGATCTTTTTTTTTTCGTTTTTTTTTTTTTTTTTGCTGTTGTTTGGTTTACTTGTTTTCCTTCAAAGCCATCATTGTTGTAGTTGGCTTTCATTGTTTCAAGACTTTGTTGTGATGATGATGATGCTGCATTTAGTATGTATCTACTACAAGCGACTATGTGTGAACATGTCTAGCTTCAAGCAGCTGGAACGAAAAAAAAAAGTGAGCTTAAATTCACTGAACCATTTAACAAAAGTTAAAAACTAAAACAAAAAGATAAAAACAAACTCAAATTCAAAAGCAAAATGAAACGAGGTAACTAAACTAAAACAGCAATTGAAACTATTAACAATAGGAGGAGGATGAGGAGGAGAAGAAGAGAAAAACCAGAGTAACGCAAAATTAAAAAAATAGATTTTCACTTTTTTAAGCCTGAAAGATATAATTAATTGTGAAGGGATTCTACTCTAATCTACTTTACCCAATTTTTTGCTACAATATACTTATAATATTTTGTTTTCTTTCTTTTTTTTTGGCCTCAACTCCTCATCAATGTTGTTTTAAATTGTATCTAAACTCACTCAACATTCATATCATGGTAATGTTTATTATGAGTTGTGTAGCACGTGCTACAATGATCCAAGTTGTTGATGCTTAAAATACTTTTAATTTGTTTGTTTGTGTTATTGTATGTTGTGCCCACATCTGTTTTTTGCATAAATAACCCCAGAAATTAATCTATTTTTATTGAGTGAATGAAAGAGAATTGGATGGAGACATCATCATCAATTGGCAAAGGTTGCTCCCTGTGTGATGCACTGTTATTTCCGCGCATTTAATTTCTCAGACTCAGAGTCTTGATTTTGTGGCATTCGTCGTAAGCCCACTTCTTCTCTTATTTTGCTACACAAGCCAATTGTCAGTTTATTGACTTTTTGCATAGGCAGGGGAACAAAATGTGTTTAGTAGTAATTCTTAATCAGTCATAGACTTTAGTAGAGGTTGAGTTGGTGAGGGTGTTCATGCTACAGTCATCGCCATAACCATCGTCATCATCGTCACTGTTGCCTCAATTAACTCATGACTTTTTGTTGGCTATTGTTGTTGAATTGTTGTTCTCCTTCATTCATAGTAGTTTTTTGTATTTTGTTATTATTATTATTGTTGTTGTAGTTGCTGTTGCTGTTGCCTTTTAGGTGCCACCGACAATTAACTTTTGAAAAATTGTGTTTAATTAGCAACTACAGAAAGACATATTCATGGAAGTTATTTATTTTCCTTGCTACTATTCACTGTTTGCTGTTCTTAGTTGAGTAATTAAAACTAAAGAAAAAAAAATTGTATCTTTACTAAGTTTGTGTGTGTGTATAGATACATTTTACATAGTTCAGTTCATTTCAGTTTGCATGCAAGTATTTCTTAAAGATAAATATCTTTAATTATAAACATTTTCTCTTGTTATTGTTTTATTATATAAATTAAATATTATTCGTGAGTTGTTGTTACCCTTAAGCGTCTCACTTGTCACATCTTGTAAAATCTTTACATGAAGGACATGATTTCAAAACCTAAGAATTGTATTCTATATATTTTTTTGTAACATTTAATGGACTCATTTCTCATTGTAAACAAAGATAAATTGTATTACTTCAATTATTTAAAAGGTCTTGAGGTCTCAGTTAGTTTAAAAAATTGAAAAAAAAAAAAAAAAAAAAAATACATTTCAAAATATTTCATACTTTAGATGCGTTTATCGTAAATCACTTGTATGTTTGTGCACTTGTCTTAATAGCATTTCAACTGAAATCTTTTACACGCTTCGTTGCTGCAAGTGTTACAGCGAACACCACATAGACTAAACTAACTAACTAACTAACTGACTGAGTGACTGCCTTAGCTGAAGCTGAAATAAAAACACACATTGAAAAATGATGAAATAGAAAAACATAATAATTTAATTTAACCTTTAACCTATGTCAGATAGATGGATAGATAGATACTAGATCTTGAACATATTTTGACTCAGATACTTTGAGTGACGAGAGTGGTGGCACAAACAAACTGTTAGATAGACAGACAGACAGACAGACAGACAGACAGTTGGATGGAGTAACTTCCGTAGAAATAACAACACATTATTAATTGACTTGCTGACTTGACTTATTTGATTTCGACAGTAGTATTTAATTTATTACTCATACGACGGTTTTAACCCTTTTAATTTTTCCTATAAATTTCTTTTATTTATTTTTGTTTCGATTTCGATATAATAATCTTGAGTTCTTTTTATTGTATTTTATTTTATGTTATATTCGTATACAACATGTGATTTGTGAGTGCGTTTTATCTCAGAAGATTTACTAGTTCTACATTGTGACATCTCGACTTCGACTTCAATAAGATTTCATTTTGCATTATTTTTTTTTTTTTCTTCATTTTTCATTTTTCATTCTTCTTTATGTTTTTCCTGTGATACGTTATAGTAAAGGAAGTTCTGTTGATAATTTCGCATGATTCAATGTAATATTGAGTTGGATCCATGTAAAGAGAGAGAAAAAGTATGTATGTATTTTTATGGTTCATAAATATTGCATTATTTCATACACCCATATGGGTGTGGTGGACTCGCGATAAAATATACGAGTCCACATACTACTACTTACTATACTATATAGCAGAGTTGTTGTATATAGAAATTCTTTCGTGTCTTTCTCTATATTTTTCTTTAATTTCATTAGAGTTGGCTGCCCCAGCTGATGTCTATAAAAGTCAGTGAATTTGACGTTAGTCTGTGCTAATAATGGGAAATTCAATAAAAACAAGAAATAAAATGAAGTAGGCAGAAATATGCTGCATGCATGCGTCGAACTATAAAAATAGCAATAGCAAATGTGAGAACTTCAATGTGACTGAATGACTGAATGACTGACTGACTAACTGACTGACTGACTGGATGGATGGATGGATGACTGACAGACTGTTTACTGTATAGTAGTAGAAGTAGAATTAGAAGGAAGAGAACAATCGCATAAACTAGAGAAAGTATCTAAACACTTTTGCTTTGTCTGTCACTCGTTCGTTTGTTCTTTCTTCTATTGTCTATTTTCTTTTATAGTTTGATTTTCTTCCCAGATGCACAATGATGTTGCTACTTTGTTGCACTGATCTTTCTTTCTTTCTTTCTTTCTTTCTTCTACATCATCATCTTTTTTATTTTGTTTATTTTATTTAGTTTTAATTTAGTAGCCCCATGAAAGATACCCGCTATTTTTCTACTTCATCTTTTGGTTCAACGTGAATTTTTATGTTTTAAAATCTCTCACACCACCATCTCTCTCTCTCTCTCTCTCTCTCTCACACACACACACACACACACACACACTACATATTCGCTTAACAGTTCTTTATGCGTTCTGTTACTTGGAATTTTGTAGTACTTACAACATATCTTTTCATTGTAATTATGAATGTTTTATATACGCAGATGTATGTCGTTTTTAAAGTTACAAATGAAATTACTAAAGGCGAGACGAGACTTGGTTAAAAATAAACTAACAAAATTACCACATAATTTTAAATTTTACTCATTTGTCATAATTAAACACACTTCAACTTAACATATTCGTCTAAATTGTCTCCTTGTACATCTGCACATTGTAAATTCTAAGTTATTCGTATTCATTGAGTTAAGTTAGAGTTTAAAGTGTAGACAGTAGATACTCATGGAATTCTATGGAAGACATGAGAAGACAAGAAGATGATTGTGAAGAAATCATGAAAAATAACTTTAAGACTCACTTGACTTGGTTGGAAATCAGTTGAGTTTCCAAAGTACATTGTAGTAGATAGCGCAAGTTAAATCTTTCTTAGTCAACTTCGTCATCATCATGTTGATCATCATGTAACAAAAACAACAATATATTATCTATAAAACCGAGCTTGTTTTCATTTCTGTTACTTGTGTGATGTGATGTGATGGAGAAGTTGCTCTATAAAATATAATAAAAATGTTGAAAACAAGCAACGGAAATGCAGGAAATTTTTATGGTTTAAAACAAGTAAGTATAGTACATAGTCAGAGTTACTTACTCGTCATGTTGATCTAACTAACTAAACTAACTTGTGGAAGAAAAGAAAAAGTATTTAGAAAAAAAGAGGATAAAAGAAAAAAAAAATACAAAATACAAATACAAACTAAGTGACTCTTTTAAAATTTCTAAAATGCCCTACATACATCTTACAGTAGAAAATCAGAACATTTGTAGATTACAAATTGAGTTTGATTTCAAAATTTCATCAATTTGAATAAAACAAAAGTCTTTGAATTTAAAGAAAATTGTTTTTTTTTTTTTTTTTTTTTTATATAATTCTTAGAGATCTTATCAAAATATAAATATAGTATTTCCGTTTATTCGTTCTACAAATTAACTACAAGTTTTACAAGACTCTTCAAGTCCGAAGATACACTACATACTATGACGACTTTAGATAAGTTTAAAGATAACTACAATACTTGAGACATTGACTAACTGCTTGAATGCAATAGTATTAGCAACAAACTAAGCAATTCACTTGCAACGCCCAGCTCCGGAAACTCTTGCGCATGAGCACAGATAGATAGACCAACATATGGACAGACAGACAGACAGATAGACCAACAGAGATAGATAGATGGTCAGTCTAAAGCACAGCACAGCACAGCTTGAGATACTTGGATACATGGGTAGTTAGCTAGCACAGCAAGCAAAGCAGCAGCAGCAGCAGCAGAAGCAGCGGCAGCATAAGCAATTAAAGTAGTTCAACCTGTTCGGTGACTTTCAAAAGAATGTGGCTGCGAATTTATAGCTCTTTTGCTTTTATCTTTTCAAAATACTACTTACTAAGTACGGACAACGCACGTATGTAAGTCTTGTCTAGATACAAAGATGCAGAAACTGAAATAGAAACTGGAAGATTTACACAAACCATCATATCACCAAATGGGGAAAAATGCTCAACGGAAAACAAAAACGAAAATAAAAATATAAAAAATGAAACATAAATCTGGATTGGGTGGGGGTAAAGAGATGGACACATTAAATTAAAGCAAACCTCCTAAAGTGTTGAGATTAATTGTTGAAATTGCAATGTGCATCAGCATCATCAAACAGCATCATCATCATCATCATCATCAGCTTAAATTAAGCTTAGTTCAAGACAAAGACAACTGAGGCAACAAATGAATGAGAATGAGGATCATAAAATTAAATTGATGCTGTCAATCTCCTCATAAGCAATGCAGCATGAATGAATTTTTTTCATTTACCGCCACCATATCTTCATTGGTATGACTTCCTATTTTGACGGCCTAATTTTGTGTTCAATGATTAAAGAAAAAAAAAAAATAATAGTAATAATAATAAAATACTTTTGTTTTAATTATTTCAGTTCAGTTTAGTTTAGTTGAGTTGAATTCAGTTGAATTGAGTTGGGTTGAGTTGAGTTGAGACTTCTTCTACAATTGTTTTGTTGGTTGGATGTTGATGGGTTCCATGCTGATGTTTGTTCTCCTTCACTGTTGGCGCAATATCTTGAGACGTCTTCTTCGTCGTCGTCTTTCTTTCTTCAATACTGGCATTGTTTTTTTATTTGTTTATTTTTCACATTTTTCTGTGTTTTGTTTTTGTTCTTTTATTTCAGTTTCATTTTGGTTTTGTTATTGTTATTGTTTTATTATTTCAATCTCAATTAAGTTAATGAGCACATGAACATTTTCATAATTGGAGCAAATTAAGTTGATAACGCATGCGGTCGGTCGATCGGTCGGTTGCGTCTTGTGAGATACTTTATTGGCTTCGTAAGTGAGTTAAGTTTTTTGATCATACACTCACTCAGTCAGTCACTTACTCACTTGGTTGGTGGTAGACGGAAGTTAATAAACATTAAGTTATAGACATATTTCATACAAACAGAAATACGAATACAAAAATATTGAAGACAAACAAAATTATTTATATTAAAAATTGGAAGGAAGGAAGTAGTTATTATGTATTGTGTATCTTTCAAGATATTTCTTTTTATTGTAGATTGAAAAAATCTTCTATCAAAAAAGAAGCAAATTACACGTTGCAGATATGCCAAGTAGTTTAGAAAAAAGATAATCTAAGCATCACTCACTTCCTATTGTTAAAAGAAACGATGAACCAAAGTGTAAACCCGTTAAACACATACTAACATTTTAATCTGAAAGATACAAAAAAAAAACCAAATATATATAAAAAAAAATGCATTTTCTTTTGAAAAAGAAAATAAGAAAAAATAATTTTTCACGATTATTTCATATATTTGAATTTCACAAAACACGTGCATATTTCCATACTATTGTACTCTCTTGACTTAGCCAAACTGTCAGACACTCACTCACTCACTCACTTGTTGACTTAGTCTAATAGTGGACCAGTTTTCAAGCACGTTTCGAGGTTACTTGACCACAATAATAACAACTACAGCAATATCAAAACATTGTTAAATTATATTGTAGTAATGAAATAATATTAATAAATGAAATATGTATGCGTATACACTGGGAGAGATTTTCTTTGGATAAAGTTAGTTAAAATAAGAAGAATCTTAATTCATTTTGAAGGTGATTGAAATGTGTATCAAATTAAGTTGAGATAAAGAAGATATGATTGAACGATCAGCATCACTAGGAAGATCTCTCACTTTTTGTGTATGCTAGAATAGATACAGTTGTAAAATCTCTTTTGACCGGACAAATTTCTTTGTCTCAAAATACTTTTCAGTGGACAATTTCTTTGGAACCTTAGGTATATGCCTACGGGATATTTTACTGAATATACATACGTATATCAGTTTTTAAGATGGCGATTTGTTTGCTTTTAAAAGATTTATCTAAGCTTTATAAGCATCTCACTTACACACCTCTGCCTTTTCTATTTTTTTTAATTTTTCGGCTGTACTTTTGGAGTTTATCGAATTTTCTTAACCTTACTCATGAATAACTCGGTTCATTGGTGAAAACCATATGGAAGTCCGTTCAGTAGTTTTTGAGTTTATCGTGTTCAGACAGACAGATTCGGCAGTAGATTTTTTTTTATAATATGCATTGATAAGTAAATAAATAAGATAGAGAGTGGAATACTCTGATATTTCTTCATGCCTCACTAAGATCATTTGTTTTAGCTTTTTTCTAACCTTTATAGGGGATAAGATAGACTGTGTAAGCCACCCTATAAACCACATATTAAACTGCTTTACTCAGATTATTCTTTTTAAATGATATTCTAACGTAAAGAAAGATATTTTGATCACCGAACAAGTGAAATTAGTGGATCAGGGAACATACCATACCAATAATCTTCTTATGTATAAAACTTTCATTTGAATTGTAATTTTTTCTTCTCCTTTTCATTCATTTATTATTTCTTCAATAAAATTTCTTACAGTGTACACAATATTTTGGAAAATTCTTATTTATTATATTATTTTGGTTTTATATATTTTTTGCTAATTATTTTTGTAAATAAACTCACGACATCTTATGATAAATTCGGTTTTTTTCTCCAATTATTCTTTTTGGCATATTTGCATATTTTATATCTTTTTGTCTTCTGAACCAATTTGACTTGACCAAGTTAACAAGTTTTAGTTGCTTCAGAACGACGCGGCTTAACGAAACAAATGTGAGGAGAAGAATTTCTTGGAAAAATTGTAAAGAAGTTTAAAAATAAAATTGGTTTACATTGAATATTATTATAAATGGGTTGTTGCTGTCTTGCCTACATGCGGCATTATGTCGAAGAACTTGAATTTAAGAATTTGGTTATTCAATCAAAGGAAAATGATTTACATAACATAATTTTATGGGTGAGTTTTAAAACCGAGTACACTAATATTTAAATTCTTCTTAGTTATATTCTTGATTATTGTAATTAGCATATCCACATTGGAGTTTCATTATATTGCATTGTATTCTATTGAAGTTGGTTAGCTTTCACAACTCAATTTGATTTAGTGTAGTTTATAATTAGAGTGCAGGTGCATTTGCAGAAATCAAAAAAAAAAGATTTATATTCAATTTAAAGTGCAAACACAAAGATATGAATTGATTACGTTTTTGAATTGATTGAACTAAAATGCATTCAATAATGAATGCCACCGTTATATTTAATTGACTAAAACCAGTTTTTTTGCCTTCTCAATTAAATTCAATTTGCTTCTAATCATGGGTTTCACACAAAAACTTAACTCTGAAGCCACCGTCATCGCTGCCTTAGGAATCCACCATCATCCAATCCAAGTTAACTTTTGAACGAACATTCATTTGCTAATTTCAAGTGAAGTGAAGTTGGTTTGCAATTTAATTTTTTGCATAACTGTATATCATTATTTTTATTGTTGCTTTTGTTGTTGCCATTACAAAGGCAACAGCTACCAGTTAATTTAAATAATAAAACTTTTATGGCAACCTCCAGTTAAGATCTCTTACCTTACCCTTCTTGGCATCATATACAAATACGCAACTAAAAGGTTAAAGTTCAACATTTTGAATACTTCGATTATTATATGTTTTCATTATCTTGTTTTTGTTTGGTTTGGTTGGTTGGTTGGTTGGTTGGTTGGGGTGCATCTTCTTATACATAATATACTTATAGAAGTTGAATCGCTACATCTACTGCACTTGACTTGACATTGTGTACTTATATTTATTATCTAATTTACAATTCTTGTTATTTTCTTCTACAATATATGTTTATTTTTTCTATATGTTACAACATGGTAACAGCATTAGCAGAATACAACTCATATCTCATGTTTCCTGATTTGATTATCTGTAAATATTATTATCAGCATTAACTTCATCATCATCATCATGTCATCATCAACATTATTATTAGTATCATTATGATGATGATGATGATGAAGTTGTCGACTACATCTTTATCATTATTGTTAATCAATTTTGATCACGTTGTTGCATATGTGCCAATTGCATTTTTACAATAAATATGAATATGAATATTTGTATGAAACTTAAACTTGACTTTTGCTCAAGTAAAATTTATTTATTTATTTTCTTTTCTTTCCACTTGTAACAATAACAAATTGTTTTTCCATTAATATTTGTTGTCTTTTTGTTGATTGTTTATTATTGTTCTTTTTGTTTTATTATTATTTAAAAAAAAAAAAAATAAACACTTGTAATTACAATAGAACAGACATCGACATTGGTTCATGATGATTTGTTATAAAGTTTTCAATATAATTTTCATAAAAAATTGTAAAATGACTTTATTTGTTATTAACCAACTAATCAATCCATTTTGAAGTCATTTTCATTATATGTAATTTTTTAGATCAGAATACGCATAGTAATTTGCTTGCGTAATCAAACCACAACATCATTATTGTGGATGGGATAAATTAGGTTTATATGGTTAAGAAAGAAGACTGTAGAAGGAACAAAGTTGAATAATTGGATAATATTTCAATGGCGGCATTTGATCTAAAAGGCAACATAAAAATAGAATAGATGTGTGATGGATGAATAAGAAGAGACTAAAACATCGATTACATGTTGCCTCCTGGCAATGCTATATAATTTTCTATGTTTTCTAACTAGTTGCATGCAACAATAAAAAAGAAAATGAACATGAACACGAACGAAGAAGCACAACAAAATACACCACGCAACTTAACCTAATTCCAAATGACAACTAATGACGCTACCAGGCAAAATACTACTCAAGTCGTCTTCAAACACAATAGATATCGATTTATTTTAAAACATTCGAGATACAAAACAAAAAAAAATAAATATAGAAAAAACTGGCAAAAAGAATCGCATTTTTGCCGTTATTTAATCGATAGAAAGCCATGAAAAAGGAAAAGCAGAAGCGGCGCAAATGTATGAAAAACGAACTAAATAATTATAGCTACAAATGATAATAGCTAAAACAAGCAGCAAAAGAGAAGAGAAGATAAAGAAGTACAATATTAAAAAAATAAGGTAGTATGAAACTGTGATGAATAATGGTTGGTTGGTTAAAAAGAGGTTGAGGGACCCATTGCAGTTCATGTGCTAATTTTGTTGTTAAAAGAAGAAATTGAGTTAAGTTTGTATCGCTTTTATACTTAGTAGTGATGAACTGTAGCACGATGTTGGTTGTTGGTTAATGTAAATAGCGAAAATGTAAAAGCAAAAATAAAACAAAAAAAAATTAAGAAAGGCAAAGAAAGGTAATTAAATGATGATGATGAGTTCAGTTAGTAAAGAAATTGTTGATGAAGAGAGTTCAGTTGAAGGAAGCAAACCAAAAATAATAAAAAAAAAAAAAGATTGACTACAAACAAATTTACTGCAAATGAACAGCAATTGAACTGTTGCAGTTGTTGTTAAATGTTGTTGATGTTGTGATGAAAGTTGTAACGTAAAAGGGAAACAAAATCCAAAAGACCAAAAACCAAATAAACCTTTGAGCTTACAAACAAATTAAAATCGAAAGAAAACAGTTCATTAAAAAAGTTTCAATTTCCATTAAAATTGAAATGAAATTTAATGATTTAGACAAGAAAGAGGAGGTAAACCAAATAATTGAGAGCTTTAAAGATACAGAAATAAAATATGCACTTACTACAAATGTTGAAATCCTTTTAAAATGATTCATCATCAACATCATCATGCATCCCTCATACAATAATTCATTATGTATGGTGTATGTATTGTAATATGGTATAAGAAAGACACCCTTTGGTTGGTGGTCGTGGTCATGTTTGTTGTGTATGTAGTTCATTGACATGTCACATGACAGAAAAGGAGGCGCTCGTTTAACCAAGACCCGACCCTATCGACCGGCGACTACAACAACAACAACAACAACAACAACAAGTAAAACAAATCAAACAAAAAACAAAAACCCATAATGCACAATAAAAAACTGCATGCCTCACGTCTCTTGTTGCATGCTTCTTCTTTACCATGTCTCACGCCTCTCATTATTGTTAAATGCAATTCATGATCATCATATAAAAAAAGAGACACGCAAACTTATTGGAAAAAAATGTGGACACAAAAAAGAAAAAAAAAAAAACAATGAAAATGAAGTAAAATGAAGTGAAAAACATGAAATGTTTATGTTGCATATGACATTTAGTAGACAAAACAAAGGCGCCGCCGCCGCCATCGCCATCATCATCATCATCTTCGTCATCAAGAACGACAACACTAACAACAAACAATGACAACAACAGTAACAAAATTGTCAACAGATACAATTGAGGGGTGGGCAGAGAGTGCATCATGGAAGATTGATAGAATGATGGACAGAAGGACAGAAGGAAGGGAGGGAGAGAATTAGGAAGAGAAGACTGTTGTAAAGTAGACTGCGTGATGCAGTGATATACTTTGCGGAAGCGTGTAACAAACAAAAGCAGTAGCAACAATGATAATAATAATAATAATAATGATGATGACGATGACGATGTTGATGATGATTGCAACCAGCCGAGACGCGTTGTCTCTCTATGGTATATGGAAAGAAACAGTCACAACAACTTACAACTATCAACTTTTGCCAATGTCAATTTCAAAACTGCATTTAATTTATAATGAAGCAACAACAAAATATTTGCTCTTGCATGACTTTGTATATTGAATTGATGAGTATTGAGAATGTTTTTCTGTTATTTGTTGTCTGTTTGTGGCAATGAGGGGTTAATAATAATAAAAACTCAACAGTAACAAATAACTGGGCGCAGTATGATGCCGTTGTATGCATCATCATCATCGTCATTATCACCATCATCGAACATGAACTTTTCCATCATCATTTCATTTCTCTTCTTATCATCGATAACTTCATTTGTGTTCCGACGATTGCTAATTTCTTTTCTTGTTTTTTTTTTTTTTTTTAATTCTGTGTAGCCTTGTGTCCAATCCAATCATCAATATTGCGCTTCTCTTATCAGAAGAAGGTAATGTGAGTGAGTATGAGTGCGTGTACTTCACATCGTCCATCCGTTTGCGATAGTCAACTCCAGACTTGTACCCACTCACATACTCAAGCAGACGATTTGAGATATGAGAAAAAAATGCTTTGCCTGCAATCTCACTGTTGACATGATTTATGAGTTAAATTACACAAAAGATATCAAAATACTAAGCCACAGATAATTTTTTATCTTATTACTCAGAACATATTTGGAAATCCCTTAAGTCAAACAAGTCAGTCTAGCAAAAAGATCACTTTTGAAAATACTTTCTATACAAAGGCAATAAATATATTGATTTGCATTAAAAAATCTTATTATTATTGCTTACTGAATATGGAACCAACATTTGTTCATAATTTTTCATCAAATTTGAAAGACTTAAGTGAATTAAGTTTAGTCAAAAGAAGATCACTTGTATTAAGCGCATTTGTCATCTTGGAAAATACTTTCTGTTAAGACAATTCATTCCATTGATGATATTTCAAGTGATTTGCATTCTTCTTATCTTAATCACAGAATGTAGAATCGACATACACTACCCAGCCACCACATTCTTTCATTATTTGTTCTTCAAATTTGGAAACATGTATCTCAAGTCAACCAAGTCAAAAGATTGCTTTCATTATAATGCCTTTGTCATTTTGTACAATACTTTCTTTGAAAAAGATTAATCTTTCTTGATTCAAGAATGTATTTATTTATTTATTTAAATTAAACATTCTTCTTATTTTTCTCATCCACTCACACACTGCATTTCTTCATTCATCATCATATTTATTTTCATAATTGAAATGCATTTGAAATTGTTAAATTGAAATTGTATTTTGACAACTGTTGAACTTGAGTTTTTTATTGCATTTCATGTGGTGTTCGGTTGCACCCCAAACTACTAAAACAGAACCAAATCAACACAAAATATAAATATGTTTTTCATTCTTCAAGTGTGAAATATGTTGTTGCTATGGTTTCCATTTATCATAGAAAAAAACAGATCAGAAAACAAAGAAAAACAAAACCAAACGAAACGAAACTTAAACAAACCACAAATTGCAATTTCGCCTGCCTAGAAGAGTCACTCCTTACTCACACTTCATGATGTCAATCGAAAAGTATCTTTTTTGTGTTAATATTGTTATTGTTGCACCTGTTTGTCACTTATTTTTTATGTTTTCTGTTTTCTGTTTTTTTTTTTTTTTTTTTTTTTTGAAAAAGTATTGTTTTTGTTGTCATTTTGTGGAACGCTTAAGTTGGCGCTCGCTCACTCGTCGTTCCCTTGGTGACTTGGTGTTGGTTTGTAGTTGTAGTGATGTAGTAAAGCGGATAGCACATTTTTTGTATTTGTTTTATGTGGTGGTCCGTCCCAATGAAGTAAAATGAAACTGGGTCTCATTTTAATTTAGTGTGGCCAGTGTGCTGTGCTTATAAATGTTACTAGGTGGTGGTGGTTCGATGGTTGGTGTGGTTCAGCCTGCGGTTAAAAATGTAAACCAAATGCAGCAACATAACAAACAATACTATCCACCAAGTAGTAAAGGAAGCCAATATTTCTGCTTGAGTGCTCACTAATGCTGAAGTCCGAGTTCCAGTTACTACTACTTTCGTTGTTGTTCCTGTTTATTGTTAAAATAGATTTAAACAAAAAAACAAAAACGACAATGGAGTGATAAAGATAGGCAGAGGTAGAGAATGAAACGAAAATAGAATGCAATTCATTTTAGTTTATTTCAAATGCTTTCTGCTTCAATTGACACCCTTCAACTAAAGCGGCAATAATGTTGCTAATGCCCAAAGTTTAGTTACACAGTCTCCTCCTTTCCACAAAATTACTAAATTGAATGTGATTGTTGCATTATATAAAATAGAAAAAAAAAAAAAAATAAAAAATAAGGAAAATGCTTTAAGCCACCAAAAAAGTTGCAATTGAAACGTGTTTCTTAGGCACATTATTGTTCATTCCAATAGTTGGTCGATCGATCGATCGGTCACTGTTTCTTTAACAAGTTTTTCTAATAATAATAATAATAAAAGAAAAAATTCATTTTTTTTTTCGGGCTTAAATACATTTTTGAGAGAATTGTAATTCAATTGAAAAATTCCCTTCATTGTTGTCTTCTCTATTGGATTTTCATAGTTATTACTGTTGTTGGTGTCTTATGTAAGACTCTCTGGTGATGGTGATGGTGGTGGTGGTGGTTATGAGACCATGTTTTGGGTCAACTTTACACTCGTTGTCTACCTAGTTCCTACTTACTTTACTTACTGAGCTAACTTGTTCAGTGAGTGCACAAATGTACTCGAGCACTCGTTGGTTGTTATGGCAAATAATGAAAAATTTATTGATTTTTTTTCTGTTTTTTTTTTTTTTTTGTTTTTTCTTTTTTCTTTAGTAAGTTTTTGCAACGAAAATGCTTGCAATTGTTGTTAAATTTTTATTATGTGAGTAGGTGGTTTGTTAAATTTGTAATCTCATTTTTCTATAATTCGTATCACAAATTGCCTGTATAAGGATACTAACTTACTTCATTCATTCAGAAACCAACCATGTGGCACCATTTTCCATGCTGCACATAACTGGCGGCAACATGCAGCAGTTGCAACTAAATGCGTTCATTCATGTCACAGGCACAAAACATAAAAAAAATTTTGCCAAAAATTCAACATGTTCGACATGTTTACTTCGTTGGTTTCAATTCGAGTTTATTGACAGCTTTTATTTGCCTGCTACTGCCTGCCTCTATTGACAATTGCGTGTCTTATATCAAACTAGAGGAGAGGCACAGGAAGTCTTTATCTGTCTGTGTGCCACTTTTAAGTGTTTGAATACATGAAAAGTTACTTGCAACTTGTTACTGTAGTAACAATAAAATTCAACATATTTTAACTACAAATAAATGTAAAATAACAGGAGTTTGTTTGTTTGTTTGTTTGTTTCTTTGTCAAGATGTTAAGAATTTGAAAAAGATATAAACGCTCGCCCACCGCACATGGTGATGGTGCCTGTCACCATTTGGAATCACATTCCTCTGAAAGACTGATGGATGTATAAAATTCAATGAACTTTTCAAAATTTATTAATATCATATCACAATAAATATAATAAAATAAGATTATATCACAATCTCATCATACAAAGTATTAAACGAAATTGTGGTTAATAAGCTCAAATTCCCCATCTCCACATAACACAAATATTGTTTAGCATGATAAGATAAGCGGACGACAACAAATCCTAAAAACCAAAGAAAATATACTATACAAATAAATAATCCCAAGTATCTAGTGTCTAGATCAGAGGTTCTTAAACTGTGGTCCATTGTATGCCATTACCGGGATTGCGTAAAACAATTTTGACGTACGGACAAGAAAAATACTTAGATTCCGGTTGGAAGAAACTTCTCGAATCTCCTTCTATAAACGTACGGAAATTGGTTATAGAAGATTTCGAGTCTTCAAATTGACTTCGTTATTGAGAGGAAATTCATTATTGAGGAACTCGTCTGTATATATTTTGTATTATGAATGAAAATCAATTATTGTCGGGTGCACTTGAAATTTTTATAAAAATGATCAAAACACTATGAACCAAAATTCTTGAGAGCGAGCAAGAGTGTGAGTATTTTGAAAATATGAATGAATAATTGTTACAAATAATAAACATAATATATGAAGAATATTGATTGGTACTTACTAGTTTAAGAACCGCTGGTCTATATATCACTGCCCCTAAATCAATTTGTCAATGAATGCAACAAAATTTATGTGACACTTGCAACAATCAAATAAAAATCAAATAAAATCAAGAGAAATAAAAAAAAAATTCTTGATTATTTATTTCTAATTAATGAACTCAACTCAAATCGAAATCTAATTTGGAATTGGAACTGAAGTTGTTATATTGTTGTGTAGTTGTTGTTGAAGTCATTGTACTCATTCATTCATTCACTCAATCAATCAGTCATTTCATTCGATCAATTGATCGATATAAGAAGTGTTGTAAAGTCTCCCTTTCTTAATGTTAGTACTATCACACCCTTCTTTCATTTTGTTTTTTTCTTCTTTCTTCTTCTTTTGTATCATTTTCAAAATGATGACAAATTTCTTCAATGACGTGTTTTGAGCTCATTGATGCCATTAAACGAATGAATTTTCCTCCTCATACTACTTACACTTACATTTTGCTGTTTTTACAATCTTTAATCGAATTTTAACACTTGTATTTCACGCTTCGTTGTTTGTTGTCAATGATGATTGTGATGGTGATGATGATGGTGATGGTGATGATAGTGATAGTGATGGTGACGATGATGATGATGATGATGATGAAGAAGACAACAATATCAGGAATTAATGATGATAGCTAAGAGTCAATCAGGGTTTGGCTTAATGGCGTTGGTTGGTTGGTTAGTTAGTTTAGTTCATCTTTCATTGTCTTGTCTTTCGTTGACTTGTATTGACTTGACTTTAAATGTTAAATTGCAGATACTATTTGTTGAACATTTATTTGTCTTTCTATATTTCTATCTTTTTTTCTTTCTTTGTTTTTGTTTTTGTTTCACTTTTGCTATTGTTTTTGTATCATTATTTTTACGGTTATTCATTTGTTCGAGTAATTTGTTAATTTCTTTATTGGTTTTTATTGTCATTTGTCTGTTTGTCAGTCTTTATTCTCTGAGTTAGTTTTTTTTTTTTTTTTTTTTTTGCTTTCAACGACTTCAATTTAACTCAACTTGGCTTTTAACTTTAGACATCGAAAGTGTGTGTAAGTGTGTGTGTGTGTGTTTGTGTGTAAAGTATCTTTAAAGTATATTGACTATTGATATATTTATTACTTTATTTTTATGCATTCTTCTTTCTCTGAATGACTGACTGTCTGTCCGTTTGTTGTTATGTTTTGTGTTTTATTGTATTCTTTTATTAACCCTCATTATAGGTACTTCGATTTTATGGATTTAATTATTTTTTTTTTTTTTTTTGTTTATTATTTTTGGTGAAAGTATTTTTGAATTGATTCCCATTGTTTCATTGGATTTAAATACATTAAAATGTTGTATTTTGTAATAATTATGATTTCATTAAATATTTAAATTTCGTTTTTAATATCCATAAAATATCCTGGTTTTTTTTCATATTTTTTTTTTTTTTAAGGAAACTTTCACTGTCAAACAACAGCAAAGCCTTTTTAAGAGATTGAAAAATGTAGAAAAACAAAAAATCTCAATTAATCTTTTTCATTTTGGTTATGTACACGAGTATGACGTGTTAAATTTATGATAATAAATAATAAATATTTGCCATGTATTTAATTAGTATTTGAATTTATGCTCGCGCATTCAACATAAAAGACATTAAACATTCACAACATTGAAACGATCATGAAAAATGTGTCGTTAACCTTTTAAGTAAGTTTATCTGACTTGAGTGTGTGGTTTGTCTTTGTCTTTGTCTTTCAGTCTATCTTACTTAGCACAACTCAACTGAAATTGGTTTGAGCTCAACTCACTTTGTTGCCACTTCTTGTCACATAATTCAAAGTTACTGCCACGTTGTTCGCCATTTTCTTTGTCACTTCATGCAGAAATGGAGGATATGCTAAAAAGAGACACACACACAAATAAAACAAAGCTGACGATGAAGTTGGCAGTTGGAGCCTCTAGTGATGTACACGTGACAACAAGACTTGTGAAGTATAACTAAGCTTCTTGGCAATCTGCCTTTCAAACTCAAATCAATGATCATAAGAGAAAGGGGGATCTACCAGATATATCACAATCATCTAAGTTTTTTTTTTTTTTATAGTTGAAACTCTATTATACTCGTACAAACTTCTATCAAACAGTTATATCTGATTAGATCTTAAAAAAAATGTTAACTTGATTCAAATTCTGAGGAATCAGACGAAAGAAAGATCCATGGATGTTGTATTATTATTCAGTCTGCTTTGTCTAGTTTGTATTCATTTACTTAAAGAACAAACAAATGCATGCTATCCATATATTCGAGATTCAATTGTATATTTGTGTTAAAAACTGATCACGTGAGCATCACTAAGCGATGCCAACAATAAGATCTTAAATTCATTTAAAAGTTCCATATGCAGCACGATGATGGTGATGGTGATGTTGGTGCGTGCCACGCTCACTCATTTACTTGCTTATACACACTCTCAGATAATATATATTATAGTATATATAGCGCCAAAGTTAAACAAAATCGGCTTCATCAGCTCTAAACATTGATCTTTAGTTATTTCCTTTGCGTTGGCAGCATAACACGCCCTTTTGTGGAAATGCCTTTGCCACATGTTGATGCAACAAATATGTTTGTTTACGAACGAAAGAAAGAATGTTGTCTCATTGACTTATGCCCATTTATAGTTGGTACATACATACATATAATTGCTTGGTGTATCTTCACTCTTTTTTGCTCGCAACTTATTTCTTGTTATGTGTGTAAAGCGTGTGTGTGTGTGTGTTGGTGTCATTTACTGAGGTCAAGGTTGTGTTAACTACTTAAATGCTTTGAGTTGCGTTAAACATCTGGACCACCCCACAATCATCATTGATTATTTCCTTACCATATGCTTCATACATTCATACATAGTAGTAGGCCATCATTATTGTTATTAACAAGGAGATCATTCTTATTGAATTATATACTATCTTCAATTGAATTGACAACTTCATGCTGATGCTGATGTTGTTGTTGTTGTACTGTTAATGTTGTTGCAAATTGTTGTGGCGCCACTCCAATTGCCTACTTCACTCGATCACTTATGCTGCTAACTTGCTCTTTCAATCAACTATCTCTTAGATACAAATGGAATACTTAAGTATAAACAAATACAAAACAAAACCAAAAAGAAACTGTAGATGGTCTCTCCCTCTCCATCTCTATTACTTCTTCTTCTGGTTATGTTTAACAAAGAAATTATCTCATGATAATTGACACTTTCCGCCAATCCGATAAAGTCCCCTGGTTTTTGTTTGCAATAAAAATTGAGATTTTCCATTGACGTGACTTGCAGCGACAAAACTGTCACGGAAAAGCGTTTTACAACAAATTGAACCAATTTCAAATCTATTGCGCAAGACAAAACATACATGAATCAAACTATCTATCTATCTGTCTATATGTTTATATGTATGTATTATATTTATGTTGAAGAAGTAGATAGTCATAGATACTGACTGACTGACTAACTGACTGACTGAGATTATTGCAACAAAGTTCGTTACTAACAAGCGGAGCCAGTTTGTTCAAACGTTTTATGTTTTTGATTCTCTATTTTGGCCACTTGTGTTAACTGAATTAATCGTAAACAAGTCACCTCCCTGGACCACAATCTATAATAATTCATTCATTTACTCCCCCTGATATCCTATGCCCCTCATCTGTTTATATCTGTCAATATAACGACTGCATGCAAGCATATCTTGTTGTTATGGTTGTCTTACATAAATATTGCAATTGTTTGTTGCAATCAAAATATAATTAACATAATTTAAAATAATAGACAAACATAAACACAAAATCTCTTAACCAAATATGATTAATTAAGAGTTGTTAGCCAAGTGTACAAGTCTCCTCAACATCATCATGCATATTACATACTTAAGTATGACCAAATCAAAACTTAAATTCTTCTGTTTTTGACTTTTCAATGATAATTTTCTTAATTTACCAAAGTCACCCACATTTTCTCCAGTATTTATTATATATTTTTTTTTCTTAAATATTGTTTTATTTGTTATTATTATTATTATTATGTTTATTGCTTTAATGTTCATTTTTTTTTTTTCATAAAAACATAATGGAAAAGCCAAGCCGCCTACATGAGGCAACAACCACAATGCGTGCCACATAACAAAAGAAAAACTATAAAAAACACACAAAATCTTATTTTGATTTGTTCCGCGCATGCGTCTCGACCGAGTGTACTGTGTGTGTGTGTGTGTGTGTGTGTGTGTGTGTGTGTGTGTGTGTGTGTCTTGCATCAAAATTAAATTTTACATTCAATGATTTTTTGGTGCGATTTAATACAATTTTTCATTTAACACACTACATTGTGTGACTATGTAAGTATGTTGCGAATAGTGTGTGTGTGTGTGTGTGTGTGTGTATGTGTGTGTGTGTGTGTGTGTGTGTGTGTGTGTTAACCACAATAATTTTTTCATTAGACGAAGCGTGTAGACTCCTCAAAGTGTATTTATTTGGCCATTTTCACACAGGTGCCTCTTTGTCTTACCAACAGATTGTTTTCATCGCCATCCATCGGCAGTGGAGCTTTGCTTTGCTTTGCTTTGCTTTGCTTTGCCTTGCGTTTGTTTTCACCTTCAATGTAAAAAAGCGTGCGCGCGCATGCGTCGAATTTGTTTATCGTTTGTGCTGCTGCACCTTTTACTAATAATATCACTGCTTTTTACATACCTGTGCCTGCCCCATTATGGTAATAATCACTACTTGGCTTGTATTGTACTCACAATAGTCAATAGGCAGCTTGATCTACCTTGGTGTCAACGACAGCGTCGCATAAATAAAGTGAAAGTTTGACGTAATCAAAAATTTTGATAAATTCTATTCAAAATGCATTATGTGCGTGCGTAGCGACGAGTGTTTTATTAATGAAAAAAAAAAATACATAATGAGTTAATGAATGGATTTCCTCAAATTAATCAAATCAACATAAGAAATTCAATTGATGAACTGAATGAAATGAGTTTCTTCAATTGATTTTCCCTTTTTTTTTTTTTTATAATTTGTATAAAATATCATCACATCATCATCATCATCACCACCATACCTTGAACTCATTTCTTCAAATAAGACTCAATTTGTAACATAATTGTATTTAGATAAGTGGTAATTTCATTCTCAGCCTTCAACTGACAAATCACTTCACTACTTACTTTTGTATTTATAATCAAACCAATACACGACGACCGATCATCATTAACACTAAGTAATAAAAATGCATGGGCAAACATGTTTTTGGCAAAAAAAAAAAAAAAAAAAAAACAACACACAATACAAAATTACAAAACATCTGTTAAAAAGATACAATTCAAATTGAATCCCAACTAGCAAAACAATCGAACGATCGATCGAAGACAAGACATAAAAATCCACTTATTTGTAATCAATCCAATGGATGGATGATAGAAGGAGGAGGGGGTGCGTTAGGAGAAATCTAAAGAAGACTAAAGAAGACCTCAAAAACGTAAAATTTGTAAATTTTTTTTGTTTTCTTTGGTTTTCTTTGGTTTTGAATATTGTTGCGATTAGTTTCCTCAAGAGAAGAAGAGGAACATTGAATATATTATGTACATATTTTTGAACATCGAACTTAAATTACATAATTGATGATAATTTGGCCAAGAGACGCAATGAGGCGAGGAGCAACTAACTGGATTTGCTTTATTGCTTACATAGTAAATATTTGGTATCAAATGAAGTAAGAGAGAAGAAGTACAGTGAAGGAGGAGAAAAGTATTGTGTTTATATTGTAACAATGACCAAAATTAAAATTTTGTATGCAAATCTTTGATGGTACATGATCGAAATGCCCAAATACGAAATGTACGAATGAGGTTATGAAGGTATGAAGCAATATGTAGATGATGATGATGATAATGAAGAAGTTACAGAAAGAAAGAAAGAAAGAAGGAGTAAAAACAAAGAAAAATATACTAAAACTTGAATTGTTTTATTGTTGAGATACAAAAAGTGTTTGTTCATCTTGATCTGATGGGTTACAGTTTAATGTTTTGCTTTGTTTTGTTGTAGATTCGCGATTTGTCTTGTAAATACATAGTTTTAATACATATTTTGTTGGTTTAGCAACCAACCGACGAACAACCTTTATGGCCTTTCCCAATAATGTTAATGATTGTGGGAGTAAGAGATCTGAATGAATGAATGAATGAATAAATTATAGAATGAATGAATTTTTTTTTTTATATTTCTTAGATTCAAACAAAATAAATGGGTCTCTTCTTTAAAGTTGTTTTTTTTTTTTTTTTTTTTGTTTATTATGTCACAAATAAAATTATGTCGTGGTGTTTGCTTCCACAAATTTCAAATACTCACACTTCTTAATACAGTCATTTGGCATTAAATACATTTTAATTAAAATAAATGATAATTTAACTAATTGCATCAAATAGCAAAGAGTAATAATGAGAGGGCGAAAACTGATAAGTGGAGAGGGTATAGAGTGAAAAATTAGAACATCGAAATATATACGCAAAATGCGGCACAAACTACAAACCACAATAACGACTACAACAACGCATAGCAGATATAAAGATACTCAAATGTTTTTTAATAGATACATTTGTTGCGCACGGCGTTTCACAGCTGTGTTTCTATATACAATATTTGTATACTATACTATATCTGTCTATATATCTCTTTTTCTCGATATAGCAAAAGTAATACATTATTTTGCGTCGTAGTATTTGTAGGCGATCCATTTCATTTCATTTCATTTCATTATTTATTCAGTCTTCTTTTCTCTTCTATAATAATTTCAAATTTTATCTCTATAATTTTTTTTTTTTTTTTTTTTAAGAAGATTGCAAAATAGATCCATGAATTAAATAAATGCGCATTGATTTTCATGATTAAAAATATACATTAAGATTAATGAAATTTTGTTGCATATGTTATTTTTCATAAACCCACACAATCATTAGATTTATTTTTGTATTGATTGAAATATATTAATCTTATCTAATTTTTTTTTTTTTTTATTTATATTTATTACAGGATCAGTATGATAATCTATCAATACACACAAATAAAGGCATTGAATTCTTGGATAAATATGCCAATTTTATACGTGATCGCCTGGCGATAGAAACAGAATATGCAGCCAAGCTAAGGTGAGTTGGATTTATCAATTATTATTATATTTTATTATTAATAAAGAAAAATATTCATACTCAAATTCATTATTGACGGCGGTGGCGGTGGCGGTGACGGCGCCATTTACCTGCCATATTTGTGACCAATTAATTTGGTCGAACTTTATATATTATTTTGTTATGTTAGAGGCCAAACCCATTTTTAGCAAAGAATTTCTGAACATTTGAGTTTCAGTTTCAGTTTTAGTTGCAGCTGCCAATGAATAAAAATTCCTGGTGCTGTCACTTTTTACACGCTCATTTCTCATTGTATTTAAGTTTATGGAGCCATTAAAAAATTTAAGAAAAAATAAATAAAAGTCACTACAACTTTATACTTACTTGAATGAATGAGCACAAGGTCAACAACTGTTGCTGCTGTTGCTGTTTAGCTCAAGTGTCCACTTAAAATTGTAAAAAGAGTAAAAACCTCTTGCGATATCTTGAGTCCACTTTGACTTGACTTGATTTTTCCAGGCTTTAAACTGAATAAGTTTAGTTAGCTAACATATGTATATCTTTGATCTATATAATAATCAAAGTTATTGTGGTAATGGCTACAGTATTTTGTAGTGTGTTTAAGGCCAAAACTCATTTGCACTTTGTGTTTGTTTGATCATTTAATGTGAGAGACTTGCGTATTAAGCACTCCATAATTGAATTTTGAACTGAGACTTGTTGCCGCCGAAAATGTTCATCTTAGATATTTTTCTGTCAGTTAGCCAATCAATCATTGAATTCACGTTGAATGAATTGAAAATTTTATCATCATTTAATCAGCAAATGTGAATCACTAAGCGTGCGAGCATTTCAATCGATCGAACGAAATACAAACGTCCAAAATTAGTAAACGTTTTTGACCTTCACGGCTTTGTTGATATTGAACATTAGTATTTTAACAAACAAGTGAGTAAATTACACTCGTTGTTACTGGTTTTATAATGAGAAAATATAAATAAAAATAAAAATATAATATTTAAGAAACAAAATAACAGTCTATTGCAGCATGTGGTTTTGTATTCAATTGTAGCATGAGAATCGTTCGATGTCGAGAGTTTCAATTGTATTTCAATCCAATATTGATGATAATAAGAAATCAAAACTATTACTTAGTATATAGACAGACTATCAAAAGTAAAGTACAAATTATGGGAAGCTATGAAAATATAAACAAATAAAAAGAATAACGAGTTTGAATTATTAGTTTATTTAGTATTTCCATCTGTTGTCGTCATTTGATTGATATAAGAAGACCATGAACACGATTCCAGCATTTCTCCTTAAAAAAAAAAAGTAAGAATAAACAAATGGTAAGAATTAAGATGGAAGCAACTAAGTAGGCCCATTCGATTCTGTTCATGATGACTGATCATGACACCCCATATAAGACATTTATGGCTTTTCCAATGCACTGATCTATGTGTAACAAACATTAGAATCACAAGTCTTGTGGAGTGTATATAATATATTTGTTTCTATATTTGTTTTTAGATTGCAAAAAAAAAAAAAAAAAAAAATGTAAGTTTTTCTTGTGGATTGAACGGATGGACCACATGTAGTTTACTAATGAAAACTCTGTGGTCTATCTACTAGTATTCTTTATTAAATTATTACTCGTCTATACAACTCTATTTACTAATGACTTTTAAAAAACATTGACGCTACTACACTATTTTGAGATTTAATGATTAATTTTGGCTCAACTATTCATTTAAGTATGAAGAGCTAAAGTTTTTATTTTAATTAAATAAGAAAGTAAATAAAATTGTATACAACTCTGTGCCTACGCTCAAGTACCCAAAAAAATGAAACTCAGAATGATATTACATATACGCTTAGATATTTTTCATCAATTTGAAAATATTTTAAGCTCATAATAAACACACCTTAGCATAATGACGACTACCAGAATAGGGTGCGTTATTGTGGTTTAATGTTTGGACTTTTCACTAATATCACATTGTTGCTACTGCTGCTGACCCTTTATTTTTATTTATAAACAAAAAATTCATTAGAATTCAGAATGACACTTTTTTAGGTGGACACCACTAATGATTACTCACAGATAGACATAGACAGACCTACACCAATCTACTAAAAATTATGTACAATATATGAAAGTGTTGATGATAGACACACTTCTTGCATGCGACAATAGTCACTTACTACTTAATTTGTGAACATATTCTGCTCTCAATCCACACACACACACACACACAGACAATCTCTCTCTCTCTCTCTCTCCCTATTTCCATACAAAATATATCTCTGACGCCTTCCGGTTGAACAAACACACAACAGGCAGTCAGTCTGTTAGTGATACCGACCGTCAAATAGGCAGATAGACAGACAGTCAGTCGAAGCCCATTGGTTGACTTAATGTGATTAGTCTTGGGTTACATGCATTTTGGTCACTTCTAATTTTACACACTCGTTTAAATTCCTGTGTATGTGTGTGAGTGTAAATTGTATCTGTGTGAATGGGTGTGTGTGGGTGCTTGTGGACTAGCTTATGGTGTCTGTCACACGCTTGGTTCGCTGAATCTGACTGACTCTGACTCGGTCTGTCATTGTCCGTCCATCACTTTGTCATCATATTAGTTTACGCTAAATCAAACAAATTTTCCTGCGTTGGTCGATGATGGTGATGGTGATGATAATGATAATGATGATGGTTACATGCCCTGACATTCTGTTTGTCTGTCTAACTGTCTGTCAATCCATCTATGTACATAGATACTGTGTCTGTCTCATAATTGTTTAATTTATTTTTGAGAAATTTATTACTTTACTGTAGTCTACATTGTAGTCTGTAGATGATACCACCTAAGTAAAGTAGTGGAACTCTGATAATGATACTACACACATTACATTACTCGCATTTGCTGGAGGGGAAAATCATTTGCATTTTAACCTCAAATCATGAGGTTTTATACGATACTCGCGGCAACGCGACAAAGATGCTTCACAGACTATCGGTTACACGCAGCTTACATTTTTGATGTCGATTTTCATTTTAGTTTCAGTTTATTTTGTTTTTGGTTTTCTAATTTTCTCAAGACATAAAAAAACGGAAAAATTCAACTGTGAAATGAGTTTAAAGTTTTGTTTTGTTTTAACTTTTTCTTTCATGATAATTTCTGATGACTGACTTTGTCTCTGTGTCACTTGCCCTAAGCAAATGAAATGAAATGAATTGAGACACGACTGACAATGCGACAACTTCATTGATGATGATGATGATAATGATGAGATACTTCTTACATTTCTTTTGCTCCCTTGCATGACTACAAACTTTATGGATTAGTCAGTTGTTGTATTATTTTATAATGAGTTTATCATTAAAAAAAAAATATGAAAAAAGAAGACATCACTCGCATTGCTGCGCTGCTTCAAATCTTAGAAAACCTTATAATTTTCACATTTCACGTGAAAATAAGAAAAATGTAAAAATTCCCATGATTAAGACACAACACAACACAACTAGACCACAACTAACCAAATAAACCAACAATAACTACACCATCTATATCTGTATATATAGTACAGTCTATATATATATGGCATTTGTTGTTGTTAATATTTCTTCTTTACATTTTTATTCTTCGTTTAAACCAAAAATCTAAAATTATAATAATATTAATGCAGTGAAATCTTTTTGCATTTGTGTTTCATAACTAACAATAATTTTATGTTACTTCAATATAATTTTCCACAAAACAAGAGAAAACTAAAGGAAAGAAAATGTAAAAAGAAGATAAGATAATCTGTTCTCATAATCCACTGTATCATTTGAATTAAAGTAAATTAGTTATGATAAATCCGATATTACACATTTTCCAGATTAGAAAGGATGCGTTCTTCTATTGTAAGATCTCATATTAACAGAACAGGTTAAGCTTTACAGAACACCAAGATAATTTAGTTGTATGCATCTCAATAAATTGATTGGGACATAAAAAGATTAGTGTGCCAAAGTACATTGAGAACTATGATGATATAAGAAAAGTGGGGAAAGTATTCTACTCTCGAATTAATACAATTGTTACATCGATTCAATAGTCATTCGTTTTGTGGAATAGTCTTCAACGCACATGTCGAAGCTCTTTGGATGTCTTAATAGTCTTCAAAGTGACATGTATTCTGCACTTTGTCTCTCTTTCACGTAAGACTAGGAGCCTTTTTGCCTTCGCAACAATTGTTTACAATAATCTTTGATCATTTCTGATACCTTTGACTCGAAGTGATTTCTGCTGATCACCTAAAATATTTTTAATCCTCGTGAAGAATTTGTCGAGTTGTTTTTCTGCTAATATCCAAAACCTCTTCCATCATTGTAAAAGAAGCATTGCATTGCATTTACGACCTAAAATTGGTCTCGCATCACGTTTGTTATCCTCCAGCAACACTCTGCCATTCAAAAAATGTTTTTACCACCGGACAACATTTGTTATGCTCCAACTAGGGCTGTCCAACCTTTTTGGTTTCCTTGGCCACATAGGAAGAATCCGATAAAAAAGAAAATATATATAGAAATGAATAGTCTGTCACATTAAGAAAATAGTTTAAGGAGAAAAAGAAATAAAGATTGTTTTCAAGAAAAATCAGGAGCAAGCCAGAAATTTGAGTGATACTTCCATACACCTTCATCTCTGAGCCTCAACAATCCCTAAAGTATTTGACTTCTGATCACTGTGACTTGAGTTCAAGAATTGTCTTCTCTAATATAATCTTAGCTTTAAATAATCTAGAATTGATAACAAGAGATTCTAGTAATTAATATTATTTGGTCTCCGTTCCTTAAATTTTTTTTAAATAGTTTAATGTAACCATTTATACTAAAATAAATAAAATTTTCATTATATATTGTTTTTTCTATAATCTTTTCAGACGCTTGGTGAAAAATTATCAGCCCAAAAAGAAAGAAGAGGAAGATAATGAGTAAGTTTTTTTTTTTTCTTTATATAAGTAAAAATAAAATTTAAATATTGTTTAATCTATTGGAAAATTGTCTGTAACACTTAGTAAGTTTTTGAGTTTTTGTGTATGCACATCATTGGTTTTTTGATTTTAACTTAAAGTAAAGAAAATTTTACAATTAAGTTGTTTTGGCTTCTTTTTACCACTTTTCAGTTTCATGTTTAATTGTGCGATGAGTATTTTTAATTAATATTTCGCAGATTTTTGTTTTCATGTTTTCAAATTTGTTTTTATTATTTTTTCCATCTTCTTAAGTATTTTTATTAATTTAAGTGGCTAAAATCAACATACTGATTTCTTTACGTTTTCCATTTTTTTTTTTACCAAATTTTTCTTTAGTTTAGTTGGCTTTTTGCCAAGAATTCAAAAAAAAATTCAAAGAAAAGAAAAGAGAAGAGTCTTAAAAGTAAAGAAGCATGAAAAAGCACGTCTGGGGTGAGCTAATGTCTTTTATTTGTCTATTTTGATGCCAAATCGGCGTCCGACTGACTGTCCAAATTGACTGTTTGTTGGTCATTCTGTCTGTTTGTCTGTCTGTCTATCTTTATATCTGACTGAATGTTTTCCGATTAATCTGTTTCAAGTGTTTACAGTAATGTTATGTTATTATGTTATATGGTGGAGGAGGCGCACTTAAGTCTCTTCTAGAATAATACGCAGATTTTGAATTTAACTTTTTAACAATTTATTCAATATTCTCAGAATGTACAAAAGTATTGATGATGATGACGACGATTATATTTATTTATTTTATTCCTTTTAGCATTTTTGAAGCTTATGAATATTTTCCATTTTTTTTTTTTTTTTATTATTATTTTGGCGGCAACTCACTAATGTGAGAGATTTAAAGTTCCTCTGAGTTCTGACAACGTGACGCCGCCTATGAATATTTTATTTTATATCATTTTCTTATTTCACACATACGACAAATGACGCATTTTGTAATATGTAATAAATAGATAAACATTGCCAAAACATGAAAAATATCATAACAATTCTGGCGAATATTTTGTCAGACATGGAAATGTGTTTATGTTTATGATTGATTTGATTATTTTGTAAGCAATTTCCTATTTTGATCTTTGTTGGTTGTGTGGAAGTTGTAATAAGAAAATCAAAACGATAAGAATGAGACCTTGAATTGACTTAACTCTACTCTACGCTACTCTACTCTACTCTACATGAATGAAAATGTATCTGCTGATGTTAATATTTTGGTTTGGTAATGAAATTCAACGATTCCATACTACCATATTCAGTTGTAAAGTAACCATAAATTTATGCGTAAATTGTTGTCTCAGTCTAGAGACTGACTGAAGTCGGCGAATATTGCCAAAAGAGTAAAGTTTATATTTTTGTGTCTTGTGGAAGTCAAGATAGGCAGGCAGGCAGGCAGGCAGACACAGTTTCGATAGTCAGTCTGACTGACTGACTGACTGACAGTTAGTCGTCGACACAGTTGACAGACAAACACACTAACTGTGTGGGTGGGATTTTTTTTATGGGACTTTGCAATCCATGAAATGGCAACCTAAATTCGTTATTGTTATTTGTTGTTGTTATGCTGGTGGCCAGCCACATATTTATTTATAAATCCATGCCACGCATGTCATTCAAAACCAGAGATAAACAATTCAATTCAATAAATTTATTAAACACCACGTACAACTAATCCTTTTATTATACCGAATTTATATTGTAATATTGAGGCTGTGGACTCACTCACTCACTCACTCACTAACTTCACTGAATCTTTATACAATTTGTATGCAGAGATACCATAAAACATAAGTAGGAACAAAGGTGTTAAAAACTTAAATTCGCGTAGGTGTAATGCATATTTATATGATTTAAATAAGTAATGTTTAGTGAATTGAAATGAAATAACACTTATTTGATTTCTTATATATTCCAGATTCACATCATGGCAAGCATTTCGTAATGTATTAAAGGAAATTGGTGATTTGGCAGGTCAACGTGAAGTGGTCGCCGAATCATTGCAATTACAAATCATACAAGGCATCACTCTGCTCTCGAAAACATTACGAGATGATCGAAAAGTAAGTTAAGTTAGACATAAATGATTTTCATTCGACTTTCACTTTAAAAATTGATTTATTTTTATTATTATAGAAATGCCTTAGTGATGGCACTACACTGCAACAGAACCTAAACACACAGTTGTCATCATTGGATCGAGCCAAACGTAATTATGACAAGGCCTATCGTGATTCGGAACGAGCTGTGGAAAACTATAAGAAAGCTGATATGGATCTGAATTTGAGTCGTGCCGAAGTCGAACGGTATAAAAACATAATGACGACAAAGATACAACAATCTGATGATGCAAAAAATGAATATGCCAATCAATTGCAAAAGACAAACAACCTACAACAGCAACACTACAATTCCATGCTGCCGGCTGTGTTCAATCGCCTGCAGGAATTGGATGAGAAACGTACGCGTGGCATACGCGAGTTCATCATTGGTGCAGCGGATGTCGAATCAGCAGTGGCACCCATTATAGCACGTTGCTTGGAGGGCATAGTAAAGGCGGGCGAGTCAATCAATGAGAAAGAAGATTCTTTCAAAGTCATAGAAAGGTTTGACATCGCACACACTACACATCTACTGATCTCTTAATAAAATGTTTTCTTATTTAATGCATCAGGTACCAATCAGGTTTCACACCACCAACGGACATCCCCTTTGAAGATCTTTCAAAAATGGATCCCGATGCTATACAGGACTCACACTATAGTAATATGCAATCGAATCATCATCTGACCATCAAAGGCACAATTAGTGCGAATAAACTTAAGAAACGCGTTGGCATCTTCAATATTTTCGGCAGTAATAAGGTAAAGACTTCGATTGATTGATTCATTGAATGTGTGGAGTGGTTTATATTCTTCTATGGTTTCTATATTCATTCTTTCCAATTAGTAGTTTTGGTTTGAGTTAGCGGAACAAAAAAAAAAAAAAAAATATCAAATTTCCAACTTTACTCTATGTGTGTTTGTTAGTTTTAAAAGGTTTTTCGTTTCTTTTAGGTTTTAGGAAATTATTAAAAAAAAAAAAAAAATTTAAATTAAATAAAAATAATTGCATTGGAAGGTTTCTGGTTATAAATTTGAAGCACAACATTGATTGAATTCTTTTTTATTTAAATGTTTAAAAAGCACAACTATTTTATCTGTTGCTTATCTTCATATTTTCTTAAATTTATGTCCATTTTTTTTTTTTTTTTTTTGTTTTTATATAATTGATTATAAATATATATATATCTTTTTATTTCTTTTCATGTTTGTTTACTCATAAAATGCCAACCTCTTTTTACTACTCTTTTTTTTACTTTATTTTTATATATTTTTTAATTTGTGAAAAAAATATTCATTTATATATCTAAATGCGTTTCTCAATGAAATCGGAATAAAATCGCTTTGTGTTACCCAAAACTTTATGTAAGTACAAAATATGGAAGCGATCAAAGGTTGATTTCATATCATTTTTTGTTAAATGTTTCTTACTTCTCTCATACTAAATGAATTCCTCCTTACTTCCTTCTTTCCTTCTGTTTTATATGATGTCACACGTTTCACTTAAATTTCAAAATCAACAATTGAACAATTGAACAATGAACAATAAAATAAAAAGCTCGTTTCATTAATACACTGAAAGAATATACATAATAAAATTGAAAAAAAAAAAAAATTAAACATAAAACATAACAAAAAAATAAAAAATCGCATACAAAAATGTTTTTTCCTTCTAATTTCTTTTTTCTTTATTATCTTTAAATGTTCTTTCTTGTTATTTATTTTGTTTTATTATCAAATTCTTGTGCTTGTATATATTCTTTGTTTGTTGTCTATTCTGTGTCTTTATCTCTTCTTTGTCTTTGTCTTTATCTCCTTCTGTTTTTGTGCGTGCGCCTCTGTGTTTTGTTTATTTTTTTTTTTTTTTTTTGTATAATATAAATTTTTAATTTAAGGATTTTCTTACAATAATAAAATTAAGAATTAAAAAAAAAAATAAAATATTAAAAATGTATAAAGAAGCTTTCTGTTTTAAGTAATTAATATTGGCAGCATTATTTGCTTTGCAGAGTGATTCTTTATGTAAACATAATATTAATTACTTAGTTAATTAAGTATATTTATTTTATTCTATTCTATTCTATTAAAATTTCATTCATTTAACTTTAAGTTGCTTTTAACAACAACAAAAATGAACAGAAAAAAACAATTACATACATATATGCTTTTCTAATCATCATTTCTAATTTAATTTAATTAACTTATTTAATTTTCTTTTATTCTACACACCAAAACATGCTTAACTAACTGACACACAACATTCAATCAAAAAAAAAAAAAATAAAAAAAAACTATATTCGCAAAACACACACAAAAAAACACTTTTGAAAATTGATAATTAATTGACATTAATTAATGTGATACATTAATTTAATCTATGTGAAACAATAATCTATCACAGCAACAAAAGATTATTGAAGCCTGTATCACTGTGAAGGTATGATAAAAATATAAAAATGCTGTCTCTCATCTCTTTAATTTTCATAGCATAAAAAATAACATAACATTTAAGCTAATGCTCACTAATAATCTCACCAACTAACTACTAAATACTATAAAAAAAAAATAGCTAATCCTTTAATATTAAATAAATTATTATTTTGAGAATAAAGAAAAAAACAAAAAAGATTTTAATTTAATTAAAAAATACGTAATAATAATAAAAGTTAATTAAAATTCACATATTTAATTCAATCACTTGATCAAATTTATCATTATAGAATTTTATATAAAAACTTCATTTTTTTTTATTTCCAATTTTAGTGAAACTAAACTTTATAAAATTATAAAAATAATAAAAATATTAACAACAATATACTCATTACAAATTTTATTTAAAACACTCACTATCACTTATTCACTCACCCACTAATAATCAAATTCAATTAGTTTTTATTTAAATATTAAAAAATTAAGTTTTTATCTTTTAGTATTTAATTATTATTATTATTTTTTTTTTTTTTTTTTTTTTTAAGTTTATTACTATAGTCGGGTTCATCTGTTAGTAATTAACTTCCCAATGACAAATATTTATTATTACATATCCATGATGGAGGCTTTGTAATTGTTCCTAGAATGGATTCAATGAATTCTACGAAGACTTTATGTAGAGAACTTAATTAATTTATTATTATTTTTTTTTTTAGTTGAGCGTTAGTTCAGCTTAGTTGAAGAGTCTCCGTTAGACAAAAAAAATTTATAATGATTAGCATTGATTGGTCTATTATATATTTGCGATCTATAAACATATTTCACAGACGATAGACATTTTGCCTCGTCAATAAATGAATGAATTGTCTAAGATGTTTCTCCACTTGTAGTCCACAGGTTCTACTTATTGACCTAGTCAAAGTGTTGTGATGAATTCAAGTTACTTTTATTACAAATATGTGTAGTCTGATATTGGTAGGTGGTTCAAATTGTAGTACACAAAATCATCAATTCTCACTGTCTGAGAGAACAATTTTCTTGAAATTATATAAGTGGATGCTCCCCGAGTGGATGGGAATAACTTTAAGAAGATCTTCTGCCTCAGATTTAATGAAACAATTTGCTTCTCTTTGACCATCACTGTACCAGTAGCTAAGTCATAGTTTACATTTCTTAAATGTGATTAAAAAGGGATGAAATTAAAACGGTTGGTAACAGTTCAGAAGACTAGTTTTGTTTCAATTTACTGTTAAAGTTATGTAGTATTAGAAATATTGTGAACCGATCTGATTGTGAACAAGCGACTGTTTGTTTTTTTTTTCTCTCTGTAGGGACCTCATAGATCGCACAACTTAAATTAGTTCAAATAGATTCCAAAAATTTGCAACGTTTGATTTAATTTATTCTTTTCTAATGCAAATTCCTGAAATTGTTGAAGGTATTTTAGCATCGAAATTATTTAGTTAATATTTTATACATATTAATTTTTGAAGTATTTATTTTATTAATTATATATTATTTATTTTATATTATTAATTTTCTTTTCTAAAAAATTTCCTTTTGTTCTTAATGTTGATTTTTTTTTCTCTGTGTTGCATGTTTACCCATACAATGATTGGATTGCACTTTTGTGTCTTCAATTAAATTATAAATGGTTTAATATTTTTAAAAATCTATTTGTTTAATATAGAATTGAATGTTCCTCATATTTATTAATTGTATTTTTGTCTTGCTGTTGTTTTTTGTTGTCTATTTTGGTGTCATCGAATGACGCTTAAGTAAAATTTGCACTTACACTTTATTTCTATAGATTCACAAATCATGTTTGGAAAATATCTAATTGTTTGTGTATTTTGTTTTTATTTTTTGACTTTCATTACTATATAAAGAATTCACTTACGGCTGATGGACAAAAGGAGGATTTCAGTGATTTACCACCAAATCAAAGACGTAAAAAACTTCAGGCTAAATTGGCTGAACTGCAACAGAAAATTGGACAAGAGACAAATGCGCGTGATGGTCTCATGAAAATGAAAGTTGTCTATGAGGCGAACTCATCGTTGGGCAATCCAATGACTGTTGAAGGACAACTGAATGAATCCGAGCACAAATTAGAGAAATTGAAATTGGATTTAAAGAAATATCAAGGTTATTTGGAAAAAGCGAATCAACAGCAAGTGGCTAATAATAGTCCGCAAGCGAATCGTAATAATCTGCAGAATGGACACCGAACATCAAGGTTAGTCTTCGAATTTTTGGAATAAAACATGAATTTAATTTTGTTTTTAATACATATTAATTATAGACATTCCAATGGTAGCACTGATGATCACAATGATGATGGTGAAGATCAACCCGATGATGCTGGCAGCTTAAGCAGGTCAGATTCAGAGGATAATGTGGCGCAAATACAAAATGGGCATAATAATAATAACGGGTACACTCATAAGTCTATGTTCAAAATGTTTATATACACTACACTACACTACACTACACCCTACTACTACTACTACTACTACTGCTGCATATATTCTTCATATCATAATTATAAACATTATGATATCAACACAACACTACATTTCATTGTTTTTCCATTTCCAATTTGCTTTCTTTTTCATTCATTTCATTTGTTCATTCATTCAATTATTTGTTTTTATTTCGGATGATGAATATCATCATCATTTATTTGTTTATTGTTTTGTGTGTTTGTATTTCCTTTCGTTGTGTAAATATTTGTCTCGATTTTTCCTATTTCTTCATAATGTGGCATTTTTAAGCTTAAATCAATCATCAATCAATTTCATCATATTCAATGGTTTCGGATAACATTTCATTCGCTTTCATAAGATTGATTGATAAGAGTAGATCAGATAAAATTCTTTTGGGATCATAATCAGAATCATCATAATTACAATAAAAATAGCAACATAAACTTTGGTGCCGAAAGAAAAACCCAAACTGAAAACGCCACAATATGCTTTGATCTAATAGAAATTAAAAAAAAAAAAAAAAAAATTATTGAAAAAATTGTTTTTAATTAATTTATTTATGTAAAATTTGTTTATTTTTTTTTTTTATTATTATTATTTTGATTATTTGTAATTTCTTTTCTTTTTTCTCATTGAAATTTGAATTTATTTTTTGTTATTTTTCTTTTTCTTTTCATTTTCTTTTGTTTTGTTTTGTTTTGTTTTTCTTTGTGTCAAAATGACAACACGAAAATGAACAACGCCAACCGCTTTTCATTAATGCCGCCAAACAAAACTTTCTTCAAATATTTCGTTTCATTTGCATTTTCCATGGCGATATCCAGCAGTTCGGCAAGTCCCGAAAGCGGCTTAGGCACATCCCACACATCATTGCCCGGATCGGGTCAAGGTAGCGCCAATGAGAATGCAATTGGCGAAGATGCTTATTATGAAAGTGAAGCAGATACATTACAACCATTGGGCACATGTCGAGCGCTATATCCATTTGAAGGTAAGTTTATTAGAGTTGTAAGTAAAAATTGATGATCCCCGTTAATCAAGAATCACAGTTTCACACTTATTTAATTTGGAAAATTATTTGCTAAATTTTTGGAAGTAGATACCATGATTATGAATTTTGATTTAAAAATTAATAAGTTAAAATATGACTGGCTCTCACCATATAAATTTCAAGACCCTCGAAGATATAAAAGATGCGTGAATAGCCAAAGTTAATCTTCTTTTTAATGGTTTTTCATTAAAATCATTCGTTTTCTGGTGTGAAAAGTGATTCATTGACAGACTGTGTATATACTTATATGTGTATTTATATGTTGTATTTACTTCATTAATAATAAATTATGTGGTTTTTTTTTATAGCGACCAGTGAAGGCAGCATACCAATGAATGATGGTGAAGAGTTGCAAGTGATTGAAATTGATCAGGGTGATGGTTGGACGCGTGTTCGTCGTTTAAATACCACCGGCTGGGATGAAGGTTTTGTGCCCACGAGTTATATAGAATGTACGCTTTATGCTTAAGGCAATTTAACAACATAGAACAAGATATAATTATCTCTATACACTGACAAACTGGACAAACCACAATGGTTGATATGAAAGCCTATCTTTCTTTGTATTTAGTTCTTCAACGTCATCAGTCGATTGATTAGTCGATTATTATAATCATAATTATACTTTTTTTTACCTATCTACCTACATATGATAAGTATGTATGACTATGATTGATTGATTGATTGATTGATAATAGACAGACAACATTTTTCTCTACGATTTTGTATTATTTTCAATGATTTTTAGTTTGTTTTATTTTCATTTTTTGTATATTTACTATTATTTTTTATAAATTTTTTTTTTTTTTTTTGGAAAATTTTAAAAATATCATCGTATAAATGCATAAACCTGTGCACTGATACATAAAACAAACAATTTAACCTTAATCATTATGAACTATGCGCACCCACTATCAAATCACCTCAACTTCTTCAATTTACTTCTTCTAAAAATGAAAACAAATGAAAAATGCAAAAAAAAACACAACGATCTTAAATTACATATTATGTAATTATGAATAAAAAAAAAAAATGGAAAAACAATAAGACTATTTACAAAAAATATTAAATAAAAAAAAAACAAAAAAAAAAAATAAAAAGAAAAATCTATAAATTTGAAATTGATACACAAAATGTGCAAAGACCAATGCAAAAATATTTAATTAAAATAATAAAAATGAAAAATGGTTTAAAAAATATTTATTAAGAAAATAAACTTATAAACTTATTTTCATCATCACAATTTTTCTCCACTCCTTCCTTTTTCCTTCCTTAATTTTTGTATATTTTTTGTTATCTTAAAAAAATGAATAAAAATTATACAAAAATTGAGTGTTGTTGGTTGATTGAACTGAAAATGAAATGAACATTTTGTGCATTATTTTTTAAAAACAAAATAATGTTTCGGACAAAATAAGTTTATAATTATTATTTTTATTGAACTTGAAACACTTGAAACTTCTGCAAAATAAAAGCAAAAGTTGTTAAGTGTTTAATAAAAACAAATATAGGAAATATGCAAAAATTAATGAAAAACAAAATAAAATAATATTTGCACTCTACACTCACTCAAAAATACTTCTAAAACCAACCTACACATCAAACAATTTTCATATACCAACACGCATTTCAAATGAACCAAATCAAATCCTCAAATTCAAATGATGATGACATTTTAAAAACTTAAAAACCTTAAAAGTTTTTTAGAAATAAAATAAAAAATCTAATTCAAAAATATACAAATAAATATCTCTTAATGTAAATTTATAAACTGAAAATGATTGAAAAATACTCTCAGACACACGGAATTCAATGAAATTGATTTTGATAAAATTTTTGTTTTCTTTATTTAAATAATTTGCTTATAATGAAGAGAATTTGATTTTTATATTTTTAAAATATTTTATAATTTTGCTCTGTAATTTTATACAAATAAGATAAAACTTGGGAGGAGAAAACTGTAACTAAAGAAGCCTAATGCCTTTTGTAGAAATTTTTGTACATTTATTTTTTTAATATTTAAACTTAATTTTTTTTTTTTTTAATAAGCATTTCTTCTTTGCATATAACAAACAAAAAAAAAAAAAAAATTATAAAATCCAATAACAAATTTGTACATTATTTTTACTTCATTTGATGATTATATATTTTAATTTAAAGTATAAAAAAAAAAAAAAAAACAAATCTAATAATTTTAAGTTTTCTGCTTAAGTTTGTTTAGTGTGAAACAATAAGAAAAAAAAAACAAGAATTAATTAAATAAGAAATATAATAAAAAAAAAAAAATGCGCGCTAAGGTATGAAAAAATATTTAAGTTTCTTAAGTCAATTTGCTCGCTAAATGATTAAAATGCATATAAGCAAAATGTTGTGCAACTAAAATTGGATGCAAATATTTGTTATGCTTCTTTATTGTATAATTAATAATAATAATTATAATAATTAAAAATAATTATAAACAATTAAATTTACTACTTAAGTCTGCAAAACATAAATAGTAACAGAAAGAGAACAGAAAATGGAAAATAGAGAAAGAAAATTAAAAAAAAAATAAAATTTGTGAACTAAAATTCTGTTTAGTTAATTATAAATTTATAATAATTAATAATTTAACTGTTCCAGAATTTCAATTCAATTTTTATTTTCCACATTATTTGCAGTGTTTTTTTGTATTTAATTTCTTACTTAAAAATTTCCTCTTTTTACACTGCAAAGAAATAAAAGAAAAAGAAGATAAAAGAATATTATTATTATTCCATAAAGAAAAAAAAAAGAGAAAACAATCTTATATATTTTAATATATATAATAAATAATATAAAAAATAACATGATATGATTATGTATGAAATAAAAAAGAAATGATGGTTATATATATAAAAATTACTTACGACGACGAATATATGAAACTAATGAAAAGAATTTAAGCTAAAGGCAACTGCAACGGAAAAACGGAAGGAAAAATGTCTGCAAAATGATGTCATAATAATAAAAGGGACTACAAATTATATATAACTTGTGTTTTCAACTATTTAATTGCTAGCGATTCTTTTTAAAGTTTAAAAAATTACATACATAGTTAATAATTAGAAAGTGTAGTGAAAATAGTAGCAGAAAATGGGAGCAAACAAAATACTATTGTGTTTAAAAGCTCATGGCTACAAAACTTGCTAAAGGTTTGAAAACATGCAATACAACGCTGATACGCGTTTATACCAACAGATGGCGACGCATTTACACCGATAGATGACGCATTAAGCAAGAAAACATATCGACAGATGGCGCCTTGAAATTAAACATTTTATTAGATGTTTACTTTCTTTTCACTTATTCATTAGTAGCAATGATGTTTAAATGCTTATATCTTGTAAATGGCCAAACCGATATAAATGTGACTTATACCAATGGATGGGGCAACAGTTCTCCTTTGGGGAAAGGAAAAGGTCAAACATTTGAAATTTATAATTTAAACTCATTTTTAAACGAGTTTTAAGTAACTAATCAGATTTTTAAAAACACATAATGAAAGCTTAACCTTTCATCCTCTTCCTGACTTTTGTCTCAATGAAATTGGTTCAGCCAATCTCGAGTTATAGTATTTCAAAAATTTATTGTTTTGATAACAAAAACCGCGTGGGACTCGCAAAAAACGCGCGCGATTTTTTGTAAAACTAAAATTTTTCATACAAATTTCTGACTGAAGTACCAGGCGAACAGAAATGCGCAGAAGGTTGATATGGTCAATTCAAAAATGTTTAGGCGCTTATATTTTAGGAACTGCTTAACCGATTTGTATGATAGTTGTAGCAATGGATTGGGTAACAGTTCCTCTTTCAGGTCACGGATCACATGACCTTGATTTGACCATTGAAGAGGTCAAGAATTGAGATTTTATATTTTAAACTCAATTTTAAATCACTTCCAACTAACTTTTTGGAAATTTATGAACACACAATGAAAGCTGAACAGTTCGCCACCTTCCTGTCATTTGTCTCAAAAAGATTAATCCAGCCGATATCGAGTTGTAGCATTATGATAATGAGTTGTTTTGATTCGATTTCACTGAGGTCGAAAAACTGAAATTTTCATATATCTCAAGAACGACTGAACCGATTTATATTATAGTTATGCCAATGGATAGTGTGACAGTTGGTCTTCCAGGAATAAAGTCACGTGACCTTGATTTGACCTTTAAAGTGGTCAAAAATTGAGATTTCCTGTTTTAAACTCAGTTTAAGATCAGTTCCAGATGACTTTTTGGAAGTTTATGAACACATAATATAAACTTAAGCTTTCATCAGTTTCCTGGCATTTGTATCATTGTGATTGGTCCAGCCGATCTCGAGTTATATCATTTGAAAAATGTACTCTTTTGATGAAGAAACCGCTTTGGAATCGCATCTAAGTCGCAAGCGATTTTCCAAAAACGAACGCGACTTTTCGTAAAAATAAAATTTTTCATATAAATTTATGACTGAAGTACCAGGCGAACAGAAATGCACAGAAAAGCAGAAGGTGGAAATGGTCAATGCAAAATTGTTTAAGCCATTGTATCTCTGGAATGGCTGAACCGATCTACATGACAGATATGTCAATGGATAGGGTGTCAGTTCGTCTTTCAGGTCATCGGTTATGTGACCTTAATTTGACCTTTGAAGTGGTCAAAAATGGAGATTTCCTGTTTAAAACTCAGTTTAAGATCAGTTCCAGATGACTTTTTGGAAATTTATGAACACACAATGAAAGCTTAAGCCTTTATCTTTTTCCTGGCATTTATCTCAATAAGATTGGTTTAGCCGATCTCGAGTTATACCATTCTGAAAATATGTTGTTTTGATTAGATCTCACTGAGGTCAAAAAATTGAAATTTTCATATATCTCAAGAACGACTGAATCGATTTATATGATAGTTATGCGAATGGATAGGTTAACAGTTCCTCTTTCAGGTTATGGGTAATGTGACCTTGATTTGACCTTTAAAGTGGTCAAAAATTGAGATTTCCTGTTTTAAACTCAGTTTAAGATCAGTTCCAGATGACTTTTTGGAAATTTATGAACACATAATGTAAGCTTACGCTTTCATCAGTTTTCTGGCATTTGTCTCATTGAGATTGGTCCAGCCGATCTCGAATTATAGCATTTGAAAAATGTACTCTTTTGATGAAGAAACCGCTTTGGAATCGCATCTAAGTCGCGAGCGTTTTCCGAAAAACGAACGCGACTTTTCGTAAAAATAAAATGTTTCATATAAATTTATGACTGAAGTACCAGGCGAACAGAAATGTACAGAAAAGCAGAAGGTGGAAATGGTCAATGCAAAAATGTTTAAGCCATTGTATCTCTGGAACGGTAGAACCGTTCTAAATGATACCAACACCAATGAAAAGGGTAACAGTTCCATTTTTAGGATCAATGTTAAATGACCTTGATTTGACCTTAGAAATGGTAAGGAATTTAGAATTTTAATTATAAACTCAATTTTAAACCACTTCCAAGTAACTTTTTGGCAAGTAATTTATGAGCACACAATGGAAGGTGAACATTCCATCATCTTCCTGACCTTTGTCTCAATGAGATTGGTTCAGCCAATCTCGAGTTATAGTTTTTTGAAAATTTGTTGTTTTGAGAGTAGCAATGATGTTTCAATGTTTATATCTCGGGAATGGCTAAACCGATCTAAATTATGGTGTCATCATGAAGCCATCAATCAGACATTTTTAAAAATAGATTCTCAAAACCAAAATTTTATTGTTGTCTCTTAGTTACACCACGATCTATTTGTTGTAGGTAAAGGGAAATGTAATCTGTTCGGATGCTGTAATCTGTAACCGTTTTAGGAGGACAAAATTTATATAACAGCAACAACATTCTATGTAAACTCAACTTGGGTTCTCGGTCAGGCGAGATTGGAAAGTAATGAGCACGGTGATGCTGCAGCAAATGAAGCATGTCTTGCTTCATATCTGACACTGATTCACAATATCCAATCCTTTCAAACTCTCATTCATTTCCTTGTCTCTTGCGATCATCGAATTAACAAATAATAATAATATTATTGTAATCAATTAATTGAATCGAAACGATTTAATTTTAAATATATATATTTTTTTATTGAAACTCATTTTTGTTATACACATACATACATACATACATACATACATACATACATATACATAAGGTATGTGTATATACAATGTATGTATGTATTTATTCATGTAGATATATAAGTATATATATTTCTTAACAATTTTATTTTATCAATATATTGTATATAAGTATGTAATAGTATTTATTTATTTTATAATAATATAATTTCAACTCATCTCATCTCAATAAATTTTAATTTTTCACATTCATTGCACATCTTCTTTATATTTAATATTCTTAGTAATTCTTTCCAACTCTACTGATATGGTGCTTTTTTACACTGTAATTTCATTTCTTTTTTTTTTTTAATATATTTAACAGTAAAAGATACAATACAAGATATTTCTTAAATAATCTGATAGATTTAAATAGTATTAGTAGTAACTAGAGTTCATTTATTTTAGTGGTTATAAAATGACAAAAAAAAAATAAAAAACAAAAAAAAAAAAAAAATATAAATATATAATAATTCATAATAAATTATTAATTTATTTAAATAATTTCTCAATGATTTCAACTTTATTTTGTTTTTTGTTTTTTTTTTTTTTTTTTTTGTTGTCATTTCACTTAACACAACCATCATTTTCATGAATTCTTCATTGTTTTTAATTTCATTCACTCCAAAGTACATTAATTCATTTTACAATATTATTGTATTTAAGAAATTGTATTCGAGAAATATAAATTTTTTTAGTTTTTTTTTTTTTTTTTTTTAATTTAATATTTTAATTTTTACCCTGACTACATTCACTGGAACTACTAATTCACTTGATTTCACTTCACTTCACTTGACTTTCTTTTCAATTACTCACAGTTAGTTTTTGACTTTCATCTTGATTATTTATCATTAATACATAACAATAGATTATTACATACGTACATATATATTTATTTATTTATTTGTTACATTTAAACAATAAAATATCTTTTGATTTGCATTAAATTCACTACTTTTCTATAAATTTTTTTTATATTTATATATTTGATTAATAAATTATATATTATATATGTTTTTAAATTGTAAGCAAAGAAAGAATGCAACATTCCTTTGTAGTAAATAGTTTGTGTGTATTTATTAGAGTTTCTCTTTTAATTAAAGTCATCATCATTATCATCATCAATGATGATGATCACATCAAGTCAAAAAAGACATTTGCTATACTCTTGGTATTCAATTATCGTTAGAAATTTTTATCTTTATTGTTTTACTTAGGTAATTTTAAAGACAAAAAGGCTTAAGAAGCCACAACTAACTACAAATAAATTACAACTACACACATAAGTAGATATTGTATCTGTGTGTGTGTGACCTAGAAACATATAAAGTTCTCATTTAACAGTCATACGTAGATCATCAAATTACAATACAATTTATTTTTAGATAGTAAAAAGTTCACATTAAGCTTCCTAAATTAAATATATAGATCAGTAGATCAATGAGTGAGTAGATTTCACAATTTCACAATTTCACAATAATAATCATCATTAGTTATAATTTTATAAATACAAAGTGTATATTTTTTTTTTTATATATATATATATATATATATATATATATATTTATGTAAATAGTTATTTAAATTGAGAAAAAGGGGATGGGGAGTGTTTTTGCAAATCTTTATAGTTCATGAAACTCCAAGTCAAATATTTTGTTTTTAAGTTAAACATTTCAAAATTTTATTTCCTTTTAAAATTTTCTATTTTTCATTTTTTTTTTTATAATTTTTTTTTTTTCTTTTGTTAAATTTTTTCTTTAATAACAACAGATTGTCCAGATTGAAGTCAGTTTATTAATGATAGATAGTTTAAAAATTTCAATTTAATTATTTAATTTTACATAAAATTTGAAACATTTTTATTCAACACAAAACATCTACGAGAATAAGATTATGAATTTGTTTTTCTTTTTAATATTATTTAGATAAAAGTAAAAATTAAGATATAATCAGTTGAAAGAGAAAGGGAAAAGGTGGAAATATGTATAATATATAGAGGAAAGTAAGTATCCAGAATAAAAGAATGAATTCCAATAGAAATGAAATAAATTCGATTTGATCACGTTTCAGTCATGATGCTTTCAATATACATTTTCTATATTTCACTATTGTAATATAATCGATCGATTGGTACACAGTTAAAATAAACTTATGATCCTAAATCTATTTTCAATTTCACCATGTTGTATTATAGCAAGAAACATAAATTTTGATAATCTTCTACAGGTGATAAACAAGTTTGTGTTTTCTCTTTTTTTTTTTAGTTGATCCTTTGATTGAAATGGTAGAAACAAATCTTTAAAATCTTTCAATGTTTCTATGAAACATTTTTGTTTTAATCCACTCTCTGATAAAAATAATAGCTCTAAATCTTTGTAGAAATAGTCATCATCAAAATCATTCATTCATTCATTCATTTGTTATGCCTTGTCTATAAATAAAATATGTTTAAGAACTGTGTACCATTTTATTCGTTAGTTTGTATTGAAGTTAAAATGTATCTACTATTGTAAATAGTATTTCGTAATTAGTTAAGCGTGTTAAGCGCACTTTTGAAACAGCATCTCAAATTCTGAACTAAAGTTTAAGTTTAAGTTAATTTACAAAGATTGTCTAGTTTTGGAAAAATATAATATAAATAAATTATAATGAATTTTATAGTATAGTTTAGAATAGTTTTATAGAGATACTTTAGTATAATTGTTCTACAACTATAATACGAAGATGAAACAAAGTATAAATACGAGTATAGTAAGTTTAGTATTTGGATATACGAGTAATAAGTAATAAGTAGTAGTAAATTCTTATTGTAAGTTATGATGAGTTCAACAAAAGTATTGAAACCTTTGCTGTTGAGTTTTTAGTACTCATGCAATCAATTGGTGTATAATATTAAGTGTAGTAAGTAGTAAGTAGTAGTAGTAACAACAACACTTTACAACACTATACTCGTGTATATTGTAAGAATAACTAGTGTTGTATAATACACATATAATTTTACAAATTTCTTTAAATTTCATTGCATTTATATTTTATATTTATTTATTTATTTTATTTTTATTTTTATTTTTAAAGCAATTTTTATTCTTTCTTAGTTATCTCTCCTTTCGTTTATCAATCAAAGCTTTGTGTTGTCCTAAGGGAACTTTGAAAAATGCCTAAAGGAATCTAATAAATAGGAAAGTTCTTCATGTTCTCTGGAATACTAAATTTAAAAATATGATAGATCAAAGCATAAAACTAATATTTATATAAAATTCTGTGTGGGAATGTTCCTCCTTTCTGAGTTATACACAATATAATTATAAATATGTAAATCTAAAAAATTATAATCCATTACCAGATTAGTTGTCATTGCTCTTAAGATTACAATTAACTGCTTAGTTACATTATCATTTTTATCATATCTTAGATTGATGAACCCATTAATTGTCACTACAAATTTCTGTTTACGGAATTTCTTAAGTTCCTCAGTGGAAAAGGTACTTAAACTTTGGTAATCCAAAGTTAATGTTTATATATTTTTTTAAATTACAACAAATACCATATATTTATAATAGTAAATAGATACAATAACTATGTAGTGTGCTTAAAGCATTTTTGATATTTTTTATATGTTTTTTTTTTTTTTTTTTTTTTTGTATATATTTCATTTAATTTAAATTATTATTATTATTTTTGTTTTTTTTTTTGATTATTTCAATCAACTACAAACATTTACATTTGTGTTTATGGATTAACTGCAACTGCTTTATATTGTATAAGTAATTGTAAATAAATATCTCTCATATTAAATACTAGGCGAGACTGTCAAGCTAAGGACGGGTTTAACTACTGGAACTACTACTTATGATGAGATGCTGAGCTCCTTTTACACATAATCTGCAGTGTAGTATCTACTTAAATATTGTGATTTTGTATTTCTGTTTTATTGACTATGAAATTTATGATTGTGTTTTCTTTTCACTTTTCACTTTTCTCTTTTCTTGAAAATGATTGTGTTTCTTTATATTTTCTTTGTACGATGCTTCGATGCCAAGTTGAATTATAATATTATAAATTTTATTGTTTTATTATTAAAGGAATTTCTTTAAATAAATAAATGGTCAAAGAATTGCTCTTTTGACCTAAACTAAACTAAACTAAATTAAATGAAATATGTATTAGGTATTCGTATTTTAATAAAACAATTTCTATTGAATACTTTAAGATGCTTTTGTTTAATTAATATTGATTTTGATATAATTTTGAATATTTGTATTAAATATTTTGCGTATGATTGATTTTATTTCGGGAATGCAAGGTCAAAGATAAAAGCGGATTTCATTCTATAGTAGTAATATTTATGCAGCTGCTGATGAGACATTTATTTTCTAATTTTTAATATTTCTCATCATTATTGAATTATTATGAATGTTTCAAATTAATTTTCTTTTTTTTTATTACCATTACCATTATTCCAATTTAATTTTTCTTAAAACTAATAAATTGAGCTTTACTTTTATTTATGATTTCTTTTATTTTTGGTGTTTTGCTATATAATTTTATATTTATTGTTTTTAAGACGACGCCTTTCATCATTACGTCATTTGTCGTAACTTGTTTGATTTTATTGCTGCTGGACGTATTCGGTCAAGGAGAATTATCTGAATCGGAGCCACCATATGAATGCATCGGAAAGAGTGGATACCAACCACCGATATGCTGGGCTATGTTCACCTTATCCAGATTAACTTCAGTACCACCAAGGCCCTGATTATGCTCAAAACCCACACAACGTTGCCAAACCATGATGACGATATTGCGACCAAAGACATCAGAACTCTGTGTGTGGTATGCAGAATGCGGAATACGGAATAAGGAATATGAAATGTGAAATGTAAATGTGCGTAGGATTAGAGACTTTAAATTGATAAAAGAGTTCTAAGCTAAAAATAACCCAAGCAATTTTAGATGTACTCGTACATATAATAGATTGGCTTAGGTATGCTTCCTTCCCGCTCTATGTGTATTTATAAAATGAGATTAGGTGTTTTAGTAAAACTAATACTGAAAGAAAAAACCCAACATAAAATAGTGGGCAGCATTACAAAGACATTCTGACATCTTGACATCCTTGATTTACTTAGTTGAAAAGTATTTGAACTATAATCAAGAAAAACTAAGCAAGCAATTGCACTTAAAATTAAAATGAAAATTTCATTTTAGACTTCATCAATCAATCACTATTGACTTTAAGAGTAAAAACTATAATCAGTAATCGTGTGAAATTTAAAGTGAAGTGAAGTAAAATGTAAATTATATCGGTGCAAAATGATGTTAATGTCAACAGGAAATCATCATCAGCAGTAGTAGTAAGTAGGATGCATAAAATTATTTAAAGAAAATTCATTGCATGTGTGGACTCACCTGATATTTGATGACCTGCTTGTAGATGGGCTCGGATGCATGTCTCACTACCCGAGTCTTTTTTTTGTGACGCAAACGATCGCCATCCTTGATGTAGCATTTGACATACGTGTCCGGAGGTGTTTCACAGTCCTCGGGTACAATATTACGTGCGCAAATTAACTGTGAACGAATGATGATAAACATGAATTCATTAATTATGCATGGCCTTGACACGTATGACTGATTGTCTCAACTCAACTCAACTCAATTCAATTCAATTCAACCCAACCCAGTAAGTTTTAACTTGAACTTAACTAAGTTTACTTACCTCCACTTCAACGGTGCCTTTGATTTTCACAAAACCCATTTTAAGCTCACCGTGACGCGCTGTAGTCAAACGATAACCTTTTGGATGAATTTGACCAGGACCCAATTTTAGGCCATAGCTTGATTCACCACCAGTAACTGAAGCCACATTGCTGTAATTGCCACCGAGACCAACAACACTTTGCTTACGTTCAGCTACTGTATTGGCAGGACCAGCAGTAAGGCCACCACTATTGACACTACCAGCACCAGGATAGATGCTTCCCTTACGCATATGTGTGCTTGTATCGCTTCCTCCGCCTCCGCCTCCGCCTCCACCACCAGCAAAACCAGCTGCAATAAACATACTACCTTTGCGTGGCAAATGTGTTGGCGAATCATGTGTTGTTGTTGTATTCAATTGAAACATGCTTCCTTTCCGTTGTTGACTCAATTGTGGCGAATCACTTGTTGTTTTCAAATTGATCATGCTTCCTTTACGCAACTGAGTCTGATGTTTTGGACTATCTTGGGACAAATTGCTACCCAATAGTTGTTGTTGTTGCTGCTGTTGTTGGTGCTGGTGCTGGTGTTGCTGCTGATAGTGTTGTGCCACATTTGTAACAGAGGCAGCTTGTTTTAATTTCGACAGAGCTTGCTTAGCGCTTTGTGGTGGTAAATTACTGGCAGATCCCTTCCAGGTTTGCGTAAAACGTTTATCCTCATCATCTGATGGTGGACTAGTGGCTGCATTACCAATGCCTATTGGCAACTGATGTTGTTGTGCCGTCAAATCAAGTATAGAACTCTTACGACTATTCGGACCACTGGGTAGTCCAACACGACTGGTACCTGTTTCATAGAAACCAAATTGTTAATACTCATATAAATTGTAAGTAGTAAAGTAGTAGTAGTAGTAGTAATGTAAGAAGAAAATTCGTTTGAAGAAACGCGAACTTTTCTAATTAATCAAATTACTCGAAAATCTAAAATTGGAACAATTTTCTAAGAAAACTCATTTGAAATTCGAATTAATAAGTAAATTTAGAGTTCGTTATAAGTTGCTTAGCATTATTTTATATTTTACTTAATACTAAAATACAACTATCTACTATTATCTCAAAAATATTTAAATGCAAAATCATGCACAAATTGTGTGGTCAATAGTATAATGTGTTTCCTATCTTGTGTGAGATACAAGTGAGTTTATAATAAATAGTTTATGGTTTAAATTCCTAAGCAAAGGCATCGTGTTAATTATTATTGTTTCATATAATGCAATTTATTTAACTTATTAATAACTAATTAAATATAATGCTATGTATGTATGTTGTTTGTTGTATGTTGTTTGTTGTGTGTGTGTGTGTGTGTGTATGATTAGTTTCAAGTTTACAAAAGTACTATAACTATACAATTAATAAGTATTTTGAGAAGCTTAAAGTAAGCAATAATTTATGCGTCAAATTATTGTTTTTGACGAAATTATATGAATTTATCTTAGATTTTTCCAATAATTGATTTATTTAAAATTCATATAATTCTAGAATAATAATTAATCAAGTTGTTTTATAAGTTTTTACATGGAATCACCATTGGAGTAATTCAAATTCAAATTCAAATTCAAAGATATTCATATTTATAAGTAATTTAAGTAAATTATAAAATAAAAATGACTGAAACTGATATTAATGATATAATAAAATTAATTGGTAAATTTCAATTTTTCACCTTAACTTTACTTATAATATTAATAATTTTTGTTCTATAAACTAAAGGATTTGGTGGTAAACATTATCTAATATTCTTAGCAAATGGATTGACGGTGATGTCCTTCATTTGCGAGTTATTTGGTATGTCGATTATTGCTGTGGTCACACAATGTGAATATTCCATGAATAAACTACAAATGGGAATTATGAGCAGTTGTGGTTTTCTTGGTCAGTTATATATTTTGACATATTATAATGAACAATAATAGATATTTACTATTTATTATTTTAGGTACCATTGTTTCTGCCATATTTATGGGCTATCAAATGGATAAGATCGGAAGAAGACCCATTATAATCTACACCATATTGGGATGCTGCTTTTTTTCGTCTTTATCTGCTTTTATGCCAAGTTATTGGTATTTCATATTTTGCCGCTTCATGGTTGGCTTTTTGTAAGTGGCACACATTACACTTTCGGGTAATTCCAATTTATAAACATTATATTACATAAAAGTATCTATCTGATCTTTTTAGTATGGCGGGTTATGGTACAGCAAATGTTCCTTATATGACGGAATTTGTCAAATTGGAATTACACGCAATGCTTATAAATTTCATGTCATTTTTTAATGGCATTGGTTTAATCTATGTGGGAGGTAAGTTTACTAAGTACTAACTAACATCATAAGCATCAATCAGCATCATATAATTAATAAAAAGAAATCTTTTATTAATTTACCATTAAACAGTTATTACGATGCTTATATTATCATATTTCGGCGATATCTCTATCAGTGATGATATTGTCTTCAGGCGATGGCGTTTTCTTATAATTTTCAATATGTTGCCGGGACTAATGTCTTTGTTCATTTTTATGACATTACCAGAAACACCAAAATACTTACATTCTGTTTACAAGGATGATGAAGCTTACAAAATACTCGATTCATTTTATCATCATAAGACAGGTCGAAGCCTAAGTGATGATGGATATACACAGTTGAAGAAACAGCAAGACCGTGTTGAACTACATGAAGGGTATGTATTTGTAATATTTTTCTATACTCAATTTTGTAATGATTTTACTTTTATATCTAATTGAAATTAGACACAATCTCACAGGTTTACAGAATTGTATTATTATCAGCATTGTTATAATCGAATTATTAGAACTCATATTGACTAAATTTAGTGGTAAAATTTCTTACAGTTTCTTTATTTAATTTCAATATAAATAAAGCAACAACAGAGTTTCTTCTTATGCTGTAGTCTGCTATTACCGGGGTTCTTAAGTTAAATACTTTGTTAAATGATTGAGGTCATGATGAGGTCTGTTGCTTAAAACTGTATGCGTAGTTTACATTAGTTGAAGAACCAGCAAAAGGCAAGTGATCCATTGTGATATCTCCATAGCGGCGACAGAAAACTTGAGTCACTTGCTCAAGATCGGATTTATGGTGGGTCAACCGAGGCACATGGCCCCGGTCCCTCAATAGGTGGACCACCACAAACAATAATGTTTTTTCTTTTTTTTTCTTATCACTCAGAAAAGTAATAAAGATTTTTAAAGTTCGTTCAATTTTTTTTTTTTTTTTTTTTTTGTTATCATTTTGAAAAAATCCTTCTTTGCCCAATTCCCCAGCACCCATCATAAAATTATGTTTAAAACAATGAAAGTAGCTCGAAACTCTTATGGAAAAAATCTATCAAATATTCGATAATTATGATTGATTTGCACTGATAACTATAAAAATGTTCCTTCTATTTTCAGTTATATTAAGAAAATATGGAATGATAATGTTGAAATATTTCGTCGGCCATATGTTAAGAATTTTCTGTTGGGTACATTTATTATGTACACACTTTTTTCATGGTAAGTTTCAACCAAGTCTCAGTGACAATATACAATATATTTATTAAGAAGTACATATAACACATAGCTTATCTTATTAGTGGAGGCGGTGTCAGTTCTTGGTTTGCATTTTTGCGCAATCAGACAAATGAACACAATAATTATACAGTTTGTGAACTTTTGGAATCTTTGACTTTTACAACGGAGACGACGGTACGTAAACGATGATATGACAAATTAAAAATATATATATATTTTTTTTTTTTTTTTCATTCATTTCAGATTGTTTGTAATGAGGAATATACACAATTTACAGATCCCATATCAATGGGTTTCATAAACTTATTGCTTTACATTATTCTATCAGTTTTGTTAATCAAAATCTCACGAATCTATTTAATGTCTGGCATGCTAACATTGGGTGCCTTAAGTGGTATTTATCTTCATTTTACAGTTTTAAGTAATCTACAACTTGGACTATTCATACTCTTTGTTACGATTCCCATAGTATTGATAGGAATATTGGCTTCCATTATCGTTAACATGGTACCCACGCACTTGAGGTTTGTACCATGAATCCATTCATATGCCTTTTCGTATACATTCATGCAATACTATGAATACATATGAATGGATTTGAAATGGCACATGAATGGATTTATACAGTTCATTAGTATAAAGTATATTAAAAATTAAATTAAATATTAATATATATTGTGAATAGTGGTAGATTTTTAAGTATGTGTTTTCTAATTGGACGTATTGGTGCCATAAGTGCAAACATAATTATTGGAAGATTTATAATGGAACACTGCTTTTGGACTTTGAGTTCTTTTGCGATTCTAATGTTTGGTAATTTTCTCTACACTATATTATTTATTTATTTACTTATTTATTTATTATTATTTATTTTAGTTGCCGCATTTATTTCATTAATCCTACCAAAATGACAAACTAATATTTTATTCTAAGTATTTGGCTATTGGATTACGATGGTTATGCTCCTAATTTTTTTTTACGTTTATTGAAAATCTTGGCATCTCCATTCTACTTATGTCAACGGACTTTTATATGTTCGATGATCAGTATCCTGCCATTGTTGTTAATGACTATCCGTCTGATTTGTAATACAGAGAGCGAGAGAGCGAGAGAGCGAGAGAGAGAGAGAGAGAGATAGAGCGAATCATACAATTGGTACAAATTTATCAAATGCATTCATTCTTTAGTAAGTTATAGATAAAATAGGTCATATAAACGTATTGTGATCCTACTTGTGTCCTGTAATATCAGCATTTATGCGGTTACTTATTTGGCTGAGTTTATCAAGATTAAGTGGAGTGGCGTTCACATGTCTTGAACTATATGTTTTACTTTTCATAATAAATCTAAGAAATTTGATATTATAAATTCAATTCATCATTTGTAAAATGCAATGATTTCTTTACCACCTCAACTCAAATTCTATTACAATATTATATAGATAAAAATTTATTAAAATAAACAATTTCTTTGATTATTTTCAGTGTCAATGATTTCTGCTGCTTGGTCTCGATATGTGCGTAATCGTAAGAATTTAAATGGAAATCCAACTACATGTGGAGTGATTGAGGATATAAATAAATGAATATGGAGAATATAAAAACATTGTATTAATCAATTTCATCGTCTATCAAATAATTTGCTTCTTCCATAGACAAAAGAATCGAAAAACTTTGTAGATCTTTTGCGGATTGGAACTTTTATGTTCTATTTTTTTGTAGCTTCGAATTTATTATTACTTTGCTTTGGCTTCTAGTGTACTTAATAGACATTGTGCCTTCTTGTTTATTTTTATGATCATAACGATGTGATATTTTACTGAGGCAAAGTTATAAGCTTGAAAATTTGTTATTAGCATAATAGATTAATTCTATTGACTGCCAGTAAGTTCAACTCTAATTACTTTTAACTTACCTCGAATTATTAAGATCTTCTTTTCAGTGTGTGTTTTGCTATCCCTTCTAATACCTCTACCCCATTCAACTTTTTATTCTATTTATTATTCACTTATATAATCTAATAAAATCGAAAGTACTTTTTGATTTATGTCAATGATATCTTAATTTCTTTCTTTCGTATTAGTAAATAAACTGAATAATTGTTTGATTATATTTCGTAATGGTACAAAAAGATATTGACGAAGTTTTAGCATTAATCGGTTGGTCATAATGATTATCGTTAATAATAAAAATATGTATGAAATATATAAAGTATTTATGTATCTGATGTAGGTTATACATCAGTACAAATCTGTATGGTTGTAGCATGTGGTCTTTTTCTTGTTCTTATGGTAAACGAAAACATTGGATTATCCATCATCTGTCTTGCATTCCGGGTAGACTTTAAAATTTCAGATGAACAAAGTGCTCTGGCAAAAAGTTCTGGTTTTATTGGTTTGTTCGGAATTGGAATCAGAATCAGAATCGGAAATACAAATACAAATAAATCATATACTTTCAGGTATGATAATCTCAGCGCATTTTATGGGTTATCAAGTGGATAAAATAGGTCGTAAAAAAGTGATTGTAATAACAGCATTTTTTGGTCTCCTCTTATCGTTAATATCATCATTAATGCCAAATTTCTGGGCATATGTTTCCTTACGTTTTTTATGTGGTGTTTCGTAAGTTGATGTTTGATATATCATCTGAATAAGATCTTTTATATACTCACAATATATACTCACAATTGTAGTTCCGGTGGTTATAGTACAGCAAATTTAACTTATTTAGCAGAGTTTACAAAGATTAAATGGCGTCCTCATATTATGAATTACATGTCCTATTTTGCAGCATTGGGTTTTATGTATTTCGCATGTGAGTTCGAGAGTAAATTAGTAAACTTAGAGTTCTCATCTTAATCTTTCGATCTTTTCTTTTTTCTTTGTACAGTAGCAGCAATGTGGATTTTACCACTTGACATTAATGTGGCCATGGGAGCCAACTATTCGTTTAAATCTTGGCGTTTACTCTCGATAGTTTACACATTTCCTGGCATTGTGGCGCTTATCATATTTCTATTTTTGCCAGAATCTGCAAAGTTTCTGCTTTCAATTGGAAGAAATGACGAAGCATATGAAGTACTTAACAATCTTTGCAAAAGGAAACTAGGCAAAGATTTAAATGAATATGATATCGACAGCGTTACTCAAGCAAATCTTCGTAAAGAAGGTGAGCAAATGGGCTTCTGCAAGGATATGTGGGTGAATACGTTGCCATTAATGAAACCACCTTATAGAAATGGACTTCTTATATGTTTTATTATTGTAATTGGTATATTTGCTAAGTGAGTTTAAATAAGATTTGATTCAAATATTCAAATATTCACTTTCACTTGCAGTGGTGCTGGTTTAACCGCTTGGTTTCCGCATTTACGCACTTGTGAGGATATTTATGGCAATTTAACATTATGCGCAAAAATCACTGATTATTATTTATATGGCAATTCCAGCGTCTTGGTATGTATCATATTGTACCTGATATGATTCATCATCATTCAACCATTCATGCATCTAGACGAAATGCACCGAATCTATTACAAATTATATAGAACCAATCATTCTTGCTGGTTTCATGTTAATTTCTTTTGTTACCGTGTCTATTCTATTACTTTACATAAGTCGACGGCATGTGATGTTCTTATTTTTTGTCATGGCCAGTTTAGCAGGATTCTTACTTAATTTCATAATTCAAAAATTTCTGGAACTCCTTTGTTTTCTTATGTTTGTTGTTCAGCCAGCGGTTATTCTGATTTTGTTGTCTTCGGTTGTCATTGATTTCACGCCCACACATCTGAGGTAAACACCAGCATCATCATCACACATTACTAAATCAGAAATACTTATGTAATTTTTACTATTTTTTAGAGGAAAAGCAATTTGCTACCTTTATATGGTCGGTCGCTCTGGTGCTGTTATGGCGAATTTCTTTATTGGACACTTCGTTCAAGCCACATGCTTTGTAACTTTTAATTGTTTGGTTTGCTTAATTATTCGTATGATAAATTCTAATTTATTTAATAAGATCAATTGATGTCAATTTGTGTTTATATATTTATAGTTTGCACAATATTAACTTTCATAATGCCACATTAAACAAGTAAAGTCAAGTCAAATCAAGTCATCATCATCATCATCATCAGCATCATCATTCTTAGAATCTCTACAATAATTTTGTTATGTATAAGTAAATCTAAAAAACCATTCATTGTAAAAAGAGTTAAAAATCTCATATCATTTTAAACGTCAAAATAAAATCAAATGCTTTTATTGTCGATATGTTAACATTAAATAACTTTGACATTTGTTAACCGATTGACTTGAGTAGACATGTGTTTAATATGTCTATGAATTGCTTTATACCAAAACAATGCGCCGAAATAGTAACTCTGTACATAGAAAATAGTCGTTCAGTTGAGTTAACTCAACGTGCCAACAGGCATCTCAGTATCACCGCAATCAGCATTTTGGCATTAGTAGAACTAACATGCGGCGCATTTTACGGTCAAACGTCTGATGTCAAAAAGAAGCTACATTGATTAGGCAACCAGATCTCCAGATTTAACACTTCAGGATTTCTTTTTTTTTTTGGGTTACCTGGGAAGCATAGTATGAGCCAAGAAGCCTCACAACATTGACGAGCTCAAGGCAAACAAACAGACATTGGAGGCTGAAGACGACCATTCGATCAATCGATGTAATGATTTATGAAAATCGTTATTATTCAACATGAGAGATTGCAGAAAGACATACATAAACAAGATAGAAAAGTTAAGCGAAAACGATCATGGAGCAGGAGAGAGATGAACCGCCATGAGGTTAGACCTCATCAAAGGACGATATTCACCAGAAGAAAGTGATGTTGTCCGTTTACTGGAATTGGTATTAGGTATCGATCACTTTGAGCTGGTGGCAAAATTTTTCAAAAAACCACCAATTTATCTATTTCATTAATTATTCTACTACTAATATTTATTATGTTATTTTCAAAGACTTCGGATGGGTTCAAGTATTTATGTGTAATGTCTTACGGTTTCCTCCTCATTTCTGTTCGTTATCAATGAAGTGTTGGGAATGTCTCTGCTTGTTGCTACTACTACAACGAGTGGAAAAAATTTAAGTCGATTTCCTTTATTGGATTGGAGGAAATTAGAAAAATGCATGACCAGACTTGAGCGGTAATCGAACCCGCAACTCTAGAATGGCAGTTTGGCGCACTGATCAATGAGCCAGTCGCACTTCTATTCCATTCTATTTTTATCTAATCTAATAAAATCAAAATTATACTTTTTAATTTATGTCAAAGAAATCTTGAATTATATTTTTTTATAAAAAATAAACTGAATAATTGATTGTTTCTTAGTATTTCGTAATCATTAAGTGGTAAATAGTAAATGATAATTGAATATGGTAGAAGAAAATGTTGACGAAGTTTTAAAATTAATCGGTTGGTCATAATAATTATAGTTATAAAAAATAATATGTATACGATAAGTATATATTTATATATCTGATGCAGGTTATACATCAGTACAAATCTGTATGGTTGTAGCATGTGGTCTTCTACTTGTTCTTATGGTAAACGAAAATATGGGATTATCCATCATCTGTCTTGCATTCCAGGTAGACTTTGAAATTTCGGATGAACAAAGTGCTCTGGCAAAAAGTTCTGGTTTTATTGGTTTGTTCGGAATTGGAATCAGAATCAGAATCGGAAATACAAATACAAATAAATCATATACTTTCAGGTATGATAATGTCAGCGCATTTTATGGGTTATCAAGTGGATAAAATAGGTCGTAAAAAAGTGATTGTGATAACAGCTTTTGTTAGTCTTGTATTTTCGTTGTTATCATCTTTGATGCCAAATTTCTGGGCATATGTTTCCTTACGTTTCTTATGTGGCGTTTCGTAAGTTGATGATTAATAAGTTCAATAAGATTCATGATATAGTTTAGTATATTTGCAATAATTATTGTAGTTCCGGTGGTTATAGTACAGCAAATTTAACTTATTTAGCAGAGTTTACAAAGATTAAATGGCGTCCTCATATTTTGACTTACATGTCCTATTTTGCAGCATTGGGTTTTATGTATTTCGCATGTGAGTTCGAGAGTAAATTAGTAAACTTAGAGTTCTCATCTTAATCTTTCGATCTTTTCTTTTTTCTTTGTACAGTAGCAGCAATGTGGATTTTACCACTTGACATTAATGTGGCCATGGGAGCCAACTATTCGTTTAAATCTTGGCGTTTACTCTCGATAGTTTACACATTTCCTGGCATTGTGGCGCTTATCATATTTCTATTTTTGCCAGAATCTGCAAAGTTTCTGCTTTCAATTGGAAGAAATGAGGAAGCATATGAAATACTTAACAATCTTTGCAAAAGGAAACTAGGCAGAGATTTAAATGAATATAATATCAGCAGGGTTAGTCAACCAAATCTTCGAGACAAAATTGAGACATTGAGCTTCTTCAAGGATATGTGGGTGAATACGGTGACATTAATTAAACCGCCTTATAGAAATGGACTTCTTATATGTTTTGTTTTTGAAATCGGTATATTTGCTAAGTGAGTTTAAATAAGTTTTGATTGAAATTATATTTTATTATTACTCTTCATTTCCATTTACATTTCACGTTCACGTTCAATTGCAGTGGTGCTGGTTTAATAGCTTGGTTTCCGCGTTTACGCACTTGTGAGGATATTTATGGCAATTTAACATTATGCGCAAAAATCACAGATTCTTATTTATATGGCAATTCCAGCACCTTGGTATGTGTTCCATATTATTATTATTATTATTATTATTGTATATAAGGTGATTATCACAATTATAAGACACTTTGTTTATTTATTTTAAATATCTGGTTAGGTATTAAAGATAGAAATTCAAAAATATTTTTGGATTATTGGCATTCAATTGTAAATTACTAGCAACATTTTTATTTTTTTTATTTAGTAAATAATAATAAGAAAAATACAAAAAATGCGAAATTCTCCTTTTGCGCCCTAATCAAAATTATAAGATAGTTTCATCTTTTAAACCTTAAAACAACAAAAAATTGTACTTCAATGGTATTTTTTACAAAAACAATAAAAGAATTAATAACCGATTTGTCCACCTCGATTTTTCCTAACTTCAAAAATACGGGTTTTCATTGAATTTATAAGGTTGTGGAATAAGAATGGCGGCTCAAGCTTGTTCTTTGTTCATGTAAAATCGACCTTTTTAGATCGGAAACATTTTGAAATTTTCTATTCTTTACAGCATAAATTCGACGTACTTATACTTCCCAAATGTTTTTAATAGGATTTAAGTCTGGCGTGCATGCCGGCCAGTCCATCACCTGGACAGAGCAGTCTTTTAAAAAACGCCATTATTTGCCATTGACTTCTGTGTATTGAAGCGAATGTTGTAGAGTAAAAATGGTCTTACTGAGTCCCAGCATGTGGTCAAGTTATTTTGAACGAAACGGATTCGTGCTTCATCGGCTTTGACAATGTTCTCCAACGAATTTAATGTTCGCCAAACAGTCATAAGGGATACTTTCCCTGTGCAAGAAGCAGCAAGTTGGGGGGAGCACTGTGGATTTGGATTTGCTCGCTTTGTTTATTATAAACCTTTTACCCCGCTCAGAAAGAATTGGGTTTTTTTTTTCGAACTCTCTCAAAAAATTCGCAATTACTGTGCGACTACGACCAATTTTCCTTGAGATTTGGTTTACATTTAAGTTTGAACTTGAATAAACCTTAATTAAGCCCTTTTCTTATTCCGTCCAAACTTAAACATTTTCAATTGATTCTTTAACTTTCGATTTCGACTTTTGAAGAAGTGTCTTATAAAATTCTGATAAGGTTGCTGCTAAGCAAAAATGCCAGCATTCCAACTAAAACTAACGGTTCTTTTCCCATGCCGTTCTAAGAATAGAAACCTTATTCTTTGTATCATCATTCGTTTTGTTTTTTTTTTATTATTTCCAAAATATAAGCCACGCAGATTTGGCGACAGTTAGAAGTCAAATTTTCAAAGTGTCTTATAATTGTGATAAGCATCTTATATAAGTAAGTATATCTATATTGTATCGTAATTCGACATCATTAATCACCATTCATTTATTCATTGATCTAGACGAAATGCACCGAATCTATTACAAATTATATAGAACCAATCATCCTTGCTGGTTTCATGTTAATTTCTTTTGTTACCGTGTCTATTCTATTACTTTGCATAAGTCGACGGCATCTGATGTTCTTGTTTTTTGTCATGGCCAGCTTAGCAGGATTCTTACTTAATTTTATAATTCATGAATTTCTGGAACTCCTTTGTTTTCTTATGTTTTCTGTCCAGCCAGCGGTTGTTATGAGTCTATTGTCTTCGGTTATCATTGATTTCATGCCCACACATCTGAGGTAAACAGCAACAGCAGCAGCATCACATCACACACTTCGTTCGACTTATTTCAGAAATATGTAATCTATTAAATTTATTTTGCATTTTGCATATTTTTTTTTAGAGGAAAAGCAATTTGCTACCTTTATATGGTCGGTCGCTTTGGTGCTGTTATGGCGAATTTCTTTATTGGACGCTTCGTTGAAGCCACATGCTATGTAACTTTTAATACTCTGGTTGGCTTAATTATTCGTATGATAAATTCTAATTTAATTTAATAAGATCAATTGATGTCAATTAATGTTTATACATTTTTTCTAGTTTGCGCAATATTAACTTTCATAATGCCACCTTAAATAAGTAAAATCAAATCAAGTCATATTCATCATGAACATCATCATCATCATGAACATCATCATCATCATGAACATCATCATCATCATCATTCTGATTAGTTGTGTATAATTTTTGTTGTTTATGATTAAGTGAATCTGAAGTGTAAAAATAGTAAAACATGTCAAAAATGATTTGAAAACGTCAAAATAAAATCAAATGTTTTAAGTGAAAGTCAACAATTTGTATTTATATTTATATGTTTATATAAATATTTATTTTTTTTTTTTTTTTCGATAAAGAAAAGATTAGAAGGATACAAGAATGGCTGAAACGGATGTCGATGATGTTCTAGTATTAATTGGTAAGCAAAATTGTTAAAAAAAAAAACCTCCAATTTATATTATTAGTTAATCTTCTACTTTAAAATATCTTGTTATTTTCAAAGGCTTCGGATGGGTCCAAGCATTTATGGTGTTGGCTTGTGGTTTGCTCCTCATTTCTGTTATCAATGAAGTAATTGGAATGTCTCTTCTTGTTGTTTCATTACAAGCAGAGTTCGAAATGGCCAACAAGGATGTTTCCATTGTACAAATGTCTGCCGTCGCTGGTCTGTATGAATGAAATACAAATGGATAATTGTTTGACTGAGACTGACATCACACACATGACGTTCCCGTGTATGTTAACATTTCAGGTATGTTAATCTCATCACATTTTATGGGTTACCAAATGGATAGAATAGGCCGAAAAAAGATGATCGTATTATCGACATTCCTTGTTGTAACATTTTCTACGATATCAGCATTGGTGCCAAACTTTTGGCTTTTTGTTTTCTGGCGTTTCATGGTTGGCATTGCGTAAATATCATTTTTTTTTTTTTTTGTATGGTTTTATCTACTTCTGCATATACAACACTATATATATTATCGATTTGTAATTTTTCCTTCCTTAGATCCTCTGGTTGTACGTCAGGCAACTTAACATATCTCGCTGAAAATATTAAGACTTCGTGGCGTCCCCATATCTTAGTCTATATGTCTTACTTTTCAGGTTTAAGTTTTATTTATACTGCAGGTAAAATTCATCAATTCATCCTCATATCCATAATCTCTGTGTAAATTTTGTTTTCTCATTCTGTCATCGATTGTAGCGGCCGCAATGGTAATTTTGCCAAATGCCTTTGATAAGGTCGAAGATGATAGTAACACCACTCTTTATTGGCGTTATCTCTTGATGACATTCAATTTCCCTGGATTTTTATGCTTGGCTATGTTTATTTATTTGCCAGAAACACCAAAGTTTCTTCTTTCGATTCGCAAATATGATGAAGCGTATGCTGTATTGGATTGGCTGTGTAGAAAAAAACATGGTAATGGACTCGATCATTATGGCATAAATTCCATAACTCAGCCAAATATTCCAACTGATGTTGAAGAAAAAACCTTCTGTAAGGATATATATCAGGGTACGGTGCCAATGTTCAAGAAACCTTATGTATATGGCCTCTGTATTTGTTTAACGATGCTCTGCGTTTTATTTGCTATGTGAGTATAAACTCGTTAAGTCTTTATAATGTAATGATGTATGACTTACTTATTCATATTTTAAACATAAAGGGGTAATGGTTTGGCTGTTTGGTTTCCATTTGTACGCAATTGTGAAGCTATACATCACAATCTGACTTTATGTGAACTCTTCCAAGATAGTGTACTACATAAGAAGGATAGTAATATTGTAAGTAAGCTGCAGCAGCTGCTCTGATAAATGACAATATTATCATATGCTCATCTCATCTTATCTTATCTCATCTTATCTCATCTCACCGTAGACATACTGTCCTGATCAATTGAAGAATATGGAGGATCCTTTCATTTATGGTTGTGTGGTGATATTGTGCCATGTTTCCGTTTCAGTTCTATTATGCTTTATAAAACGACGTCTCATATTGTTCGTGTGTTTGCTTATCTCTGCTGGTTGTGGTTTTGTTTTGAATTTCATCCGCAGTGATGCAATCATACTGGTGGTTTTTATTATATATGTTGTATTTCCACCAGTTGTAATTGTTATAGTCAATATGATTGTCATTGATTATATGCCCACACATATGAGGTAAGTTATATCTTCTATCCTATCTATCTATTGATGTGTATAATGTTGATACTAATGTTGGTTTGGTGGACACTAAAACTAAATTAACTGACATTTTGACATGACATTTTTTTTTTTTTTTTTTTTTTTTAGAGGAAAAGCATTGGGACTGGGACTATTTATAGCTAGGATTTGTGGCATTTGTACGAACACTTTAGTTGGATTTTTTATAGGGACACACTGCTACTACTTAACAAATGGAATATCTATTGGTCTTCTTTGTAAGTTCAGTATTCTACCTATTCTATTCTATTCTATACTATACTATACTATACTATACTATACTATACTATACTATACTATACTATACTATACTATACTATACTATACTATACTATACTATACTATACTATACTATACTATACTATACTATACTATACTATACTATACTATACTATACTATACTATACTATACTATACTATACTATACTATACTATACTATACTATACTATACTATACTATACTATACTATACTATACTATACTATACTATACTATACTATACTATACTATACTATACTATACTATACTATACTATACTATACTATACTATACTATACTATACTATACTATACTATACTATACTATACTATACTATACTATACTATACTATACTATACTATACTATACTATACTATACTATACTATACTATACTATACTATACTATACTATACTATACTATACTATACTATACTATACTATACTATACTATACTATACTATACTATACTATACTATACTATACTATACTATACTATACTATACTATACTATACTATACTATACTATACTATACTATACTATACTATACTATTACTATACTATACTATACTATACTATACTATACTATATACATATTTCTTGTGACTGACTTCATTGTTTTTCTTAAACTCATTTACAGTGGCTGGAGCTATATCGTTTTTAGGACCTTCTTAATCCTATAATGCTAGAACTAATTGGGGTTCATTGTATAATTATCTTTTTTGGAATCACATTTCAAATTTGGCTTATAAATTCATTGTGTGAAATAATAAAATTCAAAATTTATTTTATAATCAGTTTATGATTTTTCTTTCGTTAATTGTCGTTTTACATCGCATCAATTGTGAATCATTCAATTTCAATTTTTGTAAGGATCTCTCATATTTTTTAAAAAATAAAATAGAGCATAGTGATATTCGGTGATAATGTAGCTTTCTATAGGTAAAAGATTTTTTAAAATCAGTACAATAGTTTTTAAGTTTATCCATTACAAACATACAAATCTTTTCTCTTTATAATATTTTAGATGATAGATGCATGTACGTAACTATATCTGCATATGATTGCGAATAATTTTAATGATCAAATTCAAATAAAAGGAAAATTGAGTAAATAGAAAATAAGTCATAACTTTGATTATAACTTTATTTCAATTTTACTTGAAATATTGTGCATACATTTTTCATATTTCTTTGTTGTCACCTCTAACTTCTAACTATGCCTGCCTGCCTGCCTGCCTGCCTACCTGACTGCTGTCTAATGCCATTGATGATGCTGCCAATGATGATGAGGAGTGATGAGTTCTTTGGTTGAGCTTTGCCAACTTGATAACGCTGCTTACGATTTTTCTTAGGCAATGCGATGTGCCTTCAACATTGACGTAAATTCCGTCATTTTCGTGGTAATATAAGTTCTTTACTTTTCATAAAAGTTAATTTCAAGGTTGAGCTGATTCTGGCAAACCAACAAAGTATGTACAACCACACTGCCATAGTAATAGCCAAAACCACAGATGTGTACGTACACATTCATCTATCATTCATGTATTCTAAAGGGCACCTAACCATAGATCAGCTTAGCCCACCTCATCACATCACATCTCATCTCATCTCATCGCATCTGACTTTCGGTTCAGTTTGGTTTAGTTTAGTTCAGCAGCTTACTGATGATGACTTTATGTCGCATTTAAGCGTTGAAGGGTTCGCGAACTAATACAAATAAGCTTCATCTGCAACATTCCAAACGTAGTTCTCCTATTTTTGGTTTTGCTCTTACTTATACTCCCCCTGCTGCTGTTGCTATTGGCATAACACCTAATGGTTCGTAGTGGTATTTGTTAGTAATTTCTTCTATTTTTTTCACTTTTATTATAATGAGCAAATATTTTATTTTATTTTCGCTATTTTTTTTTTTTTTTTTTCAAAAATAGCATCAATAATCCTTAACAAACGAAGAAGCAAAGCGAGTCCTTGTCCTTGTCCTTCTCTTCTATTCTTGTTATATTAGATCTGATCTCAAAGGACAACAAAACCGACAATATTTTCTTTACTCTATGGAATATTTTTGCGTGCAGTTACATATTTGTGTTCTCTGTGTTTGCTATACACATGCTTATGTATGTTTATGTATATGTTTATGTTTATGTATATGTATCTGTTATGTGTGTCTGCCATAAATTGATGTGCTTATGTGACGACGTACGAACGCATGTCGTAAGTTTTTGACAGCTTTTATTAAAAATAATTTGAGTTTATTCATGCAAGTTTCGTTCTTCAACTTCTTCTTTGCTATTTGCCAAATGCGACGACTCTCCTCATTCTCATATGTATATAATATATATTTATATGTATATAAGTGTATACATTTGTACACACACATATTCTTGGTGTATTATGTGTATAAAAGTTTGTGTATGTGTTTGAGTATATTTGAATTGCTTTATTTATTATTGCATAAAATTTTATTGTGAGTGAGTCTTTTTTTTTTTTTTTCAAGCATGCAACACTACACTTATGTCTTTATCACATCTCCATGCATCTACTACTAACTTCTAATATAAGTAAGTGCCTAGTACATACACATACGAGTATTTATCGTAATTTTCAATCTAAATTTTCAATAAGAAGTGTTGAAGTGTGAGAGAGATAGCAAGTGTGTTTTTCTAAATTATGTAGTTTTAATTCTTCTTAACTGATTTGTTGAAAATAAAAAATGAATTATGCTTCGTTTCAATTAAATTTAAAAAAATTTTATGAAATAAAAAAAATATCTAATAATTGTTTGTGATGCATCGAAAACTTATCAAAGTAGTTTATATTCAAAATCACCATTTTGGTTTAAGTTAACATTTTCTATGACTTTAATATCTGATTAAACTGAACTTGAATTCTCTTGAAGTCCTTACTTTTCTTTCGAATAAAGAATCCTAATGCCTTTTCTGAAGATTGTAATACATACTAACTATCTTCTGTAAGAAATAATAATCACTTAGACTGTACAAATAACAAAGCCATGCCCAAAATATGGACTAACAACAGATTAATGGGCAAGAACTGGGGACTGAACAAATAGATATCATTGTGGCTGAAATAGCAAATTAGTCAAAAGTTCAACTCAAACAGAGATGTTCAAAGTAAAAACACAAGCCTTGTGTCTATGTAATAGGAGCCATGAAAATATCTGCAACAAATACCCTTGAGATCCTAGAAAACCCACCGTCTTCACATTTGCTTAAAAATAAAGAATCAATGATATTTATGGCAAAGGTTATATTAACAAGATTCAAAATCTCTATTCAGAGATACACACAATAAATACTAATCTTAACTCAAAAAGGTTTTCATAGAGTCTTTTCGCATGCCTTTTAACAGGACATTGAAACACAATTACACAATATCCGGATAAGTCTCGACGACCAATGAAAATGAAGAAACAACAAAGCATTTAATATGTCAATGTGGTGGTCTAATTTAAACCTGATTCTGATACTCAGACAACCATTACCACCTAGAACAAACAAAAATTCTAGGCTTGATTTCAAAGATAATCTTGGAAGTCCTGATGATTAACCAATTGGCTCCTATTCCTAATTCAATCTTACATATCTCTAGACTATCTATAGTTGGTATATAAATACATATATTTGTCACAGCCATCGAAGAAGAATACAAAATACAAAATCTACAGTTTTCTTTATACATACATCACAACCACTAGACAATCAAATCAATTGTTAACTCCTTTCATTGAAATATTCCTAGACTATTGGCGAAGTCTTTCTATATACTTTCAATAAAAAGTTTGTTAAAAAAAAAAAAAATAAACTACTAAAAAAAATAAAAAAAAAAACAACTGAAATAGAAAGTAAAAAGAAAATAAAATTTGAATGGTAGTGTTACTTTACTTTACTATTGTGTTGTGTTGTATTGTATATTTTAGAAACTTGTTTTGGAACTTGATAAACTCGAGAACAGAACGGAACAGAACAGAACAGAACAGAACGGAACAGAACAATAGAGTAGTCAAACGTATAACGAAAGTTAATGGAACCAATTGAATGCAATCAGTCTTACCATCGAAGAACATTCATTCATTCTTTGAGTTGTGTTGTTGTTGTTGTTGTTGTAGTGGTGGTGGTGGTGGTAGTGGGTGGTGATTATTAGTTTATCTGAACTGATCTGATTTGATTTGATTTAAACTGTGAATTGTGATAACTTTTTGATTGAGAGTTTTTTTCATTGATAGATTATTATTATTTTATATTCAATTTGCACAATTGATTGAGTGATAATAGTGATATAGTTCATACATATAAAGTAGTAGTTTGTTTGATTGGTTGGTTGGTTGGTTGGTTGGTGATTTGTTAGTTTATTTGTTTTTGGTTAAAAAATAAATTTCAAGTGCAGCTGGGCATTGCATATTATGATTTTGTTATTGTTATTGTTATTGTTGTTGTGAGTGTTCGATCAAATTGAGATCAAAGAGTTTTTTTGTGCTAATTAAAAAATATTTGTATTTTACTATACAAACAGTTTTATTGTAATTTTAGTTATTATTATATTTATTGTTTTTTGTTGTTATTGTTGTTGTTGTTGTTGTTGTAGCTTAGATTATACTTTCATATTTTGTGATAGTTAAATTATTATTTTAAATTGATTTTGATTGATATTGATTTATTTGTTTGTCCAAGTGTAATTTGTGTCAAAGCTTTGATAATGCGACACCGATATTGTTGCTAATAGTTGAGAGAAAGATTAGATTAGAGTACAGTAAGTAGATTAGAGTAGAGTACAATATATAAAGAAGAATATATATAGTATATATAGAATATAGGTAGAAAGAAAACAAAAACAAAAAAAAAAAATTAAAATAAAAAATATAGTCAGATATAAGGATACACAAAATGCATAGAAATAGATAGATAGATAGATAGATACATTTAGTATATCTTATAAAAGTTAAGGATAGCGAGCGCAGAGGAAAGCAGGCGTTAAATTATGGAGAGAGGATAGAATAAAATACAGAGAGAGAGACAGAGAGAGAGAGAGATAGGACAGAGAGATATGTAGATAGTGAAAGTGATAGCAGGAAAATGTTGCAAGAAATATAAAGGCAGATTAAGTTGCAATTGTCTGAATATATGTAATTGCAAAAGTTGCAAAGCTAAAAATTAAATGCATTTTTCGTTTGTGTTGACATTTTATATTTATATTAAATACACACACACACATCAAACAAAACCAAAAAAAAAAAAAAAAAAAATTTCAATTAAAGTCAGTCCCATTTTATTAAGCCCTCTGCTCTGCACACGCTTAACAAAGCAATTTCATATCATTTAAACCCCTTCCTCTTTCTTCTCATTAAAAAATTGAATTCGGTAGCTTAAATATTATATTTATATAACTTGTACTCACGTCTTGAGCCGACACGTTTATGTTGCTGTTCCTGACCCAGACTCATTGTTCGACCCAATTCACCGCGTACAGCCTTTAAGGACTTCAAGATCTCATCCGGATCGCGTCGTGCCACCGACGATCGACGTCGCCCGACAAGATAAGACGTTGGCGGTGTAGCCATCATCTCTTCTTCGCGATTCTTTTCGGCATCTTGGAAACTCGAACGCCGCGAACCCGGCAATGAGCGCGAGAAGTCCTTACCCAGCTGATAGACTTCAACTTCCATGGTCTCGGATTGTGAAGAGCCTCGACGTGAACCAGCAATCCATGCATGATCCGGGTGCAATAGCGAAGCACCATCCCCAATTGAATCAACATCATCGGATATTGAACGTTGCATATTATAATCACGACGCAACAAACGTGATACATCACCTCCAGGTGCTCCAGCAGCAATAGATCCACGTGGCGATACACTTGGTGATTTCGATATACTGATGCCACGTAAGCCCTTTTGATCATCCAAACGACACCAAATGGCGCGATCATCTAGAAATGCCTTCTGCAATTCAATATTGCATTCGCCCAGGAATATAGATTCAGTGTGTGGCACCAAATCCCACAATTGTATATCAATATAACGATCCATCAATGACTCGGGTTTGACATGTGCAAATGTTAGAGTAGCATTCCAAATGGGATTCTGAGTCGGATGACTGACTTCAGTTTGTTGAACGCTACCATCGCCACTGCATAACAAAAATTGGCATAGCATTTTAGTTTCTGTTGCTTCTGTTGATTACTTAGAGACACTCACCATTTGGGTAATATGCGAACTTTTGCATAAGCTTCTGGTAAATTTCCATGACCATAGGCTTCATCACGCAGTGCCAGATCATCGGCAGCCATTAGGGAGACAACCAATTCGCCGCGTTCGGCATGATACCAAACTTGAATCTGTACACGGCCACTGACCATTTTCTCGCGTGCGATTTGCTCCTGAATCATATGCAAATTTTAAAATTCACGATGGAACAGGATATGATGTTGTGTTGTGGAATTGGATTGGATTGGATTGGATTGGGAGGCAGTTGAGTTGAGAACAAAATGAAATATTAGTAAAATAGAATTTGAATTGAATAAAAGATTAAATTCGGGGAGGGTATGGTAACAAACAACCTAAATTAGTAATCCTATGTAAATATTATTTGAATTATGAAACTATTAATTAAGAGATTATTTACAGCGATTGGCACGGCACTACTTAGGCTCTTCGAGAGAGATTATTAAATGATTCTCATCCTAAGTATTTTACTGCTAAATATAGTAAGTACTTTGTAAATTTATGTTTATTTTACATAATAAAGTAATTAAATCATTTTAATTTGTTTAGCATTTGTTATTTAAAGCAATTTTTTTTTTTTTTTTTATGTTTATAGTTTTTATAAATAAATTTTTACTTATATTTTTGGTGAGGTTTTTTTGTGGTATATATTTTGTTTTTGTATTTGCTAAATTAAAAATGAAATAAAAATAAATTGAAAATATTGTATACAAAATTAAATCAGAATAAATTAAAATAAATTATGACATAATTATAATTTATAAGTTAAATAATTAAAAGTAATGAAAAAGTTAAAAGAAAATTACAAAGAAAAAACAAAAAAAAACAAAATTTAGCATGCAAATGTGATGATGCAGAGACACTTTCCTACATGATTATTAACTACATTTGTTACATAAATATATACATCACATACATATATACATTTATACATAATATACACTCTCTAACAATGTAAAACATATGCGGGATTACATAAACACAACCACAACCGATTTGCAATAAAAACCACCTTGCGTTTTAAGTTGAGTTGAATTTTTCGTTTTTGTCGGTCTCATTTTCATAGTTTTATTTTGCCATCTGTGTGTGTATATAGTAGTGTTTATTGTCTTATAACTTATATACATATACTTATGTTGAAAATGACTACGATTCATAACATATTCATAGCGCATACTAGTCGAGCCGCATAACAATCGCGCATTAAACTGAGCTGAGCTCAGCATCATCTGACTTAACTCAACTGAAGTGAAATGAACCAAACTGAAGTGAACTAAACTCAACTGAACTGAACTCAACTCAACTCGACTCGCCTCGACTAGACTCGCCTCGACTTCGATTCAGTTATGTAAGTGAAAGTTGCTAGTGGCTCAACGGATGCCGCCATATTGCAATAACATGTCGGGATACAACCAACGGATATTGTACAAAGATACACACTCAGACTTCGCACACACACACACACACACACACACACACACACACATTCACATAAGTATACTAAAATACTTGTAGAAACACAAATATAATAAATGTTTTATGCTATTTTCGCTTCGTTTGCCTTGGAAAAACTGTTGCACGACACTAACTCAGTTGTTCAGTTGCGCAGTTGTATCTTTGTGTGTGTGTGTGTGTGTGTGAGTGAGGTGCATGTTATATTTTATTGTTTATACACCCCTTCAATATACTTATATATATTTCTTTTATTAGATGACAATATGAATTTACTTGTTGTTTTGTAGTTTTTCATATATTTTTTTTTTTTTTGTTTTTTTTTTTGTTTTTATTATCATATAATATTTTGTTTATGCATTGCTAGACTTGCTCTATTCTTGTCCAATCATTCCACCAGCATCAGAACACACGAATCGAATTTAGGGATTGAATGAGTTTATTTTGAAGGCGTTCGAATTTCTTTCTTTTCTTTACTTTTCTTTATAAGTCTTGTCGAACATAAATGAATGACATGAATGAAGTCGTCTTAGAAGAAGAAAGAGACTAAAGTGGGTTGTTGGTTATCTGTCTGTCTGTTTGTCTACCAGTGAAAGTTACGCACTTAAGTCAATAGAATCGTGTTCTCAACTTTTTCAAAGAAATTTGATATAGAAAGTTTTGGCAAAAATATTGTAAAAAAAAAAAGGAAAAATATATGATGATGATGATAATGGAAGGAGTAAAGAGGATTGTGGGAGTAGACTAAATTTATACATACTTATGTAGGTAAACTGTAAGACTAAGTTACTGTTCTTAGACTGATAAGAAAAAATGAAAGAAAGTAAGAAGCACGTACATTTTTATCCCCAGCCCCCTTAGATCCTTTTTACGTGTAATGCATCCTCACTTGATTGTCGATGTTGATATTATTGTTGTTAGTGGCAAAAGTTTTCTAATTTTCGACATTTCAAACATTTTATGCCTGCAAGCTGTCAATTAAAGGCAGCACCACCTGTTGCTTTCACTCACATACAACTAAGACTAAATATATTTAGATATACCATATAATATAATATACTATAATATATAGTATACTATATATATTATGTATGAGTGTCTGGCTGGCTGACAGTATATTTTTGCTAAGGCCTTTTGAGAGCAGAGGCGTTAAAGTTGACAAAGTGTAAAAAATACACAAAAAAAAAAAACAAAAAAAAAAGGAAAAATGGAAATAAAAACAAAAATTAAGCAAAAATGTTTCAAAGTCTTGGCGGTGGCTGTTGCGGTATTGCCAAAAGATTACCGAAAATATGGAGACTGAGATGCAGATGGTCCTAGGTATTGGATGCTGGATGCTGAGAGCTGAGAGTAAGAACTTTACAATATTTTTGGGTAATGAAAAACTCGCATGCTACTTGACACCTGTCAGAATGTGTCGAGTTTTGTGTCTTGTGTATATAGTACATAAGTATATGAGCACACAAAAGTTGGTGGGAGTTTATAATATGTTTCTATATTTTCACACAGATTTTCCCTCATTTCACTTTCACTTGTGAAAAACTCACTCAAAACGCAAAATGTTTTGTTGCTTAAACCGCAAACCAAAAAAGCGTCAAACATTTTTTCCCCACTTTAAAAGTTTTTTTTTTCACATACACACACTTTATTTTTTTTAGTATATGTAATATATGTAGATATGTATGTACATATTTTATTATTGAAGAGAAATGGAGGAAATAGATTGGTTTTGGTAGTTGTTAAATTATGGCAGAATACGATTGCGTATGCGTATGAGTAATGTAAGTTTAAATGCTAACAGAAGAGAGAAGTTCAAATTAAATTAAGTGATGATTTCTTTAACATAAATCAAACTAATTTATAAAACACATTGAGCATTGCACTATTTTGTACATAAGATATACATACTTAGTTACAACAACTACATACATACATACATACATACATACATACATACTATGTATATATATACACATCCATAGACACTTATAATATATTTTTTTTAAAAATATTTTTCAATTATTATTTTATTGAGTAATTCTAGTTATTTTCTATTTATTATTTTATCATTTTGCATACAAAGAAGAGAGTAGACAGAGATATAGATAAAGATAAAGATATAGGAAAAAGATATATATGGTAGATATAAAGATAGATTGAGAGAGATATGTAATGTATGATAAAGAAAGACATTTGTATAATACTTAGTAGAATTTATCTGAGTGCATTTGAATTCATGCTTTCATTATTTACATTGACACACTGACTGACATTAATTCATTCATTATAGTAATTCAATTATGCAGAGGAAATTCACTTAATTACAATTAAAGAAAATGTTATTTCATTCATTCAGTTCTTGACTTGGCTTGGCTTGGCTTGGCTTGGCTTGTCTTTTTTATTTATTTTCTGTTTCTGATGTTTTTCAATTTTGGTTAAATTTTTCCTTGAGGATGCACAAACAACAAGAACAAACATGACAACAATTTTATTGATAAAGTAAATACTATTATACAAAAATATAATGCATTCAATCTCAGTCAATCACAGTCAATCAATCTCAGTTAATTAATTATCAGTTAGTCATTAATTTATATGAGTTTAATTGTATTAAATTTTGCAATACTCAATTTGCATGTCCAAAGTCCAACGAACGAACGAACAAGCGAACGAGCGGTCGAAATTTCCTTAATCAGTTTGCGATAGTCATTTATATGTAGTAAGTATATTTATATATTTGTTATTGTTGTTGTTGTTGTTCTTTAATCGATTTAATTGGTTATCGGTTCAGTTTATCATGTATCAAGGCTAAATTTTTCTTCTAATTAATAAAGTTTCTTCTTCAGATATCAATTTCAGTTTCATTTTTAATAGAAATAGAAATGTTCTCTTCTCCTTAAGTCGGTTGGATTAATTTGAAATTAATTAAATAAGTTTGTTTAATATTAATAATAATATGTAATAATAATAATAATAATAATAATAATAATAGTAGTAGTAGTAATAATAGTAATATGTTTTTTATAGCATAACTCGTGCCAGCTTGGGTTACATTCATTTAGAAAATTAATTTATTTATATTATTTTATTATATTGTGTATTTTTCTTTTTAAATTGATTTTATTTTGTAATTTACATTAATTTGATTTGATTTAAGTTTAATCTTAAATTTTCTTGTTGTGGTTGCTGTTAAAAAATATTTAAAAATTTTGCTAATTAACAAACGGCAGCTAATCAATAATAATTATTAATCATAAAAAAAGAAGAAGAAAAGAATTAAAATAAATAAATAATAAAAAAAAAAAAATATGTTTAAAACAAATATTAATAAAAAATCAATGATTTATGATTTTATTATATTTTTATAAATAAATAAATAATATAATATAATTTATAATATAATTGAAATAAGTTGAAATAAATTTAATGAAAAAATAGTAAATATTGTTATAGTTTTATGTTGGTAATTGTGTAAAATTTGTTTGTAATTTTTTTGTTGTGAAAAATTGTTAAATTGAAATCTAAAATCTCAGATTAGATTCTATAAATTCTATGAACTTCAATACTCATTTTTCATTTGAACTTTTACTCATCCAATTAAAAAGGAAAACTTTTATTATTTCTTATTTTCATCATCGTGTCCACAATGCAAGGAGCCAATCTCAGTCAAGTGAAGTGAAGTGAAGTGAAGTCACTTCTAGGAGTCTCAATTCTTTTTCTCTCTGTTAAAAGTTTTCAATATTTGATTTTCTATTGTGAAGGACTTTCTCTGCTTTTACTTCATCAGTGAAAAAATCGATTAGTTTTTTTTTTTTTTTTTTTTATAGAAAAAAGAAAATGAAACTTACTCGTATTAAAGTATAAATGAAAATTAAAAATAAATAAATAAAAAATAACAAAAATTAAAATTAACTAAAATGATATTACATATATATTTTATTGTACATAGAAGAAGTTTGGACTTTGGGTGTTGCCAAACACACAAAAGATACTCAATAAATGTAAGAATATAATATATATTTATTAAAATACTTGGCATAAGATGATGAAGAAGAATTGAAAGAACAAGTAGAAATTGAAGAGAAAAAGAAACAAAATTAAATGCATTTAAGCAGCAGCAGTGTAAGTAAAGAAAAGTAAAGGAAGAGAATAAATAAGACAAATTACTAAAAAACAAAAGGAAAATAATAACAATCAATTTTCTGTATCATATTTTATTTTTCTATTGTATCATAAGTAAATCATCATGAGCAAAAGCTCAAAAGATTGCATAAATCAAATATACAAAATAAATAAGAAGAAAATAAAATAGAAAATTGTTAAATAATATAACATTGAAAGTAAGAAAGAAGAAAGAGGAGAAGGTATTTGTATAGTAAAATCAAATGACAAAACAAAATTTATATATTTTTTAATGTTCAATGTAAACAAGAAAATGCAGAAATGCGGGGCGTATGCATAACATAAATAAATAAATAAATAAGTAAGTAAGTAAGTAGTAGAGAATTTATAGTTTTGTTTGCAATAAATTAAAAAAAAAAAATAAATGGAAAATATATACAAAATTATGCAAAATAATAATAATAATAATAACAATAATCATATTGTAATGGAAATTATATTGTACAATTCATGTTTTATACAATTCAGGTTTTGTTTTGCTTCTGGTTTGGTTTAGTTTTTCATTATATAAAATATCGTTATTCTTTTTTAAAATATACAAATTATTTATAAATGATACAATCAGAATAATCATAATCATAATAATAATAATAATAATGATAATAATCATTGATTGGCAATTATTTTATTATACACTGGATGTGTTGGATTATAAAGTCATTGAGAAGGAACATTAGGAGTTAAGCAGGCTGGACTACACAGGACTGAATTGGTCACTGGACATTGGACACTGGACATTGGACATTGGACATTGGACACATAGTAGGACACAATTGTCTAACATGTGTGTTTATTTATGTGATAAAAAAAAAAAATTAACTAAAACTATTATATTCTAATTAATATTAAATTTATTGATTTTTACATTAAACAATTGAAGTATGAAGAAGTTTTGCAATTTACCATTTTGATTATTTAAATAAGTTTTTACAGATTCCTTTCTTGCGGTGCGTTGAGTTGCGTTTTGTATAAATTCCAGCAGATTGTTGTACTTAGTATTGTGTATAGAAAATTATAGAAATATATTTATATAAAAAGAAATAGCACAGAAGAATCAAATCAGATCAGACACACATAGAGAGAGAGAGAGAGAGAGAGAGAGAGAACATCGAGTGAAATTCTCTTCTATTTGTTGATAAATGAAATGAAATCATCTTGGAGACTTTTAGTTTGTTTTGCAGTTAAATAGAGAGATACTTTATTTATTTGATTCATTTTCTTTTAAGTAGTAGTAAACCTGTAGTTATTATGTTAGTTAGCACATACAGTAGTATTTTTATTATTATGTATAAGTTTGCTTAGTTATTTTCCATTAAAGTTGTTGTTCTTCTCGTTAAACTCCTTATCGATCTCCTTCTCCTTCTCCTCCTCCTTAGGTATACATCAATTACAATTTCAATTCATTTAGCAGTTTACTTTACTTAACTTAAATATTAAGATATATAATTTTTTTTTTTTTTTTTTTTTTTTTTGTATATAATAATCAATTTAATTTGTATAGTAAAGATGATTTTGTATAGGTAAAGTATTAATATATGTTTATAGTTATGTGTATAATATGTAAGAGTATCTCTATGTTGAATATGTTGTTGTTGTTGTTGGTTTATTTGTTGTTGTTGTTGTCAGAGCCTTTTCACATAATCACGTAAAAAAAAAAAGAACTTTGCATCAATATTTGTCATTCATTCATTTGAAATACAACAAGATCAAAGATATAAAGATATAATAGAGATAATGTCATGTGAAAATGTTTATTTTCTTAGTTATTACAGTCAGTTGATTTTATATATTTATAGATATAGATAAAGATAGATAGTCATGTGTAGTTACAGTAGATACAATTTGTATTACTTGTATATATGAAAGTGCATTGCCTCACTTAGCTTAGTGTAGTATACTTTCTTTGATTAAAATTACAAAAGGAATATTCAATATTACAAGGTTTTTCTTTTCTTCTTTTTCCTTTTTTCTTTCTTCTACCATATATTCAATAAACATTTTCTAAGTTTTGAATCCTTATTTTTTGAAGAGATTGAAACCTTCAGATGCAAATTCATACATAACATTTCTCATAGTACTAAGGATTTCTTAATAAACTATGTATAAATAATGATTCCATTTAGATTCTATCACCCATCTGACAGGAGTTACACATCTAACAGCATCATCATATAAGATACTCAGTAACTCAGATATTTAGTTTCTTTTATGATATTTCAATTAATAAATAGTAATAGTATTTTTTTCTTTTGTTTTTTGTAAATAAATGGAAAAAAAATGCAGGAAAAATATCAATATCAATATCAATTCATTTAGCACTTCGTTATTATTGTGTGTGTTTTTTTTTTTTTTTTTTTCAATATTAAAGTTTAGGTGGGCTCCACATCATCATCATCATCATCATTATCATTCAGGAGTTTCAATCATATAATTATTCAATCAATTGAATGAATGAATGCATGAACGAATGAAACAATCAATCAATTTATCTATCAAACATTTACAAAACACAGCACTAACAATTAATTGAGTATATAATAATACAATAATAAGTGGGTATATAACTTTATGTTTGTATGTATGTATGTATGTATGTATGTGTATATATGTATAGGTATATATGGCATGTATGTATATACGTAGTATATTTGAGTTGTCACAAAAGCCATTGAAATTTGTTGCAACCCTTTCTTTCTTTCTTTCTTTCCTTTTTTACTAATATTTTTGGTTTAAGGTTTTGGGATTATTCTTCTATTTTTTTTTTTTTTTGATTTTTTTTTTTTTTTGTTTACATTAAAAACATTTAAACAATTTAACAACAAACTACTACTATACTTTATAGATATATATATATATCTTTCTTTTTGTAATTAATTTCACTACAAAATGTAATTTGGTATAACATTTAACGCACATTTATAACTTCTTTATATTTCTCTACTTTAAATATTTTAATTTATTTTTTTCACTACTTTTTAACATTTATATATATATATATATTTATTAATTATTTATTTATTTACGTTTTGTGATGTAATGTGAACTGCATAAAATTGTTTTTATTATTATTATTATTTGTTTATTGTACTAAGTTCGAAGACAATGATAGTTTATTCTTTATTTTTTGTTATAAGTAAAGTAAAATATTTTAATATTTTATTGTTTTTCTTTTTGTTAAAACATTGGTAAACAATTAAACACATTTTTCACATTTATTTATATAATATATAATTCTACATTATATATTTATATGTTTATATAGTATTTGTATATATAATTTATATCTTTAATTTATTGTTTTTGTAGTTTTAAACTTATTTCACTATTGTTCTTGGTGCTTTGTTCTTACTGCGTCTGGACAATTTAGAATTGCCCATGAAGAATGCATTCAAATCAAAAGTCAAAAGTCCAAATTAAAATTGTTTGTTGTATAGTTACAAGTAAGTTCATATCAGGTAAATAGATATCAAGTAGAAATATATAAAGAATGTCATATCTAGTTGGTGGTGGGGCCTCAGATGGGAGCGCCCTTCATTTTCTTATTTCTTTTGTTTTATATAAAAACTTATCGTTTCCTTTAAAATTCTAAGTTGTCCTGTTAGTTATTCTTAGAGAATAGCGATTGTTATATAGTTGCCCTAATCTTAAAAATGTTTTCTCTCTTTTATAAAGTTTATTAAGTTTTATTATTTATTTATTTTTTTTTTTTTAATCTTGTCGATAGCTTAAAATTTTTATTCTCTATTCAGATAAAGTCTGTCTGAAGTTTTTTTTTTTTTTTTTTTTTTTTAGTTATAGAAATACATTTATATATATATAAATATTTATTATTCAGAAATCACTAAGAACTACCAACATCAATTAATGATAATAATAATAATAGTAATGATAACCAATAATAATAATAATAATAGTAATAATTAAATACTTGTGATTATTACAAAATAGCAATAAAAAAAAAAAAAATACACATTTATCTCTTATACATATGTAAATAATATGTACGTACGTCAATATAAATAGTTATAGTAATCATAATCATAATCAGAATAATATAAAATTTTGGAATGAAATCAGATCAGATCAGATTAGAATAGAATAGAAATTAATATTTAGGTTTACATACAAAGATGAATTTAAAATTTATTTGACGAATGAATGAATGAATTTTAGGTATATTGAAAAATAAAATTGATAAAATAAGAAGATAAAGACAAGACACAGGTCAAGGCCAAGGCAAAAAGTGATATAAATTCCAATATGTAAAAAAAATATTTTTTATTTAAAACTATTACTATTATCTCAAAGACCAAATACAAATTAAATTTGCCCAAATTGTCAACAAAAACCATGGAAAAAAGTATTAAGTAGCCCTCTCCATGACGAAGTAATACTTGTATCTCGACTACAACGGATCCGCTAATAAGCTCCAGGAATTGGCATTAAAAGTATTGGGTTGATAAGTAAGGAATCGTATCGTTTTATTTGAAAATATTAAAATGAAATAAATAGAAGTTTGATAGTACAAAGTTTGGATGTTGTAATACTTACATCCCATATACTCATTGTAAATATTGAAATTAATCATTTTTTGCAATGAAAGCTGGTCATAGAAAATTCATTTCTTACATTCCATCTATATTAACACCATTACCTTCTTTTGCTGGGTGTCCACATTTAATAGTCTTTCGATTTCTTATATATTTACGTTGACTTCCTTTTCGGTTGACTTTGTTTTAGTCAGTTCATTTGTCCTTGCACTTGATAATATAAATATCACAATAAATTAGATCAAATGGATTCATCATCATCATCAAGCGATTTCAAATGGTCATAAATTATACTAATGGACACTTTCAGCAAAATAACAAGGTTCTGAATGCTTACAATATTTTAAGAACAGTTCTAATAATTCATTATATGAAATACTGATGTAACAGATAAAGCTTCTGTTACTATAAACTTTCTTGCGAATCTAATAGTAATGCCAATCAAATATTTGGAGATTATCACTTAAGGAAATGAAACCGAATCAGACTGCCTAAATAGAGAGTAAAATAAATGTAAGACCTGTCTAACATTGAAAAGAAATTTGGCTTCTGAGCTGTGGAGGTCAATTCTATACTCATTTTAAAAACGGTGAAAGCCCAGTGATATTGGACAACAAAGACTTCTTGATGTTTTGTTATAGTAAAGACGATAGTTGATAGAAGTCTTAAAAGTTTAAACTTCATTAATGTTGACTTGGCTTGGCCGTGTTTCAAAATAAATAAAATTTGGTAAAAAAAAATATTGAATATTGAATTCATAAAAGATAAAGTAAATGACAAAAATCTTTTGGAATAAACACATGTTTAACTACTACAAAAATGTTTAGATAAGTTTTTTTTTTTTTTTTTTTTTTTTTTATATAATCAATTATTACTCATTATATGGAAAGAATAAATAAATTAATTGAATAATTAATAAATGAAAACAAATATAAAAATTGAAATTCATTTTCTAAAAATATAATTGAATATGAAATATTTGACAAAAAAACAAATACAAATTTGACAAATTGGTGGAAGGAAGTTTCATCAAATTGCATAAAGCAGCAGCGAATTAAAAATAATTTAATAAATTAATAAATGTTTTCTAGAATTTGTTTGTGTTTATGTGTTTTTATATTGAAAATATGAAAAGAAATAAGAGAAATAAATATTGTGGAAAAATATTAAGAATATCAAAAGAAAATCAGAAAGAAGGAAATTATCAAAGGAATCAAAGCCAAAAAAAAAAAAAGAAATTGAGTGTATTGAGAAGAAAATTGAGTTTGCTTTAGAGAATTAAGATTTTTGCTTTGTTTATTTCTTTTTTTTTTTTTTTTTTTTGTAATGAATTCTAATGAAAATAATTATTTTTTTTTTTTTTAACTTTTAAAATAATTAATTTGTTGTAGCTTTGCGTGTGTTGTTGATGTTAGTTATTGTTATTGTTGCTATTTGAAGCTAATTTTGTTGTTTTGTTGCTGCTGCTAATTGCTGCATACAATATGTTTAATATATTCTGTATATTTTTGTTCACATTTAATACTATATAAAATTGTATTTGATTTGATTTTAGTATTTCTGTTGTTGTAATTTACTTTTGTATTTTTCTTCTCTACCAATTTAAATTTTTGTGTGATTTTACTTCTTTTGTTTTTTTTGCTTTGTTTTGTTTTGTTTAATTAATAAAGTAAATTAACAAAATAAATTTATACCGGAGTTTTTGGTAATTTCCGTCGAGTCGGAGAGGCCGGTGATTTGTCTGTAGTGGTTTCAGGATCTGCATTGGTCAGGATCGAAAATATATTTGAAATATTTTCATGGTTTTGTTTGTTTTTTTTCATTTGATTTGATTTTGTCGCGACAATAAAGGAGACAATAAAAAAATTAGAAAATAGAAATATTTTTTTTAATAAATAAATTATGTTCACGAATTAAAGTAAGTAAATAAAACAAAAGAAGAAATCAAATGTATATTACAATAAAAAGAAAAATATAGTAAAAAAAAATAAACATAAAAACAAATTGAAATATTTACAAAAGTTTATTTTCATTATTTTTCTTGTGCAACATAAAATCTTTTGAACATGAAAAGCTTCTGTTTACTTAGTATTTAGAGTTAGAGGAAGGAAACTTTGATAACTTACCGGCAATGAGTCCTAGGCCAACGGGTCCATCACCCGAACGTCGTGGACCACTGCTGCCACTATTGCCTGGTGGCAGATTCTCATCAAAAAGATCGCACATGCGAAAATCGGTTGCATGCTCTACGAGCAATTCGACTATATCGCCAGTGCGATCCATGATGGAGCAAACCTCTTCAAAGCTGCGATCAATCAAGGACATGCCATTCCACTCGAGTATCTGTATGAATAAGATAAGTGAAGTAAATTGATGATGTTCATGAGATTAAGATGATTCAAAATGATGATGATGCCGATTAAAAGTTGAAATAATATAATATTTTCTTAAGGTTGCAGGCTTCTGTTGATAGCAAGCTGTCAGAGTATCATTTATCTACAATATTCAGTTAAGCATCGAGTTACTTGAAAGACGACAGTCGTCTTTCTTTCTTTCAGTCACATGTGTCTGTCAAAACAAGTTGTTTTTGTTTTCAATGTTTTCTGAAACTTTTGTTTTTGTTTGTTTTCTTGCAGCAAAGTTTTTCAAAAGTAATTTTTTATGAATTCATTTTGATTCAAATAATTTTTTTTTTTTCTTAAACAACCTTTAAACACATACGAGTATACATATGTACTACTTATATATACGATAATAAAATAGAATAAGATGTGTTGTAGACTTACCTTATCACCTTGTTGTAGACCATTCTTTTCAGCTGGGCCACCGGGCACAGTCCAGACAATGTAAGCAAATAGTCGACCATCGGCTCCGGTTTTGCCGCCTACGACTCGCATGCCAAAGCCACGAGCTGCATAAATGGATGGAAAGATAAGAAGAGAAATTACTGAATGTATCTACGTAGTATATATTTAGAACATAGTGCGTATTAGCAATGAATTTATATAAATGTTCCTGCGAGAATGCGTGTGTGGGCATCAGCCAAGAAGGTAAAGTATCGCTTAGATTTCATCCTGTTTGCTTTTTCCCAAATTAAGCACGTTCAGACTTAGTAATGTTCATATTATTATTATATTGATGTTCTTGTTCTGATTAATTTGACTTTGTCTACATTTGCAGGCAAACATTAGAAGGCGTTTATTGTTGTTTATTCGGTTCGTTTCGTTTCGTTTCGGTTTAGTTTTGTTTATTTTTAGCTTTTCATTCTTAAGGAAAATCACTGACTGAACTCAGGTAAATGCTTTGTAATTCGATAATATTGTGCACTTTAATTTTATTGCCATTAAGTGAAAAGAGGAGAAATGTGCGCATATCACAAATTACAGACTTCGTTTAGTGTTTTTGTATATTCATTTTCCTTTTCCTTTTTTTTTTTTTTTTGTCTATTGTGTTATGCAAAATGCAAAGCAAAGAAGATTAAAAAGGAGGACGGACAAATTCATTGAAATACGAAGCCAAAATGAGATACCGAGTCAGCGAGAGTTTAACATTTTAATTAATTTAATTGCAATTTCACTTTAATGGGTAGCGGTGATCCATTTGACTGGAGACACACACTCACACTATGCTTACTTACAATGCTCCTATTTCACTATCAACTCTCAACTATAATACTTACTTAGTTGTCAGCAATGTTTGCCACTGAAAACTAATTTCAGCACAAATTGTATTGCAACAGCAACAGCAAGAGCAGAAACAAAACTTTTGTAGAGCGGATTTCCGTGGAACTTAACATGTTGACAATGAGGCATGCAACTTGAGTTAAAATAGGCGAATTTGAGTCACAATAGGCGAATGAAGAACATTGGAAGTCTAAGATATTTCACTGTTGCGACATTTTGGTAGACAATAGTAAACAAAAACAACAACAACAAAACTTACTATCAACAAAATAATGACACAGACGAATAATCTTAAATGAATAAATGAAATTGTTTTTGGCATTTTGTCAATGTTTCAAAGTTAAAAATGATGAAAAAACACGCAATAAAACAATTTAATTTTGTTTTAACATTTTTTTAAAAGTCACTAATAAAACAAATACATTTTCAAAGTCCTTTGTTCATTGGTGTGCCATATGATTCTACCAATCAATGAAGACAATTTCATTTGAATCAAAAATTGTTAAACAAATTTATCAATCATAGTTTTATATTTGATCATCGATTAGTGAACATGAGAATTTATCAATCAATGATATGAAAGACGTAATTACCAATTTTAGTTACTCAGCAAAATGGCCCACGATTTATTTTTTTGTTTTTAATTTTGTAATTTTAACTTTATACTGATCATCATTCAACTGGAGTTAAAACAATTTATCCTATTTATATTCAAACCATATTCGACAATATTCGGTGTTCCCACTTACATTCCGTAACCGACTGAATAATTTTAATGAAGTTTCAGTATTCTACATATTCAGGGAAATAATTTAAAAATGAATGCACAATGGAATAAGTTGGCTAACGATGCTATTACCGGAATCTCGCAAAAACTATTTTGTCAAAGTTATTCAACAAATAATCGTTAATCGACTGAACAATAATGACGATTCAAATTTTTTAGTGGATTCGAAATGAAGGAATATTTTATGGTAACCACTTTTTTTTGGCTATTTTGAATACTAAATTCCTGTGGTCCGCGATGCCATTTGGCTTTTAATGTTTGATATCACGACTAAATAGTGCTTCATTGTTTTGTTACTCATGAAATTTGGTAAGCTGATTGATTGATATTGATATATTTTTATTATTTTATTTAATTAAACTAGAATCCTGGGGTTAGCGAACATATTACTGCCAGGACGTGATTCAGTACTATTCGGTATTCTCACTAGTGGTAAGCTTATTATATACGAATATGTGTTTGTATATATGTATGTACACTCATGTATTGGGTATCCAATTTGAAGTATGAATCACTGTCATTTATTGTAGGTTCGTGGCTACCTCCTATATTCTTCCCTTTTACATGTATTCAACTGGTAAATTTAACATATAATGTCATTGGAAGGAATCAATTGTCACCGCCTGCATTATCATTTACCAGTTGTTTCACCAGTTACTAACAACATCTGCATTACCATTTACCAGTTGTTGCCACCGCATACTGCTTCACCTCTGCTAATGCACTGTTTTAAATAGTAAATTCACCATCCACCAGTAATGCGAAGAGGGGCTACTGACTTTCTATGGAAACGTGCACTTACTGGTTCGCCTCTGCACAGCCTATGACTCCTAAATTCACTAGCCACCAGGTAATAAGAAAAGGAACTAGGGAATTGCTATCGAAACGGGGAATATTGCAACCAAGTATACTGCAGGGCAACTAAAGAATAATTTGTCAATTTGAATCTGTTCTACCCAACATTCGGAGCAAAATATTTGACAACAACACCACAGACCATCAAATGTTTGAAATATTACAAAAAAAAAAAAAAGAAGCATCAAGTTGCTTGCTACAAACGTCGCGTCTTTAAACTTTAAACAAATTTGTTTAGTATATTTGAAGAAGTAGAATAGAAATAAAGTGAAGTAAAAGTAAAAGTAAACGAAGAATACACCAAAGAGTTGCTTTTCCATATGAACAAGACAATTTTAAATGCAGGCAATTTTGTTGGCAGCCTATAAAGTTGCGCTGTCTCCTTTGGCATCTTGATAGCGCCAATTAAAAGTGCAAAAGTGGAAATGGACAAAGTGAAAGAGACGGGGGAAAAAGAAAGTTCCTTACTCGCTCTAATCAAAAGTTCAACCAGTTCAAAAAGTCTGGCAAGTTAGTCCTAACTGGCTTTCGGTTAACGTGGGATAATTGTTTGTGATGTGCCTTTTAACGAGTTTCCTTCGATTCGAGACGTATCTTTTCCTCCACCCATCCACCCATCCATCCATCCTTCTTTCTATATTTCTTACTTCGCACGTATGCACACACAGAAGAACAAAAATAAAAATAAACGAAAAGGCACCAAAAACATACACATACTATAATATTTTTCATGTACTCGTACAATGTTATTCTCTTATCTTTTATTACGAATGAGTATTTCTTTACTTTCTCTGTGTGTCATTTTATCTGAGCATTGAAGCGTCATCAGCATCAACATCAGCTTCATCATCATCATCATCACCATCACCATCCCCAGTCATTTTGGATTCGCGCAACAGTTTCATTTCATTTCAATTCAATTTTTATATTTATTTATTTATTTATTTATTTAGTTTTTTTGCTTCTCCGCCACCATTTTCACCTGCCTTGTGTCGTTTCTTTTTATTTCATTTCATTTTTGTTCCATTCATTGGTTTTCTTTTGTAGTAATTTTATTTTTATTTGGACACTTAACATGCACGAAATGACGACGCTGAGTGAATTTTCGATTTATTTGTGCCAAAATTTCATTATTTGTCATAAAATTGGAAAAAAAAGGAAAACCCAAAAAAACAGAGAACAGAGAGAAGTGAATAGAAAATACTGTACTACACATAAAAATCATTCAGCGTATGTAAGGATAAGAACAAGAATAATGATAAGGATAAGGCTCAGAGGCAGATCGGTTCCATTAAACGAGAGGTCGAGAGTCTACACCTATATACGTACGTGTATCTTTGGCAATTTGCTATTGTTTCGATTCATTTCGTTGTTCGTTTTGTCTTGAGTCCTTTATAGTAGTCCATATTTCGTTTTTCTTTTTTCCCTTTTGGGTTTTGATTTTACTTGTTCTTATCCTGCTCGCTTGGCTTGCCTTGCCTTGGCTTGGCTTGGCTTGGCTTGCCATTTTTGTCATCATTTTTCTTTATTTATTTCTTTCTTTAATTCTTTTTATATTTTCACAAAATAATGACTATAGTTCACAATGAGTCAGTCCTTTGAGCCTTCATTTTTTGTCGTCCTTCATTTTTTTTATTGATTTTATTCCATATATATTTTTTTTTATGTGTTTGCGCATCATTGCGATTTTAATAAGCCAAAAAGGCTATCATTTGTCACAATATCCTTTCAATGTGAGTCCATTTTCCTATTCGATGTGTGTGTGTGTGTGTATTGGTTTAATGAGTACTTTTTATTAGTTTATTTGGCTGTGTTAGCTCATTCGATTCATATACTCAGATAAAAGCACCTTTGTGGCATATAAAGGACTTAACAATGTGTCTCCGTGTGTTGGTTGTATAGATTGTTGCCATTTTAAAGGATTAAACTTGAATTAAATGGAACAAAAAAGTTCGAAAAAAAACTTTGCCTTAATCAGGCTTAAGGGCAACAAAGCTATGCCAAAAGTTTTCGGGACGAAAAAGTTAAAACATACGACGAAGACGATGACTCAGTGTTTATTAGCCAACTAAAATGTAACTGAATCACTTTTATTATTAGAAGATGGTAAAGATAGAGGATTTTCTCAACTTCAACAATTGCTAATTGAAAATCTAAACTAATCGATCGATTGGGTAACTGAGTGTAAATTGAATGCTGTCAATAGCATTGCTGGCGCAGGGACATGCACAAGGACTTCATGTATCTGCATAGCATCAAAGTTAACTGAACTTTTCTTATTTTCCAATACACTTGTATTAACAGCAATTACATGTATCTATGTATCTATCTATCTGTATAGCTATCGATTGACACTTGTTTCACTTTGCCTGGTTAACAACTTAGTAGCACTAAAAACTTAATGCATTTCTCTACAAACTAATAAACCGTTTTGCACTCTTCTCTAACTCTTTGGCTTGGGGTTGGGCTAGGACTATCAACATGATAGCATATTGCTTTCTTCTATGCTCTTTCCTTGTCACTTTTATTCATTATCACTTACACACACACACACGACACACACACACAGATAGTATGATATATATTGTGTGACTAAGTATAACCTTCCTATAGACTAACCAACATTTCAGCCTGGGTACACTTCTTCCTTCCTGACTTCCGTCTTCCGTCAGTCATTTGGTGTGTGGATCTGACTATCTGTTTTTCTACTGTGTCATGAACCAATTGGTTATTTTCCACCTACAAGGCAATAAAGGGCCAAAGGAAACAGTCACTGCCAAGTGTATCCTGTGAACGAACTTAAAGTGATGCATGTGAAAATGGATTTTCTTTCCTTTTCCCCACATTTTTCGCACTAAAAAGCAAAAAGTGGTTTAAGTGAGGAAAAATCCATAAAAGAATTATATAGACATGCAGACAGTTGAACCTGTTGAGTGAACACATGCGACTAAGTGAGTGAGTGAATGAGTGAATGAGCATGTAGCATTAGTAGTGAGCATATCAAATGACAGACACTAGCATCAAGTGAGATACAGACACGCAATACTCGTACCAACATGGCGTATGCGTAACGTGTTTAATGTTTCCTGCTTTTTTGTGCTTCACTTCATTTCACTACACTGCACTGGTTCTTAACTTGACACGATTTCTTTCCATTCACTTTTATTCACATTCACATTCCATTCCTTTCTCTCTTTCTCAGATGATTTTCCTGTAATAAATGAAGAACTTATGATTCAGCATAAAATTTAATTAGGCGTATATAATGTCCTACGCCTATTCGTTTTTGTATCTATGAAAGTACTTTCTCTCTTCCATTCCAAGAATTGTAAATGATATAATGGTGAAATGGTATATGAATTTCAATCTCAATTTGTATGCAACTCTTAATTGTCTTAAGTGGCGCTTAAAATGTTGCTTTGCCAAACAATTAAACTACAATACAATACACTTTCATGTTGATGATAATTGATGTTGCATCAAGTGTGTGTGTGTGTGTGTGTTCATGATATGAACTCTAACCTTTTGTTTGGAATAACATAGAAAAACAAAACACAAGTAGTGCAATTTACTCATGTTGAAGTTGGGCAATGCAGCTGCACTAATTAATTACATGTTAAACAATGCATAAAGCCAAGCCAAGCCAAGCCAAGCTAAGCAAACTATAATTATAATTACAGATACACAGAAATACACAATTATATAGAAATATATCGACATAAGATAAATGAAGTCCTCAAGCATATTACGAATTTCTTAAGAGTTTTGCCATTATGCATTGTCAGTCAGTCAGTCAGTCATGAAGTTAATCAGTTATTTCGAATCATTTCAAATGATACAATATCAGATGATGAATGGAGGGAGATTAGTTAAAGAATAATTTTGTAATACACATATCTTTGATTGACCTTCATCAATTATTAGACTCAATAAACTAATGCATTCAATGGACATTCATGTAGATAAAAACTCTGATTAATCACAATATAAATGTGCCCTAATGTTTACAATAAATTGATATGCTTTGACTATTAAGCTCAACCTTCTCTCTATCAATTTAAATTAGTGGACATAAAATGAATTTTATCAGCAAAAACATTTAATTTCATTTTCATATTAAATCTTTTTTTTTTTTTTAATTGAATAGTAAATGAAAAATATTTTTGACTAACAAAGTCAATAAATCAAATGAGAAATCAGTAAAGGGAAATTATTTTAATTGAATTTTGTAATTTGTAAATTGGCATAGAACTCAAACTCAATAAAAAAAAAAACAGCAAAAATTATATTCAACTTATATTATTTTTTCTCCAATTTATAAAAATGTAAATGCAAAATGTCCATTTTACCTCATTTTATGTAATCAAAGATATGAACTACTATATTTATCTATACAATTTTATCTCACTTAATGAAAGTTTTTCCATATAACTTTGTTACTAAGTAGTATCTATGCCTCGAGACGACGAGGTGCAACTTTTTTAGCTAATTACGTAAGTAGTTATTTTATCATTAAAGTTTCCATGACATTTTCATTCAGTTTTCTTTTCTGCTCGTTTAGCAATCGTTAAGTGCAGTTGACAGGGAAATTCAGGGAAAATTATAATGTGGAAAAAAAAAACCCATTGCATTCTTGGAAGTGCCATTTGGCTCAAGTAAGCATCAAGTAGTTGCTGAAAATCTTTGCCGTAAGCCAATGTTACTAAAGGAAGATAAAGAAAAAAAAAAAACAACATTTGTTGGTACTCTACTCTACACTTTTTTATGTCATTTTGCCACATTAACCACATGCTTGTGCAATATTTTCAGTCTCTTCTCGCACTTAAGCTTGCTTTTTTTTTGTTTCTGTTCGAGGTGGCTGCAAAATAATTTCATCTTTTACTGGGATGAAACTACAAATCCACACACACACATATACACACAGATATACACACATATACACAGATACACACACATACATACATTAAAGATGATAAGAATAAGGATGGAAAGGCTAAAAATGTTGGCAGTTGCCATTGTTGATGCCTTGCATATCAAGTACCAGAGGAGCAGGAATTTATGTGTGAACTATGCGAACTACCACAGCCAACAACAACAACAGTTGATGAGCCAAATATGTAATATAAAGGCATGTGTCTGTCAGTCAGCCAGCATGCCTGTCTGTCTGTCTGCCTGTCTGTCTGTAACTATCCATCTATCTATCCAAGTCATTGCTTAACTCTTGTTGTGTCAAGAGTAAATGTCAATGTCTTCATGACAGTGTATTTGGTTGGGTGAAGAAGTGTATTTTGCCATGAAGAAGAAGTAAACGTGTCTCTATGCATACTTTATTTCTCAAAACTTCATCATCTTCATCACTGTCGTCTGCTTTAGTACTTTTTTGATGCATTCACAGACACAAATTTTTTATGTATAAAATGCAAATTGAAATTTTTTCATATATTGAACATCGGAAGTGTTGTGTGATAGATTGATAGACAGGCACAGGTAGATACTCATTCACATGTAATCGAAGTGTTATTGCAGCTGCAAGTTATGCATCTACTTTAGCCACTTTATTTGTATTTTCCTTCTTTTCTTTACATCATAAAGTGATGTCTACAAGTAATTTTGATTAAAATTTTTCACATTTTAGTTGATGCTCATCATTTTCCTCTGAATAGAAAAAGCTTAGTTTGTTAATTTTCTGTTGCATACTTATGAGAGCAACTAATTTATGTGAGCTTCACAACTCATAAGAATTGATTCAAATCCCATTTGGCAACAATCGATTTTCAATCTTGTAGGAGAGACACAGATACATTGATTCCATGCACATCCGATATTACAATACAATACAATGGTATCCTCCTTCTCCTCCTCCACGTAGATACATCATAATCATCATCATGTTAACCTACTATAGTTGGTTGTTCATAGAATTTTCTGTCCTATATCTCTGTGAGACTGTGTCTGTGTGTGTGTGTGTGTGTGTGTGTGGGTGAATGCTTGTAAGTAGTTTGTATTGTAAATTGTGCATGCAATGACTTTGAAAATCGTTCAATTTTTTCATTTGCCTCAAATGGCCTTAAGTAAAATTATACATTTCTTATACTTTCAAAAAAAAAAAAAAAAAATTTCCTCTTCTATTGGCAAAATCTTCAAACATCTTCGAGGCAATAGCAATGAACAAGGAGCAATGAGCTTTTGATCAATTTAATACACTCGTCCAATTTACATTTCTCTATTCTTTTCAAATTTTCCAGACATTATTTGTTCCATTAAACATGTTTTCTTGCTTCAATTTATTTTATTTTTTATTTACTGTTTGTTGATGTGAGATTCATTTGATGTTAATTAAAAACACATTTACATAGAAATATTTTATGCTGAATGCAATTAAGAAATTCCATATAACTTTGTATGAAACCATTTTTGTTGTTACTGTTACTGTTGTTGTTGTTGTTGTTGCTGTTTCCTTTACTGATGTCCTTGTTATTGTAATTGTAGCTGGAAGTGTTTGAAAATAGTTGACAAAAGCCAAACTTGAGAAAATTCAGTTTGGTAACAAGTTTCCGTGCACAAACATACAAATTTCCACACATGTTTGCATGTATTCTTATGTACATTTATATGTATATATACATAAATATATATGTATGAGTGTGTGAAATAGGTTGATGCCAGAATATAATAAAATTGTAATTTCTTTTCAGTTGATTGAATTGAATTGAAATGAAACATTCAAATGATTATCACAAATTTAAAGTTCAATTGCTTGAATATCCTCATCGCCTGTTTGTATGCAATACAATATTTGTATTTATCAACTCTTTTTTTTTTTTTTTCTTATGAAATTTAATATTATTCCTTTCGTTTGGTCATGCTTCGTTAGCACAAATCAATTAAATGCAAAATTCTTAAATAATGATATCCTTGCAATTTAAATGGCTCCATTTATATTTCCGGCTTCGGTTTGTGGTCTTCTTCTTCTTCTTCTTCTATTTATTTATCATCACAACTGTCTGTCTGATACTGCAATATCTTCAGTGTTTTCCCTGCATTGCATTATCCCATATTTTTCTGTACTCTGTATAGAATATTTTGTCGTTGCAAAATCCGCTCAGCTTGAATCCGCTTTATCTGCAGATTTTGTTTCCGCTTTGAGTTTCATTTGTTAGTACATTAAGAAGAAGGCACAGGCAGACAAAAACCAGGGGTTGGCCATATAATCCTTTACAGTCTTTTCGTGCATTACATTTGGGAAATTACAGCGCAGCGCAACCAATGACAACAAACCACAAAAGACAGATTAAGACCGAGATGAGACCAGAGAAGCAGAGAGACGAAGTGATGGAGAAACGGAGAAAATACAATAGGTTTTTGTTACGATGGCATAGGAAAGAAGGAAAGAATATATGAAGAAAAACAAGGGGATAGGAAGAATTAGCATAACCGAAAACCGAAATGAGTCTTATTTACTTTGTCATTTCCGTTTTGTGGGTTTCGAATGACAAAAGTAGAATGAAAAAAAAAAAGAAAAGCAAAAAAAAGCAAAAAGGAGCAAAAAGGCCACACAACTCGTTAGTTCATTTCGAGAATGGTCTTCTATTAACGAGTTGCCTTTCTTTGTGCGTCCCTTTCAATCGCATGTACTATAATTTGTATGTGGGAGGACATGACCGAGTTTGAATGACAATATGTAGAACTTACTGCGATGTGCCTTGTCTGATGGATCACGGCGTAAAATAATGCGTCGCTTTGACGAACAAATTGGACCAGAGTCCACGTCGTGTATAACAATTTTAATAGCTTCGCCATCCATTGAGGTCTGACGACGTGGTGCCTCTAAATCTTCTAGATTAGGACCAGTAAAAGCGGCAAGTGGTGGTGGAATGGCCGAAGGTGGAACACTGGGTAAAGCGCCACGATTCTGCAAAGCAGCAATGTCGGGTCTATTAAAGAAGGAGAGAGAGAGAGAGAGAGATTCAGAGTAAGGCAAACAAAATAAGTCAAGTGTAATCCGAAATTGAGTTAAACTTACAATTGTGAGCCCCGACGACGCATGCGTCGATCATCATCGACTGTTAATACAGGACTGCCCTTGTCTGGACTTGGAGACTCATCGTTTTGTAAATCTTCTGAAGGATGTGGTACTCGAAATGATGGTCGACGTGAACCGGGCAAAGCAATCTGAGGTGCCATACCAGCCTCACCAGGTGAACGCTGTAATTGTGCGCCCACAGGTTGACCAGGCAGAAGCACACCAGGCGCAAATACATCGTAAGCGGATTTTCTGTAGGCGAAAGACAAAAATGAAAAAAAAGGAAGGAAGGAGAGAAGGATATATTAGATTATTCTCTTCTATTGAAATTTTCAGGCAATAATTACCTTCTTGGCATGTTCGGTAAGCCAAGACCACTTGGATCGCCAGCCATGCCTAAGGTTGCGCCACTTCCACCTGGGCCTGTGGCCACACCACCATTCTTCATGTCATCATCGTAGCTGTGCTGGCGCGCAACGCAACGGGAGCCACGCCGCGAGGCCATGCGTGACAAAGGGGCACCAAAGCCGACTGTCGAATCCAAATCTCCGCGTGGCGGACTATTTGAACGACTTGGCGCCACGCTGCGTCCACCACGCCAATCGCCTTCGCCACCAGGCGTTTTGTTTCCCTTTAATTGCTGAAAATTGAATTTGCAATTAACTCTATGTTCATTTATTAAAATTACAACCTTCTTGCTGCGCCTTACCCTTTCTAGTTCCTTCAACGAAGCAGGTGAAACGTCCGAGTGCCGGCGTAATTCTGGACTGCGTGGTGGGGCAAGTGCTGCACCATTTGATGGTGCCAAAGTCTGGGTGCTCGAACCAAGCTTTGCATCTGAATGTCGCCTTTGTAGCGCTTCCAAAACGGGTACGTCCAGCATGGAATCTGTGGAATCTTGTGGTATACAGACACGTGAAGCCATCTTTCTGCGGCATACACTGCAACGCCACATATTCTGATTATGCCAAGAAGTGGAAAAGAGAGAATGCAATTCAATATTTTAGTTTCATAACAATTAAACGATACATTGCACAAAAATTGATACCTAAAAACACCGAGAATAACTAAAAGGCAACTAATTAAATTGCTTTTACAAAACAAGAGAAACCAACTGAAAGTTTGTTAAGATCCTTCCGCAGCGAACGGTGGTGGTAAATTATTTTAAGCGCAGCTTAAATTAAAAACCCCATTATTGTTGTGGACAAGAAAAAAGAGAAATAAATATTAATTACTTTTTGCAAAAAAGTTGCGAAAGAAGAAAAATGTTTTCAAGAGAAAAATAGCGTGCGTGTGTGGAATACCTAAGTTTCCATGCTGTGGCAATATCAATATCTTCTTCTACATCATTCCAGCAGCAACCAACAGTAAAAGAACTGACATACAAATACGTGGTGGCGTACTCACATAGTCAGGTACATAGTCATGCAGCAGTGTGCAAGGACGATGGCGACACCTGACTTCAAAATGGCGTCTGCTGTTGTGTTTCCGTTTTCCTCCACACACACACCACACCACACACACACACACACAGACACATACACACGCTGAGGGAATGACTCTTGTGTCTCGTGCCAACAATTGTAATTCCATTGCATTTTCTAAGCCTGGAGCATCGTACGAGCATCGTAAGGATTTAAACCAGACTAGAATCAAAATTCAATGCAACCAAACCCAAAGGAACGGAAGTTGCGCCATTTTAATTGAGTTACATAACGCACGAGTGACGATGGCAGTTTTAAAGTGCCGTGATCGTCGTTGCTTGTGACATGGCAACCAGCCAAGAACTTGGAACAAATTTAGTGGTTTGAAAGAAAGAGTGCAACTGAAAACAATGAGGTGAAACATATCAAATAAGTATTTGGTAAATGGTTAAGGAAACATTTATTATACCAAATTGAAATAAGTACCAAAGATAATTTTGTGACTTAATAAAGAAGCAGCAGCTAAACTTAATCTAAGTCAATGGTTTCCTTCTTGATCCCTTGGGTAGCCCTTGGAAATTTTAAATGTAACGTTTAACAACATTTGTGTAATACTATTGATAAATGGAATCAAATGAAACCAATGCTGCCGCCTACACAAAACCAACAATGAACAATGTTGATAATTACGCATTTCTTATTCTTATTGCTTTCTTACTGGAGTCATCGTTAGAGTTAATGTCATTCCTACTATGTTCAATGCTTACTGTCTGTGTGGTTTTGACTTGGACAATGCAAATGTAAGTGACACAACACCCGAACATCAATTTCAATTATCCAAAGTGCCAGTTGATAGCTTACACAAATGTTAACTTTACGAGTTGGGCGTAGCAATCACAGTCAGTTGTCCTCCTTATTCTCTCTTTGTACTACTATACACCATATTTATAGACATAGACAAATTGTCATCAAAGACTCGAAAAAATTTTGTGGTAACCGATGAATGAAGATGGTAATACGAGGGCTGCTACTAAAGTTTTGAGACAGACAAATAATAACAAATATGTATCATCGAAAATGACTTTATTGTTTTTCAAAATATTCTCCATGAAGATCAATACACTTTTGCATGCGATTGAACCAATTTTCGAAGCACTTTTTCCATTCGGAATGAGATATCTCCAAAACATGTGTTTTGAACGCATCAACCGCTTCTTCAGGCGTCGAAAAACGTTGACCTCGCAATTTATTTTTGGTGTGCGGGAATAAAAAGAAGTCATTGGGTGCCAAATCTGGACTATAGGGCAGATGACCCATCAATTCGACGTTTTGAGTGTTTAAAAAGTCACTTGTTTCAGCCGATGTGTGAGAGCTCGCATTGTCGTGGTGGAGAATGATTCGTCTTCTGCGGTTGATTTTTCTTATTTCTTCGAACACTTCTGGCAAACAAATGGTGGTGTACCATTCAGAATTAACCGTTCTACGTTTCTTTAATGGCACGGTGGCGACATGTGCGGTTATTCCAAAAAAAACAGGCGATCAGATCATTTGCTTCGAAGTGCTTCGTGCGCGAACATCTTTTGTTGGATTTGGCTCATCTTGAAAGACTCATACAGTCGACTGCTGTTTAGTTTCAGGCTCATATGCATGGATCCATGATTCATCACCTGTCACGATCTTATAGACGTCTTTTGAAGCACCGCGATTGAATTTTTTCAACATTTCTTTGCACCAATCGACACGAGCCTTTTTTTGCGCGATTGTCAAATTATGCGGTATCCAACGCGAACAAATCTTTTTGACAGTCAAATGTTCATGCAATATTGAATGTATGTGAGTGGAACTAATGCCCAAACATGTCTCTATCTAATGTTCACGATTTAATTCCATTTTTTAGCCGAAACGAATTTTTCAAGTCACTGTAAACAATACAAATAGCACTCGTATGACAAAACGTTCTGAGTACATTTATCATTAAAAACGACAAGCTTTACGATACCAATGTCAGATTTGACATATCAACAATGGTGTTGCCATATCTCAAGACTGAAGTAGCAACCCTTGTAATGATGAAAACAATAAAGTGTAGGTAGGTGAAGCCAACAAGTAAAGGCGTCTACAATGCACAAAGTCTAGGGCGTTGTTTAGATCTTTTTCATTGATTGTTCTAGTTACACCTTATAATAAATGAATCATTGAAAGAATGACTAAGTGAATGACTGAGTGAATGAATGAATGAAGGCATGAGGTGAACAATCTATGATTGTGTTATATTGTTTTATTGATTATTAATGTTTACCAACATTAAATTGGCATAGTATGAAGTATGTACAATACTATATAGTTTTGAATGAGCATCTTGAAATATGCAGCGTTTATGTGGTTACATTTGTTTGTATGAGTATTTATATCCGCTTTTGTGGCTTTCACTTCATTTACTCTGAAAAATAGGGTAAACTACTACATTCTTGTTGAAGCGACAGCATTTATGTTTTTGTATTCTGATGTTGTTGTTGTTTTTCTTGTTGCCATTTAATCTCGTTAATCTGTCTTTTATCTTGTTAATGCTTGACTGTCAAAAGCGTTTACCACAACTACAATACTATACAACCAACAACCAACAACTTCAACATCAACAACGGCAATGTCAATGTATCTGATTCTACCCATGCATACAGAAATTCTAAGTTCTACTAGCAAAACAAAGACGGACCCCATAACTCAAAGAAGGAGGCAAGCAAAAGCAAAAATTTCGATGTCATTGTCAAGCGGTCGCATAGTTTTTGTTCCTTCTATGTTGTTGTTGCTACTTTGTTCATTGCTTTCGTTTATGTACTCTAAGTATGCCATAATATAATCTATTTGTGGCTGTTGTTGTGGTTAATGTAGTAGCACTCGGGCATGCATCACATCGTCAGGCATCGCATCACATCACATCGCATCGCATTCCATTCCATTCCATTCATTTGTTTGCCATGAGCTTCATTGGTGCCACTGGTCGTCATTGCCTTCGTTGTCCTTGTGACAGCCTACTATAAATATTGCTACCTATGAATTGTGATAGTCGCCCTTGGTATATTGTAGTTCACATTCTAATGTACCTTATTCACTATTTTTATTCATGAAGGTTAATTATACTATGGCATCCCAGAGCAACTAAATCTAAAATCGTTGAAGATATACATGGATGTTTTCTATACGAATTAATGAAACTTTCACAGACACAATCACTCTGTCACTTTATCCATGATCAAAATAAATGCTAATGCCATTTTGTTTATAGTCTCCACTACTTATGCCTCTGGATTTAATGTAAATTGCTCAGTGATTTGGAAATGTGTTTCCCCACTATATTTTCATCATGCCCTTAAAACTACCCATCATCACCCTTTTCCATTCCCATTTTGCTTACCGCATCTTCATGCTCTTCCAATTTACTGTAGCTGGCACAATCCTCGCATACGCGCTGCTGGCACTCGAAGCACGTCTTATGGTAGTCATCCGGCTTGAAACTCTTCAGACACACACGACAGGCGCCCGCTCGGCGTCCCGGTTCATTTTTGCTTGAATTACTCGAGCTGCCCGTTGCAGTGTTTGTGTTGTTATTATTGTTGCTGGTGCTGCTGCCACCAATGCTGCTGCTCTGATTGGCAGATGAATCCTGTTGATAGCTTGTGGTAGTATAAGCAAAACTGCTCGAGCTGCTATTATCGGTTTCTGTGGGCACCAGCGAAGGACGAGGTGACATTTTATTGACTGTGAAGAAGAATAGAAGAAAAGATGATGATATAGCGAAGAAAACAGGAAAAAAAATTCTAAAGAAAACCATTTTAAATTGAATATAGAAAAATAAACGTTGCTTTATGTTGATGGACTTCTGGGTCCCCCCGGTCGAATTTTCTGTCGGTTGAGAGAAACTTAAGGATAAAATAGAAACTATTGTTAAACGCGTTAAACTGATTGACGCCTGAAAGTGATGCAAAGTGAATTTAGCACGTAATTGAGTTCATTTTATCTGCACACAAAGCACAATTCTATCTACAGTACAGTAAAGAAGAGTGTAAGAACTACAAGTTATTGTACTTCAAATGAATTGAAAATGCAATTTACTTTTACTTATTTACTTTTGTATAGAAATTTATTTACCTAAGACCAATTAGTATGAAAATATAAATGTAAAGGACACAATCAGACGCAATTGCAAATATCACAGTATATCACACATAAAGATGTCCCGTTTTGTTGTCAACCGCAAATTGTCTGTCCTGTCCTGTCCTATACTGTCAGTGCAATCAAGCAAACGCCACGTTGGCCTAGGTATGCGTGGTCAATTTTCTGGTTGCATATGTTCAACTACTTCCACTCTTGTTCTCTCTCTCCACTACCTTTCTACCTTTTCCCTTTGTTGGTTTGTTTTGTGGTTATCCTGTCAAATAAAGAATTCAATTTACTTCACCACGTTCAAACCAAACTCTATGACAATGAGCACCATGGAAACACAATATGTCGGTTGATATATTGTACATATATGAGGCAATTTCCTTTGTCCTTTCTCCTTCTCTATACTCTTTGTTGTTATCTTATTTTGTTCATAAGTAAGAGTAAATTTATTTATCACATACAATCACACAACAATCATCACACATACAAATAACCAACCACACATACACACACACAACAAATGTGTATAATTAACTTGTTGAAAGCACAAAATGTTCACTTTGCTTGGCATCAATTTTGAAACTAAACTTGAATTTTAATTTATTATTTACAAATTGCCAACATGACAAGCCAAAAATATGATAATCAGTATAAATGATATTCATTTTCCTGACAATGTGAATTTCTTTTTTATTGAATTTTTATTGAGTTCATTTCATTCTCTTTTATCGTCGCCTCGCCCTGAGTTTATCGTTTTCATCATTTGTTGCATATACAATAAATTATAGAAATTATTTCTTTTTTGAAACAATTTTAGTTAAGCAAATATCTTATGTTTCTGTAAAAACTTCTCTTTTTATCGATGAAATTACTAAAAATGAATGAAGGCTGCTGACTGATGACCAGATTAGTAGAGTATTGATGCCTCTAGATAAAAGATCAGAAATTTTAATCTTTAATTTAACCAACCATAATAGGCTCTTTGATAGCATCACATGACTGATCTGTTGAAAGGTGCTAATGGGAAGACCTTAGAATATCTACTCTACTTCTGCCTGGAACTCACAAGAATTCGGGTGATATACATAGTAGAAGCCTTAAGGTCTAAGCGACATAGCTAAACTGGGAGTAAATTCAATTTAAAGCATATGATTTTCTCCATTTTTCACTTTCTTCATGTTAAAACAAAGCAAGGAAGGATTCCATCTGGTAACACTGAAGACCTCAGCTCTATGCGAAGCTTTAGCCAATTACAATGCAGCATAATCTAACTTAGTCTGCTCTTGATAGGAGAATTATAAATGGGCGGTGATAAAATACTTTTTTATGGTCATAACTTTGTTTTAAGGTAGCACATAGCACAGGCATTCATCACACTTATGGCACCTGCCACATGCAAGAAAAATATTTGTGCTTTTATTAAATAGAAAAGAAGAAAGAAAGAAAACTTAACATAATGCAATGTCACACTTAAGTTGCATACAACTTTATTTTCTAAGAAAGAAAGAAAAGAATACCGAAAGAAACAGCATAAGAAACAAAATACCAAAGTTTCAAGTTAAATACTCAAGAGGCTTTCGTTCCTTCGTTTTCAATGCCACTTTACATTGAAATCAAGACACAACTGAGAACTGAGAGCTGAGCTTAGTTGAAAGGCGAAACCTTGTAAGAGTATAAAATAATAGCGCATTAGTCACACACACACACACACACCACAAAAATATATATATATATATGTGTGCGCGTGTGTGTGTGTGTGTGTGTGTGTGTGTGTGTGTGTGTATAGGAGCAAGCGTAACTTGATTTCTCATACGCAATGTTGCACATGCTAAATAAATTTATTTGTCTTTTTATAAGCAACAAGAAAAATTGGCAAGGAAAATAAAATGTGAAAAGAAAAATTTATAAATTATACTTTTCTGCATGCAGTTCAACCTAAGTTGTTGTTTTTTTTTTTTTTTTTTCTTTCTTCTGAAATATTATTATACTTTTCTTCTATTTTCTTTTCCTTTAATATAATATTATTATTATTATGATTATTGTTATTTTGTTCTTGCTGTTGTTGTTGCTGTTGTTAGGACGTGTGTGAAATAAATCTGCAGTAGAAAGTTTTGTGCCACTTCACATTATTCTTCCTTAGTTTTATGTGTATATTCTTTCTTTCCATTCTTGCAGCTTTCCATCCTTCTGACTCTCTGTTTGTCTGTCTAAGGACGACACTCTTGAGTATTTTTGTGTGAAATATATTCCCAAGTGTCGTCATCTAGCATAGTATACGAGTATATGTATGTACATACATACTCTGGTAGTACAGAGCACCTAAAGTATCGCTATGCATACTGTGGCATGGCTCATACTCATGTTCATACGCATACTTGGCTACTTAAGCGCATTCAACGTGCTTTTGTTATGGTGCCCATGAAGAAAAATGATGTTAATGTGACTTTTTCCTTATGCGAATATTGTTTTTGTTTTCCTCATTACTTTTCTCTCTCTCTCTATCTCCCTCTCTCTCTCTAATGCCACACACTCACACTGACATAAACTACATATTCATATGCAAATATTATATGCTTCTTTTCATTCTTTTCATCTTTAAAATATTTTCTTGCCATACTTAGATGTCTATAAGACAAAAATACTATAAAGCAAACTGAACAAACAAACTCAAATCATCTGACAAATAGTGAAGTGAAGTAATAATCAAAAGAAAATATACATATATATATATAGAGAGAGAGAAAGAGAGAGAAAAAAATAATATAAAAATAAATAAATAAAATTTATTCAGTTTAACTTATGACCAACTCAGATGCTTGCTACTCTGACATTGGTCCTACTAAGTACCTATGAGCAAAAAGCAAATGCTGAAATCTTGTAGTTTTTATAGTTTTGTGTAAGCAAATAAAAGCAACTACAAAAGCAGTTGGCAACTGTTCCTTGGTTAGTTTATCAAGAGACAACCTTAGCATCCTTCGAAGCGTATAAAAAATATCATTTAATTTATGCTTAATAAATCTTGTAATAAAATCAACTCAAAGCAATTCAACTCAGCTTAACTCAACTCAACTGTTCTTATCCTCATTCTCATCTTCATCCTCATCCTTATGGTTGTTCTTCATCATACTAGTAGTCACTACTACTAAGTTATTCCTCATATAAATCGCGAAAGCAAAGTCAACATTTTACATAAGTTTTGCCACTGATTTGTTTTTTTTTATGATGACTCTTGTGTCAGCGATGTTTAGTTTTGCGTAGTTCTTTTGTAACTCCTCATCATCATCGTCATCATTGGCTGTTGTCATTGAGTTTAAGTATTTTTTTCCAGTGGCCACCTTGGCTAGTAAATTTTGATTCATTCCGTTGTTGATTTATTGCAATTTGATCTATGATAGAGTCTCATTATCATTTATTTTATTGGTTAATAAAATGATTCAATCAGAAAATACACTTCATTGAAAGAGAGTCATGAGTATTTATTGTGCATTGAACTGAAGAGACTTTAAATTGTTTTCATGAAATTAATTTATACAAACTTTTTTTTTTTCTTATTTAAAATATATTCAACAAAGAAATCATTTGGAAAATCCCAGAGCTCAAATTATTTTTTTCCAAGTATTTCACAATTAATGTTCGCAATTAAAACCATTTCTTGTTGCAATGACATGAATTGCAAACAAATCCAGCACACACACACACACACACACACACACACACACACACACACACACACACACACATACTTTTATAGACTTCACATTCACCCACTTATGTACTACATAAACCAAATAGTTTATAGAACAATACCAAAATGGATGATGACAACTCACCACGATCCTGTGCTGTCAGCAACGATGAGGATAACGTTTGCTTCAGTTTGCCAAAAGTGCCGCCCGCATCCGGTGCATTTTGTTGCGATGATGGTGTCTCATCCGTTGCGACCATCTGCAAAAATATAAAAAAATGGTGAAATAAGAAATTGAAAACCGAAAACTGAGTTAAAGAGAGAAGTGTATAAATGAGTTAAAGAGTGAGAGTGAGTAAAGAAAGAAAATGATGAGAAATCAAACAAAATGAAAATGAAAATGAAAATTAAAATCAAAAAAAAAAAAAAAATAAAAAAAAATCATAAAAAGGAAAAATGAAAATTATATTTCATCCAAATGCAGTAAAATTAAGCACTCAAGTGAAACTAAAAGATACAAAAACAAACACAGTGTCTGTGTATCTAACAAAAGTATCTGCAGATGAAATTCTTAAAAATATTATAGCAAAATCAACTTTGTTGTAAGAGAGTTTTATGTATTTTAAGGAAGTTATGGAGGGAACACAAGGTCATTATTTTACTTAGATATTATAAGAAATACCTGTCAGTTAGTCAGTCAGTCAGTCGTGCCAGGTGTTGACATACACAAAAGTTTTTAGTGAGCAGTAAAATGAAAGCATTGAAAGGAAATTTTGGGTGGTGATGGCGCCCACTTTGAGTGGCAGTCGAAATACGTTAATTTATGAAAATTTTAGTCTCCGCTTAGTTTTCATTACCGATTTTTTTTTTTTGCTTTCCTTCTTAGGATTTATGTGCCTGAATTTTCATGTTTTCTGTATTTTCTTATGGCATTTTTTTATGTTATATTGTTGCATAGTAGTATTTGTTCACACTCTTAGAGTACCATAGGCCTCAGGCCTAGTTTGGACAGGCAGGTGTAATAGGCAGGCGTCAAATGGTCCATGTGGCATTTTTATTTGATTTCTGACGCTTACTAAAAGCTTAGCACCATCAAATGTGCCGAGAAAAATCATAAAACGTTCAACAATTCTTATTTAAACGTCATGCTACATGGTACTGAGAGTCTAAATGTCTGTTGGTCATAGTGAGTGTTCCAAAAATTACCGTCATTCGTTTTAATGTGTCTTATGGCCAACCAACAACCAGAAACAAGGAGCATCGTAATAGTAGTACAAGGATAATAATACTAAAAATAAGAAGAACAAAAACAACAACAACAACAAAAAATAAAAAAAAAACGATGCCTACCACTCGACACTATAAAGAAAATCTCACACATTTCTTTTGATATCCATCCATCCTACAGCTTAGTTCAGTTCAGTTCAACCGCTTTAGCTGACTTTAAGTAAAAGTTGAGTTGAGTTGAGTTGAATGAGTGAGTGAGTTGAGTTGAGTTTAAGCCTCATACTATTATGTGTTTTTCTCGATGCTGTCAACATTTTATGAAGTGGAAATTTTCTATTTACAGCCGGGAATGAAGCAACGAACTAAGCAGCAAAGGAACAACAAACAACCGAATGAGCGACAAATAGACGCTATCAACATTTTTGTTTCTATTGCTTCAGTAGTGTTAGTGTCGCAACAACAATAAGAATAATAATAACCAACAGCAACATCAACACTTTCATACATACATACATACAAATATAACAAGATGAAGGCAGGAAAAGGCATGAAGGACATTGAACAAATTACTCTAAGTGCTTTTAGCTTTGGCTTTGGCTTCGCTTGATGCTTCTGCTGGCTGTTGGCTGCTGTTGTTGTTAGTGAGGTCCCTCTCGATTTTGACACTATAATCTAGTAAGTATATATATACATAAGTATGTATATATGTATGTATGTATATTGAAAGTAAGTATATCAGTGTTTGTGTGCAATACTATTTTTGTGACTTTATGTTACGAGGCAGGAAATTTGTTCGCCGCTTTCGTTTGCCTTTCGCATGCCAAAGAAACTTTTGAAATTTTTGGTTGCCACCTTTTAGGGGCAATCTTATTTGAACTGTCAATGATTTTGTGAACGGGTTATGAGGAGAAAAATAAGGTTTATTTCGTTATTCATAACGCCTCTTTTTAATAATGTTTATGATGATTGTGATAATTTTATTGACTATGATGAAGATGACAATGAAAATAATGAAGATGATGGTAACAATGTCATTTCTGCAGATATTCATATTGAAGTACTAAGTAGTAAGTATATTGAAGTCTAGTGTCTGGTTTGTTTTAGTGTTTATCTATTTACTTATCTCAATTGGCCTTCTTTCTTCCTTTTTGTTTACATATCATTCACAATAATATTATGCCTTCAATCTACTTTATCTGAACACCTGCTTTATGTTATTTTACTTATGTTTAACATTTTGTTTTTTTTTTTGGTAAAATACAATAATCATAACAAACAAAGACTCCCTTACATCACAGGCAAACAGTAAATTCATGTTTAATTACATGTTGCATACTTTTGGAGAAATATTTTATACACATAAAACGAACTCAAACGAAAAACCCGGAAATTTCATTTGGAAAAATGTTCACTGAGTCGTGTATGGTTTCCCATATTTAAAAATATGTCTGAAATAATATTTTATGCATCACTATGTTTTACTTTAAATGATTGCATGAAGTCGCTGATGCCGCAAAAAAAAAAAACAAAAAAAATGAAAAAGTAGAGAAAGAAAAAATGAAAAAAAAAAGAATCAATATTGTATTCAAAAAGCAGACAAACACACATGAATGATAAGTGTATCTGTATACGAGTACATCAGATACTATGCTGCAGGAAAGGAAAAAAAAGTGCAAAGTGAAAAGATGAAAGATAAAGGAAACAAGCAAACAAACAAAAAAATGTTAAACAATTTTTTTTTTTTTTTCAGTTGTTGCTGCACAAGTTTCATCAAATGTTTGTACAGAAAAAAATGTCTTAGTATGTGAATATGTTTTTCATGCCTCAGAAATATCATCATTATCTGCTTCATCACTAACAACAGAGAATGAGTAAGTTTATTTTATCACAAATGACAGAAGTGAGAGAAAAACATGAGTCTTCACTATTCATTTGTAATTTCTTTGGTATTATTATTTTTGTGATGTTGCAAATAACAAAATTGCAACTACGAAAATGCATCATTTGTTTGGTCTCCGATTTCCCTAAAAAAGGATCTTACAACATAAGCTGACAGAAAGGCAAGTCGCAAGTGACATAAGATTAATGCACTATAACATATTCAAGAAATAAAGTGAATATTTGAGTTCAATGAAGGCTTCATGTTATTGTCAAATCACATGTTACATTGTTTACCATAAACTCAAGTTCCTGATTAAGTAAATCAATTAAAAATTCTTTAAAAATTCAATATGTTGTAAGTACAAGTCATGGTAGACAGGACACCCCATTCAAGGTTCAGTTCACCAGGAGGACTGATGTCTTGTTCGCGAAGTTTCCTAGCTGCAAGAACTTGGTTGTGTGTCAGCTGTTTGCAATCGCAAAGTAACAAACAAATTTACTCAAAATTTACAGTAAAAATTGCATTAAGTCTACAATATGAAGAAATCGGCTACATGATTTGTCCAACAATACTACGCTCTTTTCGATAAACCAGTGCAACATCCAAATGTTGCCAATTTCTTCAGTGCCACAGACTCATTTATGGAATTCAAAGGACAACAGCTGCAAGGAGCAACAAAAATTCACAGCCAACCTTTGATGGTGGTGTCCTGGTAAATATCTTGGGACGATTGCAATGCGACGAAGATCCACCACATGCCTTCTCCCATCTTTATGGCTCACGACATTTTCCTTTTAAATAATCATAAAAGTGACGATCGACGACGACATCGACAAGAGAACTGAGGGAAATGAGTGACCGATCGAAGGATGAATGGAAATTCAAAATTACATATATAAACACATGAGCCTAAATAAAATGAAAAAAAAAAAAAAAAAAATTGTATAAAACAGCAGATTTTGTTTTTATTAAAATAAATAAAATAAAAAAAAATAAATATTGTTGACTATATTCATGCCAAAAATTTCAGAGTCCATAAAATCATCTTACAATATGGAATGAAAGATTCAAGGCCCCCAATTTCAAACTCTCCAGATCTGCAAAGAAAGGTCTACCGAAAGCTAAAGAAATGTTATATTCTTTCTGTCTCTTATTAATATGCATAGCAGCGTCACAAGATCTGGTGGTGGACATACATTTCGTTTTCCATTCTGTTACCGATGCAGTGTTCCATTAATCATGACAAAAATGCGTGGGTAATATGAATTAAATGTATACCTAACTGTATAGTTTGTTTTTTGATGCGAGTGTCAAAATGTTAAATAGTTTAGAAAATCTATATATTTGGTATAATAAGTTAAGCTAAAGTTAGTAAGTTAGTTTCCTTTGAATGATATATTGTTGTTTAATTAAAAATTTTACTGTGTAAAACCATTGCTTAGTTAACTGCTGTTGCTCTTTCTACACATTATTCCATCAAGTAACAAAAATCTAATCCACTGGCATTTTTTGTTAACAAGAAAATTCATTTCTTATTTTCTTCATTCTTTCTTCTTTTTTGTGTTTTTTTTATAGCAAACTATGATATTCAAAGAGAATATTTTCACAATTCCTTTTCTCATCAGAATCAACAAAAAAAAAATTATGCAGGAAAAAATGTTTGAAATTTGAAAAGGTTAAAATAAAAAGTTCAGCAAATAGGAAGAGAATCATCTTGTTTTTTTTTTTAATATTTGCCTATGTTTCGTCTATTTTTCTCCACTTATGGGTTGCAATCAATGGGAAAAATGAAGAAATGAAAAGAAAACTTAACACAAAACTTGTCAACTGATTTCTCTGTGTGTCTTTCAATTCGTGAAACATTTCAATAGCAACAGATAAGAAATATTTTGTCGGGTGTTGAAGTATTGTTCATTGAGATATGCTTTTGATTTTATACTTCATTTCCTTTAATCAAAACTTGATTTTTTATTATTTGTTTTCTTTTTTTTTTTTTATTCGATTCGATTCGAGTTTCCATGATGTCATCCTTTTTCTCAAAACCAACACGAAGAAGAACAAACGCCTGGCGGGTTTCATACAAAAGTATGAAAATATAAAATATCATAGAAATGATAAGAAAGATACATCGAAAGAGATAGGAAGAGAGAAGGAGAGACAGACAGAGAGGGGAAAGTCTGTTTTGCCTTGTCATTATGATGTTGTTCTTGAAGTTTATCTTTACTTTACTTTACTTTACTTTTTTATTAACTTTTTTGCAAGAATTTGCCTATGCGATGATGATGATGATTGTGATGGTGATGAGGAGAAGCATTTGCCTTCAAATTGTATAAAATTGTTCCAAAAAGTATGGCATGGGTGAGTGATGATTGTAAGTGAGGTGCGCGGTAGAGTGGAAAATTATCGAAAGCAATTGAAAAGTTTTGTGTGCAAAGATATTTTGGGTTTTTCCTTTATTTTTTTTTTTATGCATTAGAATTTCAAGCAACCTAAATTGTGAAGCGTCCATTCAACCAAAGTCGCCTCAAGTTACATTACAAGCAAAAGCAAAAGCAGCAGCATCACAAGCAGCAACAACAACTAAATGAACTTATATTTATAGATAATCATGCCTTCAATTCAGGGATTACTTTTGTTTGTATACTTGTATGATTTTTTCTTTTGCAAATTTAAATAATATTGTATTAAAAATAGAATAGAAACGATGAAATATTATGAAGCATAAAAATATCCTTTTCTAAATATAAAAGTTGCGCAGGTGTTTTCTTTTTTTTCAGACTTGACCTTTGTAAACAAAAGGGAGGCACCAGGCAATTGATTCCATTCATTGTTTTTCTGTTTTAACATTTTTGGAGGATGTTTATATAAAGAATAAAGTAAGAATATTTTTGACAAAAATTTAAGATTTTCTTTCGGAATGTGAATAATTCCATATGTTCCATTAAATTTTACTTTCACTATATGAATCTCTTATTGAGAGAGAACAAAATAAGATTAAATAAAAAAATAATAATAAAAGACGAAATAATCCTCTGGGGGTCTTCAACAAATATGCAGTCAAGCAGAAAAAGTATTTAACTGATTATTGGAAAAAAAAAAGAAAAAACAAAAAAAAAATATTTTTTCTTTACAATTTTATTTTTGTCTCTTCTTCTTTTTTAATTAAAAACTTTTCTCCGTAATTCATTGAATGCGAAAAAGTGAAATAAAAAAGGCACAGAATCTGCCATTAAAAAGTGAAAGTATGCGGGCAATGGGCTTCAGCTATAAGCAGTTAACCCTTTAGACCTTTTAAAACCTTTTTTTCTTCTCCTCTTTGTTTTTGTATTGTTCATTTTTCTCTTTTTTTCATTTAAGCTTTTGATTTAAAGTCAAATAAATGCTATAATGTGAAAATGAAATGAAATGAAAAGCAGGTAAATCAATTTCATTGAAGTTGCTTGTTATGCCTTTAAATATGCAACACAACAACAACAACAACAACAACAAAAATTTATATCAAACAATTAAAAGAAATATAAAAAATTTTTATAAAAAAAAAAAACATTTTGCATTTTTTTTTTATAACATTTTGCATTTTTTTTTTATTAATTAATAAAAAATAATAAATTCATTGAAAGAAGGCAACAAAACTTGATTTTGTATAAATTAATTAATTCATTCTTTACCTTTTTCATGAATGTCATCACATTCGTTGGCAACATTTTGACGGCTTATGGTCTTCACAAAAATGTAAGTAAAATATTTCACTTTAAATTTATTTATATATGTATTTATTTGTTGTATATAATGTAATATAACGCGTTGCACATAATATGCGTTTTTTTAATTTTATTTTATTTTATTATTGTTAAAGTTGATGTTGTTTGTGTCGTTTGTGGTGCTCGTTTGCTGTAAGCCGCTTTAAGTCATGTTACAACAGCAGCACATCATTGTCCAACTTATTTTGTTGTATTTTATTTTATTTTATTTTATTTTATTTTGTTTGGTTGTCACAAACAATTTTCTGTTGATGTTTTTTATTTCTTCTTTCTTCTCTCTACTCCTCGATTTTAAAAAGTGAGTTTTGTCGCCTTTAATTTGTTTTTCATCGTTTTTTTTTTTTAGTTTTTATTTATTTAATTTGATTTATTTACTTGTTTGCCACTAATCTACTTTTAAGTAAATACATTGTCGCAACTTTTATTCATTTGATAATCCAATGTGATTTGATTCTGTCCCTCGTTCAACAGTGAATTCAAAATAAAGTATAAAAATGTAAATCAAATCAAATTTTTATCTCAATTTTAACACTCCTTTCTGCTAGAAAATTTGTTTATTATATTTTCTATGTTGTCGTAGAGAAAATATGTTTCCATTCGATTCGTTTTGGATTTCAATTGGATTTGTTGATGTTTACATTTTGATAGGTTTTCACAGTGTTTGATTTCGTTTTGCCATGTTGTTCTTTCACTTTTCATTTCATAACATTGGATATTTTTGGGCGTTTTTACCAACTAAGCGCAAGTATTCTTCATACTTTGTTCTTCTGTTATGGAGAAACTGTTCTATGTTAATTAGAATTTGCATCAAATTTACATTTTGTTGAACATTTTGCTTGTGGCACTTTATTTTTGTTGCTTGTTGCATTTGTATACATTGAATTTGACTTCTTCCTCTTCTTCTTCTTGGTTGATTGTTGCTGCCAGTGACTTTTGACTTATTCACTTTTGACATTTGTGTTGTGCCCAACTGATGGATGCCACTTGCTTTGCTGGTATTCCTGGTGAGCTGCAATGATAAAGAAAATTATGAAAATTTATTAAGTGAATACAAATTGAGAGCTAAATAAATAAATCAACTTATATTAGGATAAAACAAACAAGAAGTAATTCAACACCTCCTATGTGACAGTTTTACTCTTCCTGGAAGGTGGACCCACAATCTCCTTTCTTTGAATATTTATGCATTTTGGCAAATTTGGCCTTGAGAGTAACTTAGGATACCCAATTGTCAAGTCAATGGTTCATAAAGATTTTAGAAAGACAATCCATTGCGGCAATGAAATTATTGATATCCACTAAACACTTTTCTTTATTAGGAACTTTAAACCACTTAAAGCTATAAAATATTGTTGTGAGGATTATAAGAAGTTACAGAGATTGATTTAAAATCAGTTTAGAGAATGGTAAATTTTTGTTAATTGATTGTTGGTAAGTCGTTAGAATGAAGCTTTTTTAGTCGCCTTTGGTAATTTGGTGACAGGATTTGAGTGAAAAAGAACTCTGTCATTGTATCGACTGCTATGGAAGTTTATTTCCTGGGCATTGGTAATTGTCCTGAGGGTCTTATTTTGAAAGACCTGTATTTTCCTGCGATTTGAATGGCGTCGTGTACCCCATAGCTGAATACCATATTTCCACGAAGGACCAACGATTTTCTTGTAATCGCTTTTAAGCTTGTTTTCCAAGCTAAGTTTGCTTCTTTTACAGAGAGTAATGGTGTTAATATAATATTTCCATGTTAGGAGTTTATCAAGGTGAAAAGCTAAGTATTTTACAGCTGTGGACTGTGGTATCGCCAGGTCACCAATCGTATATTTTTATTTCAATCAAATATTGTAGTCACTTTAATATTAAATTTTCCTTAACATTATTTTAAATTCAAAACTTGACATTTCATATTCATAATTTCCACCTTTCAGAAGTCTGAAATATTGTAAAATATTAATGAAATTGGTGTTGATTGCATTAAAGAATAATCATTTGTCTTATACATGCAATCATGCTACATGTCACATACGTAATTATAATAATAATAATAAATTATACTCTAGCGAAATATGAAAGGTTTTTATCTTCCACACTTTGTTGTTTTTATCTTTGTTATTGTTTTTCCCCTATTTATTTATTTTTTTTTTTTTTTTTTTAATATTTTTATTAATTTCATAATGCAATTACTTACAATTTGCCTTAAAATGGCATAACAAAAACCATACAAATAACAAAATCTAAAACAATTATTATTGTTGAACAGCAACAACAATAACAGCAACCAAAACAAAAATTGTATTATATAATAATAATACAAAAAGGAAAACTAAAATAAAGGAAAGAAAAGAAAAGAATATAAAACCAATCTAAACAACAACAATAAGAACAATTTAAATAATAAATTATTTACGGTGATGCATAAACCACAAATTGACTGTAAAATCTCCATACGAAACAATGGCAAAGTCATTAACAAAAGTGTTAGCCACAAACGAAGGTAGAAGAGCGTAGAAAGTATTCTAAGGCCATAACCATAATACAATACTGCAAATGACAATTTTGCTTGCACATACAGACAGTACACGTGTATATTTGTGAGTATACACGAGTATGTGAGTGTGTCTGGGTTGATTACAGCAGCAACAGTTTGAATTTATTTAAAATTACATATAAACACAGGTTGACAACCATGTTGATACCAATGATGATGATAATAATACTAGTCGAAGGCAACCATTTGTAAGGTAACGCACGTCTGCACATAAGAAATTGACAATATCAATGCGAATGAGTAACTATAATATTTTGTGTGAGTGTGAGTCTGAGTGTGAGTACATTGTGTGTGTGTGTGAGTGAATCAGTCTACTTTGATTTGATTTCAATTAAGATGAAAGCAATTGTGGGTGTTGAGACATCTTTGGCAGCTGCTTTAACCACATAAGTATGTACATTCTATACATAATACAATACAAAAGCTATATAAGCCATATTGGCAACCACATTTATACACGCACAAATACACACAATACTCGTACACACTCAATGCTATCACTGTACAATAGCAGCCTGATTTGATTGTATCGACACACGGTATAAAGCATATGGCAAGTATACGATGTGTGAGTACTTTTCAAAATGTTGTTACCATTTCATTGATTAAATGTCAAATTGCAAATATCATATACAAGTACATACATCCACCCACACACTTGTCTTACTATAAATAGATTTACTTACATATACGCACAATCAAAAGACCCATAGAAGTGTCTCATGTTAATACACTTGAGTATGTTATTGAATGTGAGTGTCTATGCCGCTTCTTGTATGATGAATGGAAAGAAAAATGTAAGGAATCTTTGCTGATTTCGAATTAGTGAAATCTTTCAATAAATTCTTCCATTCTTCTTCATGCTTTCATTTGGAGGTCCTGAAATAGTATCTATCTAGTATTTTTTTGTATATGACTCACATATTTTTGCAGCCTATTCTTAAGCTAAGGTAAACTTACAGTTCTAGATAGTGAGAAGTATAGAAGTGTTATTATACTCTTCACACAATGAATATGTAGTATTATACTATTAATATCTAATTTACATCCAATAACCATGTGAATTTCAAGTCCCTCAAACCATTAAGAGGGGCGAGAAGAGTATTACAACTTCCGTTACAGGACGTCGCTTATAAAGCTGCAATCGCTCCCGATGTGAATTCACCCACCCAGTTTCTTCACTCATCATTTTATTAATCTCTGATCTGTTTTGAAGATCCGTGTCTCAGGATTAACCATACCGTGCCTTTAGACTAGTATTTATTTTTGTGTAAGTCACTTTTGATTTGAAATAAGGATATGAAATTAGAAATCCCGAGCAACTCGAACAACAACTCGAAGGCACTGCAGGCTTTTCAATGTCTGACTAATTATTTGTCTAGTAAAAATACAATATAAAAAACCTGCTCTCGTTGATCATCTACAAGAAAGTAAAGCTAATAATTTCTTTCAAAATGGTTTTAATGATTAAGATTAACGGATTTAGAAAATAGTATAACATGGTAAGGAACAAAATTATTATTCCACAAATGATAATAATTTATGATACAAAAAACTATGCGCCACAATTTTAGCTTAGTTAAGCAAAAGTGATCTCTCCTTTTTTTTTTTTGAAAAATTATGTTTTAATTCAGTTTAATGTGAGAGTGAGGTCTATTTGAAACAAATCTCTTAAAGGGAAGAATATATGGGTTAATAAATATTTACTTTTCTCTTCTTTCATTTGCGTTGCCATTTCAATTCAACTTAAATATATTCCCACACTTGTGTTTAGATTTCTCTGGTTTTTGGTTACTAATGTTCGGTTTTTGTTTCTTTGTTTTTTTTTTTTTTTTTTTTTGTTTTATTTTGCTTATATATTTTTTGGGGTAATTTTTATAAAATGGTTTTTGCTTGGTTGCGGCAAAAGTTGTCAACACCAACAGGCAACAGAAAATGTGGCTTTTAGCATTGTGGGTTTGTTATTTATATTATTTTTATTTTTCATCTCAAAAATGATGACAGAAGAAAGTGTTGTTGTGGTGGTGAAAGTGGGGGTGGCAACATTACGTGTCCTGAATGCAAAAGATTTTATTCTACTTAGTAAAAAATGTTGCGACAGTTGTGTGTATTTAGGCTTTAGAAATTTAGCTTTGCTATTCATGTCTGACTGCATTCCAGCCATCTATCTAAATATCTGAGTTTTTCCTTCTACTACTTATATAACATGATGATAGACATTGAATTCGAAGAGAAACGAGGAATACAGAGAAACATGAATGTTGTGTGTATTTCCTTTACATTTCATTTCGTTTAACTCTTGATTGCTGTTTATTTTTGACACAAATTATTCATTAAATTTTGTGTTCCACTTTTATGTTATAGCTTAAGGCCAATGTCTTCTCCTTATTATCCCTGTGTGCTTGAGTGAATGGATGTGTTTATATGATTATTTCTTGTTGTATTCATTTATTTATTCATTAATTCTATTTATTTTATTACAATATTTGACGAAAAAATTGAACATTTCATATGTTTTTTTTTTTTCTTATAATCTTTTTCAAAATATTTCTTGTAATTTTTCATTCGAAAAAAATATATTATTTTGCATTAAATGTATTTCAAAATGTAATTTTTATTAAATAAATATTGAACAAAAATAATTCCATCCACCACATGAGTTAAATGTAACAAATAGGTGTTCTATGGACTTCAATTTCCTAAACATTTTAAAACACTTTTTGCTATCGAAACTTTTTGTCTTACTCTTCATCAAAATTCTCTTGGAAAGCAGTAGAGTGAGATTCTAATATATTAGAATAAAAAAAAAGCAATGGGAATTACATATGTTATTGAATAATATTTAAACTATTGTAAATAAATTTACCCCCTTTTTTCATTGATAGAGTTTTTACGAAGTCATGAAACCACTGGGTTTGAGCCTTTCAGTACATCGACTTTAGTTTGAGTGGAAGATTCTTTCCTAACATGATTTATTAGTCAGTCTATATAGGCTGCTATAATTTTTGTTACACCAGCATATGAGTAGCACATCCCAAAAAAAATTAATGGATACTGATTGTCTGACCTGATCCTAATGAGATGTTTGTCAAAGGCGACTTGATCGATTTTAAAATATGTTTTTAAGCTTTATAAACATCTCATTTATACACCTCACTCTTTCTAATTTTGTTTAGATTTTTCGGTTGTTCCTTTTGGATTTTTCGAATTTTCTTGACCTCCCTCGTAAATCACTCGGTCCATTGGTGAAAACCGTATGAAAATCCGTTCGGTAGTTTTTGAGTTCAACGCGTTCAGACAGACAGACGGACGCGGTGGTGGACTCTGATTTATAATATTTATAGATGTAAGAATTTTTTTTTAAGAATCATAGAATCATGAAATAAAAGACATTTATATTACAAATTTAAAAACCTTTTCTTTATGACCTCAGTACAAATATACGAAATGTATCTAACTCCTCTCTCTCTTTCGTTTTCCCCTTTGTCAGAGTATACAAAACCTGAGCACTCAATTAAATACCAACACTGCCAAGGATATTAAGTATGGTTGCAGGCGATGACTATATATTATATGTATTATTTTTTTTCTTTCTTTTTGTTCATTTTTTCATTTCTGTTTTCTGTTGTCCTGTTGACATTCATTAGAAAGTCTCCGCTACAAGCTTTCATGCATATATGAATGACGTTTAAGGTTACAACAATACAACCCGATACTCATACTGATACACATGGTAATATGTGCATACATGTAAAAAATGCACAACAATGGTGTCGCATAATAATGAAGCAACAACAAATATAACAAACAATAGCCAAGCAACCAACAAAAAAAAAAACACAAAAAAAAAAAAAAACAAAACAAAAAAAAATACAAAATAAACAACTACTAGATTATAAAGAGAAAGCACTTCGTCCTGTTGCTGGCATTGTTAGTCAACAATATAAGAAAAATAATAACAAAAAAGTATAGAACAAAAGAACACAAGAACACAAAATAAATGAAATTGAAAGTTGAGTCGAGTTGAGTTGAGTTGACTTGCATTGAGCTGAGCTGGGTCGAGTCGAGTCGCATGAGTATTAATTCATCGTAGTCAGCCATTTGTATGTCAGCAAGTTGACTTGGCTGTGTGTTCTATTTTTTGTTCAAATGTGGAGAAAATAGAAAACGAAAGAAAGAAAGAAAGTCAGTCATCAAGTGACGGTGATGGTGCCGATGAAGTTGGCGGTGTTGCTAACAAACCAAAAACAAGCATCAATCGCCATAACAAAGCGGGCGAATGTTACATACACTTCCTCCTGGCGATTCTGAGTGACTCTGCATATGTTCTGTTCCACTCCTTTGGTCAACAACATCGATGAATGCACGCATGCAGTCACAGCTCAGTTGGTCACTTGCAAAGAGGAATTTTTTACTAGTATATAAAGTGAAACTCGAATATGAAGCAACAAGAATTGGTTTTTTTTTTTTTTTTAATTTTTGCAGTGAATTTGAGTTGTTGCTGCTGTTGTTATTGATGTTGCCATTGTTATTGTTACTTTTGTAGTTTGTATCCTTGCTGTTGTGCCGCATTTTCAGTTAATTTTATTGTCCTTACTTACTACGACAAGCAACAATTCACTTTGACACTCTTTATTGACATCAGCGACAATAAATTACAGAACACTTTCCATTTACAAACAATCAAGTTAGTTGAGTCAGTGACTGCAAGTAAATGTATTCGTGTCCATGTCTCATGTCCCATGTCCAAAGTCGTGTCCACTTGATGCCTGACAAGGTTTGTTTACACTTTTGCACTCTCCACTCCACCATTTAGTATCTTTGTATCTCTGACATGTATGTACGAGTATGTATCTGTTACCCTTTTAAACATATCGCCACGCACCATTTTAAGTTTAAATTCACTTTATTTCTACATTTAGGGTTTGTGTGTCCTTATATTTTTTCTGTCCTTATAAACAGAAACTTTCTTTTATTCTTATAATTTGATTTGATTGTGTTTTTCCTGATTTTCCACTTTAATTTTTTGTTCATTCCATTTTTATACTCTTCACACAGTGAATAATAAGTATTATAAGTTTGTCATGAAGTTTGTAACACACAGAAGGAGACGTCGGAGACCCCATAAAGTATATATATTCAGCGCGACGAGACTAGTTGATCTAGGTATGTCCATCTGTCCGTGTATCTGTCTGTCAGTTCGTCCATCTTTATGTATACAAACTAGTCCCTCAGTTTTTGAGCTAGAGAGCTTTCTTTTTACCATACGCAGTACATTAGTCGGGATCAACCGAATCGGACCACTAGGAGTATCCCCATACAATCTTGGATCCAAATTAAAGTTCTTATTAGAAATACTTTCTTGTATTATCCACTTGAAATTTGGAAACTATAATATCTACCAACCATATAAATTTCAAGACCCTCGGACCAATAGGAGGGGAGTGAAGAGTATTACAACTTCGGCATATCCAAAGTTAGTGTATTTTTCTGGTTTTGTTGTCGTTTGTTTTTTGTTATCGTTTTTTGTTGTGATTTCGTGACAGAAATAAAATTGTCCATTTGCTGTTTTGTCACTTGGAAATGTTCATTTGAAATTATACAATAATTTTTTATTCTTTCAAATTACAATATTTGTATCCTTTTTGTCTTTGTCAAATGTTTTGGAAACCAAACTATTTTTGTACTGTTGTTCTGCTATTATTGTCCTGTTGTTGTTGCGTGTTGAATCTGTCAAGCAATAGAAATGTTGCTGATTGCTTTTTGATAAATGTTTATATTATTATTATATGTACATAAGTTTGTGTGTGTTTGTGATACAATAAAATATGAGGCCATTAATCTACGCTTTTAATCAGATTGCATAATCAGCATTATTAGCTGATTCGGGTTTCGGATTCACTCAGTTGGTTATAAATTCATTTATAACGCATTCTCAGGGCTAAAAACAATAAATTTTAGTTAATTAAGAAAATATCACAGAATTAAGGATACTTGTATGAGAAATGAGAATCAGTTTGAAAAATTTTGTTTAAAATCCCATTTAAAAAAGTCAAATCTTCTTACTTTGCATACTCTCACGTATGGATAGATTGTTTTTTCTTGTATTTTTACTATGTAAAGCAAATATCATGTTACTGGAAATACTATTTCACATAACTCAAGTCTCAAGTTGGCAGGCATAAAGCAAAACAAAAAGATTTCTTAATTTTCTTATTTCCATAGGAGTTTTCAATTTTTGTTATGGCTTTTTATCCATTTGTACATTTATTTTTTTTTTGTTTTTTTTTTTTGTAAAAAACAAAAGAATAACCCAAGCAAAGAAACATTTTTCAATATAAAGTAAAAGGAACAACAAATGCAAAACCAAGAAGAACATGAATTCAGGAATTCCATAGACCAGAACAAATGTGCAAATGAAATAATGGGAAAAAATACCAAGCAATTCTAGCCACAGTTAATTAGTTGAGTACAACAATTTTGGAAAACAACAAAAGCAAATAAACAACAAAAGCAATAAACAAACAAAGGAACAAACAAAACCATTTATGTATGTGAATATCTCACTCCTCACTTGCAACCACTATGCACTATGCAATGCTTTGCTATGTTAACAAGAATTGCAATTTATGAAGCAACCACACATACACACCCACACACACACACACACATAGATAATACACCCACAAACACTCAAATTACATATTAACACAGCTCACACCCACACAGAATCCTGAAAGAAACTTTTATTCTTCATATGTATGAAGATGACTGACTGCAAATGCATTTGTGATTTCATGTACAACAAGCATTCAAATGCAGCTTAAACACACAGTAGTAGTAGTAGTAGTAGAAGTAGTAGTAGATACAATACACACACATACTTGTAAATACTCACTTCAACATACAGACATACATAGTAGTCACATATCATAGTATATATGTAAATATATACAAAAACGAGTATCTACAGTTTTCTCTTAGATTTTGACAAACAAACAGTCTGCATTTGTTTATTTTGCATAGCAAGCAAGCAACCAGCGGACGGACTAAAATAAACCAAAAACCTCCATACGACGAAAGAGGCTTGTACAATTGTACTATACTAAATGAACGAGCAACTAAAGTACACTAGGCAAGTAGGCATTGGAGGCTGAAGGATGGGACAGAAAGAAAGTGTACATATGAATGGCTTTGTCTATCCTTGACTGCCTTAAAGGCAACTCATTTCAAGTGGCTCAGCTTTAGCAAAAATAGAAATAAAAGAATAGAGATGAATGAATGAATTGTGGGCTACATTTGATATCAACGAAATGCGACTATAACTGCGAATGCAGCAAAACCAACCAAGGCGGATTTGGTTTTGTTTTTGTTTTCGTTAAAATTGAGCTACATACAATATTTATCTGCAGCTCAGTTACAGCATACCATCATCATTATCATCATGGCTTTATTCTTGTGAAATTTATGATAAGTGCTAATTTTCGCATTTAAATGCTTCAAATATTCATTATTCATTGTTTTATTTTTTATCAAAATTGAAGCTAAGAAAATTATTCTTTTATTTTTATTTTTTTTTACACAATTATGTAGTCTATTGCTTACATGATTTCCCAAATAAAGGAAAAGCCAAATGTATAAAACTTATAAGGGTTTTCACAGAAAGGACAAACCCTATTGCAGAAACCAAATGTAGTTATGGGCAAGTGAATAAAATCTGTCTTTTATTTAGAAGCCATCTACATATTACGTCAGACCAATTTCATGATTACTTACAGCCCCATCACATTTCTGAAGCCCCCTGGTATGAAGTCACATATTTTGCAGTGGAAACCGATAATATAAATCTACTTTAATTTCTTTTATCTTTCAATTTTTGTCCCTTAGGGTTTCAGGTCAGAAAGCCTGAATATTTTTAATATTTTAGATTTTGACATGAACGTCACAAAGCTTATGACCTTCCCCCCTCTCACTCTCACTCTATCTCTCTCTGACACAGGTGGTAACACTTCCTTAGCCCCCTCCCCTGAACTCTTATCGGGTGACGCAATATGTGTATGACCCCACAGGGTAATGTAAGGTCGACTAAGTAATAAACTAAGAGTAAGAAGAAAGTAATATGGAAATAAAATTAGTAGTAAATAGAAATCTGAATCGTTAAGGCTATCAATTTAATTGCTGCTCACCGTGAGCATAAACCTACAATTCTCAATCACTATCAATCAATTACAATTTATAGCATACATATGTAAGCATTCTAAACAGTAGTACAATGCAAACATTCTTAAGTAGAATAATTATAATATTATTATTGTAGTTATATTTCTATATACAAAGCCGAGCCAGCAATATCTCCAACAACCAGCAATGTAATTCAAATATTTAATTAGGCGTCAGCATTTTTCATCTTCATATAAATTAACAAATAATTTAAGAACAGCTAAGAATAATAGGAAACATTGTACATACATTACATATTTCTTCAATCAGACTTCTCTATAACGAACTAGCTTACAGTGAAAACTTCTCAACAACGAAGTCATGTTGATTTTCTCAAGTTTTTCATATACTATAGCATACTGTTCATAGCGAATTCCGTCTCTATAACAAGTAAGCAAACAGGCTTTTTCATATTAACGAATTTATTCGAACGCAATGTACGTATTTACCTAAGTACATGTATGATTTTTTAAGAACCTTCGAAAGTCAAATTCACTTGTAATTCCAAAAACTAACTATAGGTGGAGTCTCACTGTAAATATACTGACAGTCTGACACAAAGCTCGACGCCACCGATCACCAATCCTATTAAACACATTAACCAGACAAATAGCTTACGAAATTATGCCCTCTCTCAAAATTGTTATGCTCTCCCCAGACACACTCTCTCGTGATTCTAACAACAATTTTGTATGTTTCAATGAGTTTGACGCCACTTACCTCTGAACACAATCGACTCATTGTTTTTTCTTTTTTTAAGTTCTACTTTACTCAATGGATTACTGATTACCATTTGTTGCTTTTGTATACAAATACGACACCAAAAGTTTTTAAATTCTTTACAAGCGAACATTTTTTTGCGCAAAAATTAATAGCAACACAATCGCGGATCGCGGATCAACTAGCGAGAAGCTAACGAGCAACGAGCAAATATTCGTTAGTTTTGCTCACTCGCTCTTTCGTTTGCACATTATCTTTTAGGATGACCGATGCTCGTAAATAGTTTTTTTAGTACTTTTTTTCTATAATTAACAACAACAAAGGGTTAAACGCGTTCTTAAATGGATATGTAAATATTCTTTGGTCACTCTTACTAAGTTTGCAAATTTTGGCGGGCGGCAATTGTGTTTATGAAGTGATAAAGAATTGTTAATACTAACTAATTCTTTATATTCTTGCAGTATTTCTTACTGAATAATATTATTACAATTTTTGCTTTAATAAAAAGTATAATTAGTATTACTTTTCTATTAATTTATTGCTCAGTTTCATATAAAATAATTTCTTTGCATTGCGTTGTTCGCATTAACAAAAAGCGGTAATTTGTTGTAATTGTTTTACTTTATTTATTCAATTTCTACGCACTTCGTTATGAAATTTCGTAGTATAAAGTGCATATCTTTATTATTATTATTGAATTTAAATAAGAATTGGCTTGCACCGTCGGATTGTGGCTCCATCGATCCTATCTATATAACTAGTTTTTTTTATCGGAAGAATAGCATCGAAAGCCTACCGTTCTACTACCGAGTACGGGACTCTAAACACACAAAAACCTACCGCCCCATGTCCTCCTATTCACATGGAACTATCGCTACATATTTTGTCAGTGGTACAGTGATAGAATGCTTGGCTTGCCCATCTACGTATAACTAGTGCAAAGGAAACATATGAAAACGCTCGAAAGTGTGCATAATGGAAGCGAAGAGGAAGATGAAGCTTAGGCCGAAACGCAAGCTGTCAGCATCAAACTGTGCGGTACTGATTTTGAAGCTGAATCGCTTGCTGCTCAGTCCAGTTTTTGTTGTTTTTTTTTTTTTTGTTTTCTTTTGAATTATTTCGTGTGTTGCTTTGCGTTAGACAAAGCCAACAACAGTTTTGAGAACGAACACTGTGTTTGAGTGCGACTTATCTAGTATATGTTTTTTTTTTTTTTTATTATTTATGCAAGTCTCTTTTTCGGCGCCTTACTGACGTCAATGCACACTCATCGCTTGCTCGCAACCCACTATATGCATTCAACAGCTTGCTAGCGCCGCAAGCAATTCGGCTTCATCTTTCGCTTCAGCGTACACTATGTTTCTACCCTTAAGAGGCAAAGCCTTGCTTCTTGAATATGAGTGATCTTTTGCCGATTGTTAATGGCGAGAGAATCCAAACGATTCAAAACTGTATTTGCCGATACTGCTTAATAAATATTTGATCACTTTTCGGAATCATGGGGAAGAAATGTTATCATTTGTAGGAATGTGATCTTGTGGAGTCATTAAAAAACCCGTGAAACAAATATAAAAATCATCATTTACTAATAAACAATTTGTTTTCATTTTCTTATGTTTCCAGAATCAAGTTTTAATCAAGGAATTAATGATTAGTCAAAACATCAAAGCAAAGCAAGTAAGTCTGCTATCTTCTACTTAATCATGAAGAAAACTTAACTTACTAAACTCTTATTTTGATTTTCTCCCCTTAAAAATCTAGCAAAATGGTCGATTTAAATGAGACAAATGATATTCTCATTGCTATTACGCATTATGTAAATCCTCAGCTCTTCTGGTATACAAATATAAAAAATGTGCAAAAAATTGCTAATCAATTGAAAGAAATGGAAATTAATGTTCAGGAGTATTTTAGAACTAATGCTCCTCTTCCATCTCCAGAACAATATGAAGATGGTGATATGATCATACTTGATTATTTGCCCATGAGTAAATTCATACGTGGAAAAGTTTTGCATATGAAAAAGAACAATAAAAAAGTCTATATAGTTTGGGCAATTGATTATGGTTTTCCAATTGAATCGCACTACGAGCATATGTTCAGTTTACCGCTACAATTTCATAAGTCTCTTGGACATATTGTATGTGGAGGCATTGGTTATGTTGTGTTACATGATGATTTTATCCATTCGAATGCGAATAATCACTTTGAGTCAATATTGATGAATGCCAAATCATTAAATTTTGCTAAAATGTTTGAATCATCTACTGGCCAAGGCTTTGGATATTTATTTGTATTTGAAGAAGAATCACGGTCATTTAATGCCTTAGAGTATATTATTAATAAAAAACTGGGAACACTTTCTACAGTGAATTTTGAAAGCATTTGCACTCAGTTGGAAGCAACCAAAAATTGTTTATGGCTTTCAATGTATGGCAATAGAGAGTTGTCATTGGCAATAAAGAATTCTAGCAATGTTGAAGATTTCAAATGTAAAACCATTAACGATATTTTATCAAAATCAACAAGTAGCTCAACTGGGAGAATATTGCCGACACCGCCTACTACTTTTGTAAAGTCATTTGATGAGATAACATTTGATTTGAATCTACCAATAAAATCTAAAGCAGCCCAAACAGCCCAACAAGCGATTAACACAAATATTGTTGCAACATGTGGTGATCGATACTTGCGAGTCGATTACATGGACCATTTGGTCGTTGCTCATACAAATGTTCCAATTGAACCTATTGATAATTTCAATAATGCAAATTTCGAAAGCAACGTTTGGAACATTATGAAGCAAAATAAGTTCGATAGACTCTATCGCATGCAAAGGATTGCTTGGCCACATCTTTTGCATGGCAATCGTTCGGTTATACTAGTCAATCAACCCAAATCTGGTCGTACTTGGAGCTATTTGCCAGTGCTTTGCTCGCATGTTGCAAAACAATATATGCAAGATTTGAAAATGAATCGCAACCATATCTTTGGGTGCATGGCAATTGTGCTGGTTGCAGATGTCCAAAAAGCTCAAAATGTGGCAACATCATGCGATATGTTGCTATCGAATAAAACTTCATTTAAGCGCAAAGTGGTGGCTGCCTATGCTGGTAAAGACATGGCATCTATACGTATTCAATTGCATAATGGTTGTGGTATATTGGTGACGACGCCATCACAACTGAAAGAACTATTTAAACATAATGTTATGGAGAATATGTTTAATCCCAGTAAACTATTATATCTTGTCATCGATGATCTTGATCTAATATGCACTCACTATGGAGCACAATTTAAGCCTTTGTTCCATGATCTACTCAAGATTAGTAATTTCAAGAAATCAAATTATCTTAGTCCACAACTTGTATTGACCTCCCAGCATTGGGATTTCAACATCATGACATTCTGCATAAAATACGCTCGGGAACCGTTATTACTTTTTGGTGATTTTCTAGAGGCTGCTGCCTATGCTCAAGTGCCTTTGCGAATGAAAATTGTCGATATTAATAATAAATTGATAAATCTTATTGATTTTCTTCAGAATCGTGTATGTGATGAACGCACAATAATTTATTGCAATAATGACAAAAGTATTTTGATGTTACAACGTGAACTTGAAAAGCTGAACTTTGAATGCTTAGCATATTTGAAGACGTCAAGTGTTGATGTTCAAGAAAACATTAGATTTTGGCAACATTATCCAACCAATAAGATACTTATTTGTACAGATGATCTTCCTGAACTTAAAACAGTACAAAATGCAAAATATTTGATACATTACAATCTAGCAGATACTTGGAGTAAATTTACATTTAGATTTTCATCAATTGCTGAACATTTTCATAATGCTGTTGCTCGTGGTGGTGATGGTGATGATGATAAAGATAAAGATGATCTGAAAATTAAGAAGGAGTCAAGGCAAGCTAAACCTATTGCACTTGTTTTGTTAGAAGAAGGGGATGGAAGGTGGATAATGCGTTTGAAAAACTTTATAGAGAAACATAATATTGAAGTACCAGAATTTCTGATAACCTTGTCGAAAGATAATCTAAAAAAAAGTGAACAGAAACGTACTGTAAAGGGTTGGGCTTTGTGTCCAATGCTGGCAACATATGGCAATTGCCATGAATATGGTTGCACCTATCGACATTTATTAACCAATAAGGATACAGTGTCATCTGATCAAATAGATTATATACCAGTCGATGGAGTTATTGCTATGCAAGTCTTGAAGGTAAGTTAGTTGTTTTACCGAAATGAATTCTTCAACAATAAATCGTTTCTAAATAGGTTTACAACCCAGCTCATATGGCAGTGATGTTAGTGAAACATCAGGATCCTCATTCATATACATGGCGTACACTGCCTAATTATGACAATTCTATTATTCTGGGCTTTGAGTTGAATATGTATTTCGCTGCTGAGAACAAAAGGCAGATGCATTGGCCACCAATGGTGCATGATATCTGCGTCATCAAGGTAGGCAGACAATATCAGCGTGTTCGGATTATGAATGTATCCGATTTAGAACAGACACACATAGTGCAGCCAGATATTTCTGTAACTTTGCGTGTTATGGATAATAATACTGATGTATTCTATCGTAAAGCTGGTCAATTATTGCATTGTCCTTTGAAATTTCAAACTATGCCAGCGATGGCTATTGATGTACGTGTTACTGGGCTTGTGCCTTTTGATGGCGAACGCAATTGGTTGCCAAATGCAGCTAAGATAGTTTCAACCGAACTACAATCCTGTAATAAAACTAAAAAGGAACAAATCTTAGGTTCAATTGACTTTACCTTGGCGCATACAATATTTTTGAAAAATGTTGTAATTGCTGAATATTTGCCTACCATTAAAATTCATACGAATCGCTTTCATCTACAAACGTTTCTATTGAACAAGAAACTTGGTAAGAAGGATGATGCTGTTGTGAGTAAGTTACATGAAATATTATCTGTTATCAAGGCGACAAGTGACATGGAATCTTTGGATAAATCAAATGATGAAAAAGATGATGATGATGATGATGATCTTAATAAGGAATCTAAACAGCAAAATACTAGTGACCAAAGTATCAAAGAAAATTCAAAAATTCCATTGAAAATTGAATCCTACAATTCGATAGATGAAAACATTAAACAAAGCGTTGACATTAAAATGGAACCATTAAATCCAATTAAATACCAAGAATCTTGGTGTTCTTTACTTATAAATAAACTCGCTAAAATCGAAATTTTAAGCGAACAGGACAATGGTAGCTGGGATGGCTTCTATGTAGTTGGTATGAATTCTGAGAATGTGCGTCAATACAATGACATATTAAAGCAAACCAAAGACTACATAATTGAGAATCAACCGGATAATTTAACGTCAATGAAACATTACAAACTCGGTGATAATTTTATCATAGAAGATAATAACAATTTTATGCGTGCTAAACTTATAGCCGAATATGCATCTTCAAATGATGATAATTTATATAAATTTTTGCTCGTCGATTCGGGTTATTTCATATATTTGTCTGTCTCTAATTTAAAACAGAATCATAGAATTTATAGAAGCACTAATGAAATTGCTTGCTCGATACCCTACCAAACTATCTTCTGCAAGCTGGCTGCCATCATTATGCGACCAAATCAGAAAATTGTCAAAGCTACAGCAAAACATTTATATGTTGTGTCTACACGTCAATGTGATCCTCCTTTAAAAGATCTGAAAATGCATGGCTATGAAGTTATTTTATTCGAATGCGATAATGAAGATGACCTCACAAATGGCATTATGCTTAATAAGCATTTGATTGATTTAAATGTAGCAGATTATGATGATAAAACTAAAACTGATTTAGATATTCAAATTAAGCGAACTGACGATAGTTTAGCACAATTAGAGCAATGCATAATGAATTTAGAGGATCATGATTATGACAATGCTAAGGACTTCATTAAACAATTATTAGGCGACATTGATGATGATGATGATAATGATGAGATTAGATCAATAGCTAAACCAAAGATAAAGGAAGATAAGGAAATATCAAACAATATAATAGCTGATAATAGTAAACAATTGTCATCTATGAGCCAAGTAAACATGAAACCATTATTACCATATACTGTATATCCCTCAAGATATCCACAAGTTACTTGGCATCAAAATAGTGCTGTCATTTACATTAGCATTGAAGCTTCTGAAGTAACCGATTATGATGTTTGGTGTAATGGTTCAGATCTATTTTATGGAACAATGCCACCATATGAACCACCTGCGCAATTATTTTATATCACTTTGTGTGGATATGTCGGATCCCTTACTCATGAGAAAATCGGTCTATGCGTTAATATTAAACTACGTAAAAAGCTCTGTGACTTGTGGCCAAGTTTATATTATATAGAAGATGGTGATCTAGATTACAAACTACCATTTATAAAATACAATATGGATCATCTTAAAATCGATTCAGATGAACTGAGTCAAGTTCAATTAACTCAATTGGCATTGAATCGAATTGAGGCGGGTTTGCATGAAACTCGCCCCACAGACGAAGATGACATGGAATCAGAGAAAGGTAATACAAGCGACAGTAATGGCGTTGATGTTGATGCAGATGATGGACCAGAACGTGATGTTAAAGAGTACGTTGCCACCTATAAATTAGGCAATTAGTCTGAGGAATATAATTTCACTCTCTTTTTTCTTTTTTTTTTTCTAATTTTTTTTTAAATGTGTTTTTATTTGATCATATATTATCAACATACTCGTACATACATAAATAAACACGTATATGTTTAAGTATCCTTTAATTACACCCAGTTATTGTAAAAGCCTTCTATTATGATGCTCATTATGATTACAGTATTTATTCAATTTCAAAAATTGGTGAATTATTTATATCATCAAAATTATTGTAATAATAAATAATGGGGAAAAGAATAACATTTACTACACAAACCGTGGATCGGTTAAGAATAATATAATAATAATAATGAAATATTAATACATAGAAATAGAAAATTTAAGAAATAAAAATAGGAGTGGTAAAGAGTGAAACACAGCTGAGTGTGTTTTTAAAGAAATATAAATTTAAATTTAAACACAAATTGCATACATTTATTTAAGTTACATTTTTTGCTTTTGTGCACCTTGCAAGCATTTGGAAACATAAAGTTCAATTCAGTTTAATAATTTATTTTTTGAATTTAGTATTAATTTTGTAATAAATTTCGAATCTTTTCATAAGTAAAACCGTCTTATCTTACTTAAATCTTCAATCAATTCTCTATAAACTGTAAGTTTGTCACATTAAATATTATTATTATTATTATTTTTTAAAGGGTGTTTAATTAATATGAAGTATAAAAGTATTTTTTATAAGTTTCCTAAATTTTATTAAAAGTAATTTTTTTTTTTTCTTTTTTATGCAAGAATTCTCATAATTTTCATTAATATTCAATTTTGGAAAAAATTAAAGGCTTATTAATCTTAGTAAACATAATCGTAAAAACCAAATTTGATGAAATCATAAGTTTTTTTCAGTAACCACATTATATTAATATATATAAATATGTGAATTTGTATTTAACTTTAAAGAAAAACAAAGTTGTGAACATTTCATTTTATTTCTTATTATTCTTATTGGTGTTTTTAAAGCATCTCTCTTAGTTTCAATTCCTAGGAAAAATACAATAGACCGAGTACAGTTCTTGATAATAAAAAAAAATAAAAAGAATAATTTGTTAATAACCTTTCAAAGTTTTGGATTTTATTAATTTCTTTACTTCAAGTCAGTAAGTACCACATTATAATGATTTCAATATCTCCCAAAAACATACTTACATATTACCATCTATTGCCACCCATTATAACATTCACTATGGGAACCAAACTTTGATTTCTTTTTTTTTTTTTAGAAATTAATCCATTTTAAATTCAAACTAAAGTATTGACATAAGAATATTGAATAGTGAAATACAATTGAATAGAAAGCGATATGGTCAATGTGATGTCGGTGGTGATCATATCTTTGATGCATTCAAAAACTGTATAATTTATCAATTTAGTGTGTTGTATGCAAAAATTGCGTACGTGGTAATTTGGTGTGTTGCAAACCTTCAATTGATTTCATGTTGTGGTTTTTTTTTTTTGGAAAAAATGCCACCAGTAAGGCATCGATATATTCGTCGTGAGACTGGCGAAGAGTTCAACTCGGTCAGTTAAAGCTTATGAACAAAATACTTGAAAACGTGAACAAAACAAACGGACACCACAAATGAACGTTTGTCGTTCATTCAGATACTTAGCAGAAGTAGTGGTCGAACAGCTGACCAAGGATAGAAAGACTAGAACATTAAAAAAAAAAAAATTTTGATCTGCCGTGTACAAAATCTCTGTTATGAATATTAGTAAAACCAACTTTAAAATATACACATTATTATCATGGAGTAAATATTTTTTACAAGTTGGTTATAATATGTAGATACATTTCTATATCTTCAAGTGCATATACAAAAAAAAAAAAAAAAAAAAAATAATTAAATTTCATCGTTTTTCTTCCCAAATTTACAAATATTTAAGAATATTTTTACATCAACATTCAACTGCTATAAATGTGATTATGTAAAGTTTTTCTTTTTTTTTCTTTCTTTTTTGTAATTGCAATAAGAACATAACGAATGCCTCAATGACTTTTTATGAAGTTTTCTCATCTTTAGTTCAAGTAAGATGAGGTGTGTGAGAGAAAGGTAAAGTAAAAGTAAACATGTTTCGTAAACGACAATTGACAAAAACTTTTTATGCATGGAAAAATTTCCAAACGACTTTCAACAAAACTTTGCTTGCTGCCTTTAAAAATAAAATAAAATAAAATGAACTCAGCTCAACAATGTGTAACTACACTTACTAGTATTACAACAAAAGATCTTCTCAAACTTTACTATATAAAATAGAATAGGATAGAATACAATATACTCGTATGTATGATGAGTATCTGAGTAGTAAGACAAGAGTGCATTCAATGTTGAAACAAGATTTTACTTGTCATCTAACAATTTGGGTCATTTCAGTTAATAATTTTCAATGCATTGACAACTTTGGCCTTACTTTGTCTCACTTCGACTATCCTTCATTTCCATAGAGTTGCTTGGTTTAGTTTTCATCCTTTGGTTTGCTTTGTTTTCTCTCATTTGTTTGGTTTGTTTTTGTTTATTTCAGGTTGCTTTGAGTATGTGAATTTGTTTGTGTGTTTGGAGTTTTGTTTACATTTCTTATAGCAAACAAAAGTCTTGTAACATTAAAACACAACTGCAAGGACTAAGGATTAAAGCCTGCAATAGACTGAGAACTATTACACGTATGTATAAGCAATGTGAATGTTTCTGTTTGAGACTTTAAATGTTAGTAATTTAAAGGCTTTGATTTGGTCAAATTCTATAAATGTGAAGGACAAACAATTTCCTTGTATTTTTATTTCAATTTTCCTTTCATCACTAAATGTTTTCATAAAATATTGATTCAGACAATTTGCAATTTCCAATACATAGAAAGAAACTGGATTTCAATAGAGAAATATAAAAATGGTTTCTGAAGTTCTACGAATTCGTAGAACATAAAATATATTACATATCTTTGTAGGCGTTTGTGCAAATCGCCCAATTAAATTTGGTTGAGTTGAAACCAAACTCATTTTTCAAAGAAGCATAACAGTGAAGGAGGCATTTCGAACACAATCATTATGAGAATAATGAATTACACGTAAACTTATTGAATGTGAATGGGTGGCTTAACCACTCAAGTCATATAACATAGTACAATATTTCTCTGAACATAAGTAAATATAATAAAACATTTATGAGAATGTCAAATGTAAACCCATACAAATTTGAAGTGCTTGAAACGAAATGAGTTCGTTCGTTCGTTCGTTCGTTTACGTCTTTGTTCATTTGTGTTTTAGTCGCGAGCATTAGGTGTCAATTATATGTATGGATTGCTTTGGACTTGACTTGGTATGGTTTGCATTGCTTTCTTTTGGTTTGGTTTGCTTTGGTTTGGTTTGGTTATCCAAGACATTAAGTAAACGACCAAAAGACGCACACGCCTGTCACACCAAACCACACTAAGGATTTGTTAATGAAACACACAGAGAATGAAACCCCAAACACATGATATCAGAAACCACGTTTCTTTCGAATAACCGAAGAAAAAGGGCAACAAAGAATTTTGATTTATTTCTACTATGTTTATTAATTGGCCAAAGGAACAACAATTTTACTTGAGTATAGAAAGCCAACTATTGATTTGATTTTTAACCAAATATAATAAATATACATACTTTCTTGAATAAATGTGAATGAATTATTATATTATTTCATAAGCCATCATCTGTAGATGTAGTAGGCTCATTTATAATAATTATATGAAAGGATATCATACTCATCCTTTTGACCACAATAAATGATAAAAGATACAACTATTTGTGTTAATAACCCAAAGTGGTTTAAGACGCTTGGGAATATTGTTTTATTGGGCTTTATGAGGCTTTAAATTCGAGACGATAATGAAGATGAAAATGCTTAAAGCGTTTGACAAAAGAAAATTAAAAATTACTAAAAGCCTTTTTCATTTTTTAGTGTGTAAATGGGGAAAGAAAATGTTGGATGTAAGGTGTGAGGCAACGGTAATTGATGCCATGAACTTGGCGACGTACTAAATTCCTTCATTTATTTTATTTAAGATGTTCTTAGGTTTCTTAGAAATAGACATAACCGAACAACGGGCTTGACATTTAATGCCTTGAGGTGTGGGAGCGTGCAAGATTTCAGATGATGGTAGTGGTGGCCACTACTCGGTTGCTTCAATTTGGACCCAAAATGACCGCAATTAATTAAGAAAATACCAAACAAATAACATAGAACACACAAAAATAAAGACAATCTTATCAACAACAACAACAAAAAGAAGAGATCAAGCATACAGATGATGTGGTGAATGAATGAGTGATGCGATACGATGCGACTATATAAACACTGAACAACCCAAACCCAAACTCAAACCCAATGTGGCTAACCGAATTTGACTCTTTGCACGATTTAACCGCATCAAAAAGTAAAAATAAAAAGGGGCTAAAGGTTACTTCCGCTGGATTTCCCAAAGTGACTGACCAACCGAAGACCAAGAAAACTGACATAGACTGAAGAATAAATACAAAGAAGGTTTCTACTATGTTCCTATGTTTGATGAAGAGCAAAGACAATCTTGACATATTAAATAAAAAGATATTTGTGGCAATACAAAAAAAAAAAAAAAAGTGCGACTTAAAGAGAAATAATAAAACAATTTAAAAATGAAGAAATTAAAAGAGCGTAAAAAAGGTTCAAAGCAAAGAAATGTCGTAAAGAAATTAGTTTGTCACATTTTGGTAAATAAATTAAACCAAAAATGTAATAAAAAAAAATAAAATAAAATACATAATACTGAATACAGAACGTTGTAAATGTAATTAAACATCATCAAATACACATAGATACTTTATATATAAGTGTACAAGTCGACAAGGATATAGAAAAGTCTCAACAAAAAAATTTACCAATGTCAATGTCAGCATCAAAGTCAAACTGTCAGTGTCAGCAGCGGCTAATGAACAAGATCGAGAACGACAACAGCAACAACAACAACAACAACAACAACATTAACTACTACAATAACATTGAGACCAATGACAGACTCAAAAGTAAGTAAGTATTGTACGAAGCCTATAGCCACAGTCAGGCAAGGGTATTCAAGCTCATAGCACTTGCCTATAGCTTTATTCTGCTTAATAACCTTCATACTCTCACAATATCTTCCTCACTTTCACTTGTCGCACGAGGTGTGTTTCACACTAAATCGACTAGCGTTCATAACTCAACGTCATGTTGGAGTGTCCTGTCTGGGTCACTAGAGTTACTAGTGAGTGACTCCTCAAGAAAAAAAAAATATCTGACAGTAGAACAGAAACCACATCACTTAATGATGAATATGTTCTTTCTGTGACTGTTGGTTGTTTTTCTATAAATGAAAATTTTCTCGTTATTCACCGGTTATAACTGCAAGCTGACATCCAGAACTGTTTCCGAATGTGGATGTACCGATTGGATCAGAATGTGACTCAACATTAGGGAACAGATACTTTTTGGACACACCTCTTATGTATATTTGTCTGCGTTAATTATCATTTATGCACGACTGACACGTTGTATTAAAGTTGGATTGGTTTGGTTTGGTTTGGATTGGATTGGATTGGATTGGTTTAGTAGTTGTTTGTGGAGATGTTTGTGAAGCAATCAGCAACCTTAAACCCTCTTACAGCCGAGCAAAGGTTACCAAAAGCTATTCAAACAGTTAACGAGCGAGCAACTGCCCCGCTACTCTTTATGTAGCATTAAGCTGTGGCAAACAACGACCATGTTGCATGTTGGTGGATAAAGATGAACATGAACTTTCATCTAATGTGAATTCAATGTCGCTGCGAAATGTCAGGTGGACGACAGCTTCTTGTCGTTCTTATTGCTGCTTTCAATGGATGACGGTAGAGTAGCACGCGAGGTATGGCAAGTTTATTAAGACTTAAATCAGACAAGGTCATTCAAGATGAGGATGCTACTGATGATGATGATGATGATGATGATGATGATGATGCTGCTGCAGCTGCTGCTGCTGATGATGATGATGATAACGAAGCTAATGGTAAGGATGTTAATATTGTGAGAATGTTTTTTTCTGTTTCGTAGTCAATTAAAAATTAATAAAATAATGCAAAAAATTGACACATCTCAGTGTGGTTTATCTTTTGCTACCACTTAATTAGCAATTGAACCATTTAGTTGCCTATTAGGGGCCAATCTTTATTGTTTTTATTGATTGATTTTTATTTCCATTTTTCATTTCTGATTGTATTTTATTGCTGTGCATGAAGCATCAATATTTATTGCTATTAACACGTTCCTCACTCTATCTGATTCTATGAATATTCATCCTTCAATCACAATGTGAATATGTAGCAGAAGAGAGAATACCATATGCATGTGTATAATGTTATAAGCCACAAATGCAATGTATATATACGAGTATATATATATATATGTGTGTGTGTGTCTATCAATGTGTGATCCATGTATTTGTTTGCAAAACACATTAAGCTGCGCTGCTTGTTTTCGTGGCCACAGTAAATATTCATAAAATCTTTGCATTCTTTATTTATTTTTTTTTTTTTTATATTTTATTGTTTTGTAACAAAGTTTTCCATTTATTTCCATTCCATATCTATTTTCTTTTCTTTTTTTTATTTTCATTGCTTTTTATTTCTTTAAATAATAGTATTTTGTTGTATTGCCTTCACAGCGACGACGACGACGACGACAGCCATTCTAAGGTCAAATGTCAAGTGCATTACAAGTGCAGGGTCGTTTTTAATGGCGGCTTGATGCAAGCTTCTCTATTTTCATCTCATCTTTTACTTTTTATACTTGTTTTTTGTACAATTTACTTTCACTTTTTGTCCTTGTTTATTTATGTTATCCACATTCGTATATAATAAAAATTTGGATTCTTCTTTTATTCTTAAAAAAAAAAAAATAAAAAATAAAACCTTTTTCACCTTAAAAATAAAAGTTTGTGTTTTATAAATTGCAAAGTAAATTTATGATCAAAAAAACTTTAAATGACATTTTCAGGAATGAAATAAAATCCTTTGTATTCTGTTTGAATTCCTATCGCGAACTAAGTTCGGTTGGTTGAATGATGCCAAGCAAAAGGCAATGGTAAGGACATTAAATGTTCTAAAGTCAGTTTGGCATGAGTGAACTCACATTCATAATAAGTATGTATCTTGAATCATGATAAGCCAAATTGTATATTTAGTTATAATAGGTTTTCGAACTTTTTTTAAGAACCCATTTGAAATGGACATATAAAGATCATTGATGCGTTTCAAATAGACTTGGACTGGACTGCACTGAACTGAACTGTTCATCTGTAGATTCAAGTTACAAAAAGAAACATCAACAAAGCAATCAATTCAGTAAACGAATGGAATATTTGAAACATTCGATTGTCTAGTTTATTTTGTATCGATTTTATATAAATACTTATTTCAATGGAAAAATAAGTTAACAAAGTTAATAGACATAAAAATAAATGCTAAATGATCTTCGAAGTCATTCATACCCTTATCAAATTTTGTAATTATTTCTTTTGTCATTTGCTATTTGCTTATGTGATTTGAAGGTTATGATTTTGCAATAAGAGGATATCTTCACAAATACTTCACAAAAGATATATTTCTATGAATTTATTTTTGGTAAATATATCTTTTTATTTTTTATAATCAAAATTTAACAACTTGGTCTAAGTAATAGAATCTTTTGTACATAGCAAGTTACAGTTGTTCTTATAGTCTCTTTATAAGATCGATCGGAAGATTATTTATAAGTATCTCAAATGATTTCTCTTGTCTAAAGGTTTGTACTCCTTTGTTCCATTGAATATATACTGTTTCACCACATCACACTGCTTTATCAGTCACACAGATTTCTGTTATTATTTCACTGATTTGATTTTGAAAAGTGATAAAAATTGATGGATCTTCATAAATCAGCCAATATGCACAAAGCCTTAATAGATGATACACCTATAACCTTCCTGATGAATCACTCTGTTCATTGGTGAATACCGTAAGAAAATCTATTCGGTAGTTTTTGAGTTTATCGCGTTCAGATAGAAAGACACGGCAAAGGGGCTTTGTTTTATAAGATGACAGATACGTAACTCTTCCTTAAAACATGTGTATTCGTCTGCTTGAAAATTGAGATAAGCACGAGATATTTCACTTCCCTCATTAAAAACGCTGTAAAATTATATTTATGCTGCAGGAATCACAAAAACAGGGTGATTGTTAAACATTAGTGAATAATCAGACAAGTCACTTTGAACCATTCATTGTCTCAGATTTATAATAAAACTTAACAACATAGGTAACACAATCATTTAAAAAAGGAATATCATGACGCTGAAACAGTTCATAGTTTTAGAATGAGACAACAATATCCAGTAGTTTTTGCATGAATTGTCGCTCCTAATCACACTATTTTTCATTAAACAATGCAGAATCTAGTAAAATATTAAACAGTTTGTTATTTTGCGCTCTTTACACTTTGGCTATATAATTTATACCAAATCGCAACATTTGAAAAAAACACAGAATTCCAGTCTCAAATTAGAATTAAAGTTGCTTTAGTTTTCATTGCATTTTTTGCAGGTTTACAGGATTACACCGATGTTTTTCATGTATGAAGTTAATATTATTATTATTCAGAAGTTGGAAAAAAATTTCGTTCAAATAAGATAGATGAACCATGCTATTAAACTTATCCTTACAAAATTTCAAAAATCTGATTCAGTTCAAGATCAAAGAAGTGAAATTTATCATGGTAGTGATAGTTCAAATAAAAATATTGCAGCTGTTAGTACAAGTAATGCTGAAAAGAGCCAAGGACAACAATTCGTCATAGCTCACACCATTTATAAACTAATTGCTGTTAAGCGAATTCAACTGTACTTTTTCATTAGTAAACCCTTCATCAAGTACGAGTACATTAAATAAATAAATAGTGAAATTTCTGTTAATGTTGGACTCTAATTGAATTTATTGAGTTCATTATGAATTAATTTTGTTTAATTTTAATCTCTTACTTTTTTGACATTGATATGTGGTAGTAATGCAGAAATTCTGTATATTTATTTCATTCCAAATGATATTCAATATTGATAAACATATAAATATCCAAAGTAATCAACTAAAAAGCTTCCATAAAATTTTATAATATTTATTTGCTGATATTTTAATTAAATCTGCATCAATTTCGTACACGTAGATTTTTTTTCTGGATTTTGTTAAATGCGTTTTGCAAATAAATGTCTCAATAAATAATCTGCCAATTACGAATAATTGATTCGCTTGATTACTAATTTTTTTTTTTATGTACATACATATATCGCATTCCAAAAAATTTATTTTGCAGAATATTAAAAATATAAAATAAATAAATAAATAATATGAAAAAATTGCAAAAAAAAAAAAAATAATGTTCAAAGTCATGAATTCATCAAAAATTTGATCAAATAAATTACTTATGAAGATAATTTTTTTTTTTGTTTTTTTTTTAAACCTTGATTTTCAATTTAAAAAATAATTCTTTTTATTGAGAACAGAAATGCTTTATATATTCATATTGCGCATACACCATTTATGTTTATAGAAAGATTATAATTGAAAATGAGTAAGATGATGAGGGAAATAAATCATTATTCCTTGTAAAAAAATACATGTTTGTATATTAAGCAAGGATATTAATCATGAAATTACAAACATTTACAACGAATTGCTAAGCAACAAACCATCAAACCTAAAGCTATTTGGATTTGGAATCTCGTTCAGTAATTGAAATTGAGCCAAAGCAATGTCAAAGCAATAATTGTTGTGGTTTCTATTATCTATTTCCCCTGTCTCTCTCTCTCTCTCTGTCTCTGTCTCTTTCTCTGCCTATCTATCAGTATCCTCGTTCATTATGAACGCTTTACTACAACGCATCACGGTCGTCATAACCAATACTTTATACGTACGTACTATGTAAGTACTTAAGTAAGAATGTCTACTGTACTGTACTGTACTGTACTTCATCTATAACCGCATTTGCTTACTGCCAATGCTATTGCTACTGCTACTGCTGTTGTTGTTGTTGTTGTTGCCTGCCAGCTCACTTTGTGGCTTTAGCTTTGGTAAAATGAAAATGGAAAACATTTACAAAGCTTCAGCTTCACTTAAAGCTACCAAGTACTGAGCTCTTATGTATTAGCGATAATCAGGGAGGTTGAAAATACGACACAGCAATAGCAACAGAAACAGAAACAGACATTCCACAGATCCAAGTTGGGGCTTACTGAGGCATCGGCATCGATTTTGTATCTTTACAACAGTTGCAAAACTTAATCAACTGTACAATAATCCTCAACATTTATAATGCATGCCACTAGTCAAAGTTACGGTTTCTGAGGTTCTCAGTAAATATTGTATAGTATTGTATGTTCATAAGATATCAGAAAGAGGTAGTAGTTTGGTGTTGAAATACTAGATAATTTTTGTTTTGGTTTTTCCAAATAATTTACCTGCACTTGTTTTTATTGTTGTTCTTGCCATTCTGTGCTGCAGACTCAATTAAATTATATTCCATTCAGATTTGTTGAGGTTTGTGGTTTGAGGTTGATAAGTTTATGCTACCTGAAACATGAGAAACAATAGATGATTGAAGGAAACAAAGTTAAAGTATGAGTTTAAAACTTTTAGTTTAGTAGTAGCTTAAATAATTTAATATTTAAACAAAAATATTTTCCATTTTACATTTCTCATTCTCATTCTCATTCAAGAGAGATTTAACTCTCATTTTCTATGGTTTTAACTGAAGATTAGAAATAAAAAAAAAAAAATTGAAATTTAAGTAAAAGTTCCATTTTATTATAATTAATTTTAAAGCTCATGAGTAGGAGTAGTACGAATATCAACAAGAATAACAACAATAACAGCGGCATTATTATCTTAAACATTATAATTTGTATAATTGTTATGATTATCATTAATGATCATTTGTTGGGTTAAATCCAACAGCAACAGCAACAGCAACATCAACAGTAGCAGCAACAGTAGCAGCAACAAGAACAATAAGAACTTTTATTTGAACTTTGCTTTTGCTTTTGGTTCGCTTCAATTTGGTTCTGTTCGGTTCGAGTGCGGTTGGTTTGTAATTAAGACAAAGTTTTATGAGCCACTGACTGGATGATTGTATGTGGGAGTGAGGAATACTTGAGTTCGTTAAGGGTTTACCAGAACGTGGTGCTTGTGATATTTTTCAAAAATATAAGTATGCAATTAACAAACTAAAGCAAAAGCAAAAGCAACAACATCAATGGTAAAGGCAACGGCAATAGCAACTAGTATCATCGTTACAGAACAAGCTGATTATGGCTAACACTTGTGCGCGGCCACAGAACAAAGCAAAGAAATTAGATAAAGAAAGGAAAAGATGGTAGAAATTGTAATGAGGGAAGGGAAGGGAATTGAAGGGACAGAACTGTAGTGAGCTGCAAAAAAAAAAAAAGTTTATGACAAAGTTAACTAGAATGTGGCCTTTAGTTGGTTGGTATGTCCTTTGGTTTGGTTTGGTTTGGTTTTTTTGAGCAAAACTTTATTTAAATTAGTAAATTTTGGAAAATGTAAAGAACCCTTCAGTCAGTGACTTGTCTTGACTTCATTTAGCCGGCCATGGTTTGGCCTGGTTTAGCTTTTGCCGACATTGTCAGCTTTGACCTCAAATCTAATGGGACTCCAAAAATGTGACAGCAGTTTTGAAGTTTTCATTAGGACAGTCAGAACGGAAGTTGTCATTGTCAGCGAGATCTTAACGAACCATCGAAACATAAAAGTACACAAACAAAGAAACCAAAATCTTCAAACACTTCAAAATTTAGTCATCCTTTTAAATTTTCCTAAGATATTTTTTAAAGTGCAAGACAAAATCAAAATGTTGTTTTTGAAGGTCTCAAATCTTATTAGGATAAATATATTTGGTATATAGTTGCATACTTTAAGGCTGTAAAACTTTGTGCAAACTCAACTTGAATGAAAAACTTTTCGACTGTGCCCCAAGGGAATGGACACAAATGATTAGTTAAAATATAAATGGATAAGTGGAAGATGGTACAGTCAAAAATGAAGAATATAGAAAGGAGAAGAACATGAAATAAAAGTATCTACACACTACAGAAGTACAAAAGCAAAGAAATCGTCAATGTCATTAAAGTCAATTTGATGCAAAAGTTAAGTTTCTCAGAATCACTGAAGCAAAGCATTAGACACGTAAGGATATTTTGTTCAAGAGATTGTCTTTTAAAGCACAGAATGGATGATGGTTCAAAAGTATGCAAAGTATTTGAAAATTATTAAAATTTATTATTTCTTAAATTTTCTTTTTTGTGTTTTCTTTTGTTGAAAACGCACTCAGGCTAACATCCGGTAAAAGAACGGAAACATGCATACACACTCTCAGTCACTTAAACATAAACAAAGCCAAGTTAATAAACGAGTAAGTAGTAAAAGACAAGTTTGTTTGTTGCCTACTTTCACTTGGTGTACTTTACACGACGACTATGGTATGTGTGGCCTGGTGTCTCCTGATGTGGTCTTGGTTGCCTTGAGCTCTGTTGAGTCTGAGCTCTCCTATCGTTTTGTCTGCTCAATCTATTCTATTTTGGGTCTTCTAACTAAATTGTAAGCTCAACAATACATGCACACAACCAATCATACTTGGATATATGAAAAAGCTTTGTCTATGTTTTTCTAAAGTCAGTGAAGCGTTCAAAAAGATACATTCTATTCGATATGCTTGAAAATCAACGTTCTTTAGTGAAAGTACTTAACTTTCTTCTTCTTCTTCTTCTTCTTATTGTTGGTGTTGTCTACACTTATACTAAGCATTGACGACTATGTCTAAATCCTTGGCTGTAGTTCGTGCTTGATAAAGCAATAAGCTCTAATATCTATGGCAAGTATTACATACATAATATAGTATATAGAGGAATGGCAAATGAGTAGAAAAACAATTTCAAGTTGTTTTACAGATTTAGATACACGTACACATAAGGACACACACAATAGTACTTCATATAAAAGTCACCACAAATATAGTTAGTACTTGTATTTCAAGATTTAGTTCAATATAAATGCAACTAAAATAGAAATTAGTAAAGTGAAGTTGCTATTGAAAGTTTAAAGGACATCCACTTAAAAGGCTCAGATCTACACAAAGTGTATTCACCACAATTTTGAATAAGTTCAGTTTAAAGGCGGCAGCGGCGTCGGTCATAGCCTAAGAGTGAGTAAATGGTTGGTTTTTGTGTTAATTAAGAAATGACACACGTTTGCATAAACTTAATAAAAATTAGAATTAAAATATAATTGCCAAGTTAAAAATAAAATGGTGATGTAAATAAGTAAAGAAAGAGTTGCACGGCAATGGCAGGACAAAGTTTTTAATCTAATCATAACTTATTAACACAACCACTAATACGTATAAACGACTCATAGTCACAGATAGTACATACATGTCTACAGGCATGAAACACACACGTATCTTTCTCCACTCTCATGCTTTTTTTTTTTTTCTATTAACTGAATGTGTAAGGAAGTCTGTGAAATCACTGGGAGCAACATTTTCCAAGTTAAAGAGTCAAAATCATATCATTAAAAATGGCGTCAGTGGCAGTCGTGTGTAAGTGAGTGTGTTGTGTCAGTGTGTATGTGTGTGTGTGTGTGTGTGCTCATATAGGATACTCATCTACATACACACAAATACAAGAACATGGAATGAAGTTGGCAAGGCAAATCATGTCTATCCTTCATGTATCCTTATCCTTAGTGAAATTAGTTTGTCCTTCAAGTTGCTTAAGCAAGAGTCGCATAAACTTTGTGCGCAACAACTACTACTAATCTGTTTGATTAAAAAAAAAACAAAAAAAAAACCAATATACTAATATGCACACATAGATAATAGAATACACAATAAAACATGACCTTTTTGGCGTAACCATATGTCCTTTTTTTTCTATATAATATGAACTATACTCTTTATATTCTTACGATATTTGTTTGATTTTGTTTTGCTATGCTTACGTTTGGTAACCCAATGCATATTAAATTTCACAAGTGATTTCACATTTCTGCATAAATAAATGTCAAAGTGACATCTTTTCTAATAAACCAAAATGAAAAAAATGATAAAAAATAAGAAAGGATAATCATCGTAAGGATAACATCAACAACAAGAAGCATTCAACAAGTAAAATAACCTCATACATACTTCTGTGTGTGTGTGAGTGTGTGTGGGTATGTGAGTTTGGTATATGCCAACTCATGCATAGAATCTCTTGACTGCAGAATTAGAAGGGTTTTTTCTATATGTTATAAGCGTGTGTGTGTCTGAATCGTGTTTTCTAAGTATTAGTCGCCCCTGGCGACTCACTTTCTTTTACTTCTTTAATACACACAATACTACTTACTATACTCATAAGAATTAACCTTGGCTTGCCTTCTGTTATTTTCTCATTGAAAATAAAATATTTTTCTTTACTTCTTTCGTTTCGTTTCTTTTCTTTTCTGTTTCCTTTTCATTTGTGGCTCTTTGTGAAAGAATACAAACAACATTGAAATTGTTATAAGAGTATTTTGCTGACATTTGCTTATGGCTGGCATAAGTTCAAGTCAGTTAGTCAGTCAGGACCCTTTAAGATGATTTTCCCTCTGTATCCAACAATTAAGGGCTAAGCAATTTTAATAATGTTTACTCCCACACACATCCTCTCTCATCTATTCTATCTTCTACTTCTTACTCGTACTAATGTACAAGAGAACACATGAAAACAAATAAATAACAAAAAAAAAAAAAAAACAGGAAGCAAGCAGGTGGCACCGCCTTGTTCAAAGTGCCTTAACTGCCTTCATGGCTAAAGCACTGAACGCATTGAAATATCTTAAATAACGGTATCTCTGCCAGAGGATATATGGCGGCTAAATATAAATCCAAAATGAAAATGGCGGTGGCAATGGCCTTAAACAATGTCAAGAATTTAATAAGCCAACGCCAATGTCCACGTGCAGGTATGCAAAATACATACTTCAAATCCACTTACATCATTGTCTGTCTATCTGAGTATGTGTGTGTGTGTGTGTGTGTGTATATATATGGGTTTGCGTGTATTGTAAGACAATGTAATTATTGTATATACCATAAATCTTATGTCGTCCTTGCATCAAGACGAGCAAGCAACAAGCTGAAAAATACAATTTCTTTGACAGCAATAGACGAACAAAATTGTAGTATCTTCATTAAGATACAAAATGCTCAAATCACATAATGGAAAATACAATAAAAATATCCTTAAAGTCAATGAAATCAACTTCCAAACAATTGCTAGATATAAAAGAAGGAAATATGAACGCATCTACAAAAAGGAAGAAAAAAAACTAAACTCTTTCACAAAAAGCACAACAAAACAAAGAAATGCTTTCGTCAGCAAAATATAAGAAAGAAATTCTATAAAGCAACTGAAAAAAAAAAAGAAAAATTATTTGAAGGTTTCATTTTTAAATCCGATAAAGCAATCACAGCGAAAAATAAGTTAAAAAAAGGAAGAATGGAAACTGGTTACCAAATTGGCCTTAACAAATCCTACATACACTTCTTCACAGTTCTATTCTTATTTTCGGTAAAAGTACTTAAATTTTATATTTTATCGTAAATATTCATTAAAATTAGTGTTTTAAATTGTTCGTATGTTCTACGCTGCCATACAATTCATTTGATTGCATTGAAATTCTGTAAATATTTATGGTTGGTCCCCGCCTTGAACATAGAATAGTTTTGGTCCCGATATGTGTCCCCGTTCCCGAGATCCGGGATATTTAAACAATCCCAACCAGTAAAAGTATACTACAAAAAATAATTAAACTAGTACTTTCATTTTCTATATTAACTAACTGTAACTGTATTCTTTCTTTGTTGATTCTCAAAGTGATATGGCGATCCTAAGAAAGGACACAATCAGAATTCCATTATCTCATATATTAATAATAAAATCAGGGGTTTTTTGAGGAAATCAATCTCAGATTATATAATATAGTCATGTCTTTCAGGGACAGACAGATAAATATCTGAATAAAGTATATATTTCACGCTAATGTATTGGCGATGATCTTCTCCATTACCAAGTAGTATGGGTTTCGATGGTAAATACATATATTGCTTAAGACAGTATTCACAGATAACATAAGATTAAGAACCACTGAACTAGTGTAAGGTACAAAATAAAGTAAAAGAATCAATTTAAAAGCAACAGAGAAAAACAAGGGCGAAAAATATCCAGCTTAGCAAAACGTTCAACTAAGCAAAAGAACAAACGAGCGCGTGAGAAAGCTTACTTTACTTCTTGAGTATGTATTTATGTGTTTTGTTTCTATGAATGTATGGAGCTGTTGAGTGTATGTGTATGTGTGTGTGTGTGTGTGTATGCTGCATGCCTTTAGCAATGGCTTAAAGTGGATTTGGATTTGGCAGATGTCTAAAATATTCGAAAGTAGAAAAAGGGAATGAAATTGAAACAAAAAGTAAAAATAAAAATAAAAATAAAAAGGATCTAAAAGAAATATGTTTCCGTGCTTTAACAATAACTGCTGAAAATTGTTTCATTTCTACTATTTATTATTGTATATGGACAAATCATTGGCACAAACGAGTAACTGCGCCTAAATGTAGACACACCCATTGTGAATTTATTTATGGTACTCGGAATGACAGAAGCCTGGCCCTTGAAATAAATCTCACCCACTCACCCACTCAGGCACACTTTCATTCACTTGCTTACTCACTTCCACACTTTGAAGCAAATAAACGTCCAAAAACCACAAAAAGTTATGCTAAAAATATTTTCTCTACATTTTTTTTTTTTTTTTTTGTTTCTTTCCTATTTTTATGGAGATTTTTATTGGACATTTGACTGAATTATGGTGAAAAGTTTTGAGATTATTGTAAATCAAAATGAAATTTAAAAATTTCTATATAAAGAAGAATATTTAAATGTCCAATTTTAAGGAAGTAAATCTGAAGTTAATATGATTTATAAAGAATACAAATATTTTTAATTTATTGTATTAAAATCTTTTCTTATGATAATAAGAATACGAAATTTGACTAAGTTTATTTCTTATGAGTCATAAATATGTAACTGGTATAGTACTTATGATCAAATAGAATTATAGAACAAATTCTTTTAGGCCTGTGTAATGTGAAAATCTTGCTGAGAGAATAGTGAGTCAAAAGATTTGAATGTAATGAGGCCTCAGCATTCTAACTTAACTGATCCCCAAAGCCATGGCTTCCATGCATCTATACGTATGAAAGGTTTCGCACTAACACATATATTTTTTTCGGTACCTATGGTTTTCATATGCCATCCGCACACGTAATCGTAAGTAGTAAAACTTAACGTTCATCGTAATTATTGACCGCATTTTTTGTGGAATTCAACAGAGTTTTTTCATTATGTGCAATGCAAAGCCACTTGATGAATACAAACAAACGATTCGATGATAATTTATTTGAGAATCAAGATATTTTATAATATTTCATGTAATTCATTTCACCATAAAATCTATCATTTCATTAATAAAAATAATATAATTACCTCAATAATAAGCAAACTTTCAATTTTGATTCAATTGGTCTCTGTTAGCGTATAAACGGCTTAATTCGAATCTCATTTTCAATCCCAGTAAGTATTTTGGCAAAAAGATGAGGGATCAATCGAAATTTTGTAATATTGTCAATCAAATGACGATTTATTATTTGTCCATAGACATTTCTGTTTTGGAACTCATGGCGTCTTTTCCAACTCTTTTTTAAATAAAATATATTCATATTCTTCATAGTCACTTGAATTAGAATCCAATAAAAAAAGAAGTATTAATAATATCTCTCGTTTCTAATTTATTTTTTCGCGAAAAAAAAAAACCAAACGAACAACAACAAACTATTTCATGGAAGTCACACATTCCATAAAGATACGTAAAAATTGTAAGAACATTTGCGTGGCACAGAAAACTGAATTTTACGTGTGTGCGTACGGATGCATGGAAGTCATGGCTTTAGGCGATCAGACAGTCTAGTCTATTGTATCCTATTCTATCTAATATCTCTGAAAGAACAGTTTTTTATAGAATTCTTGCTGTGACGAGCTCCTTCTTCAATAGAAATTGGTATAAGTAAATATCAAACATCAGATCTTTAATCATATTATTATGTAAATTCTGTGATGATTTTAATATTAAGAGAAAGCTTAAAGAAGCAGATTACTGGAAGTATGTATAATCATTAAAGATCCTTGTAAGCAACAAAATATAACATGTCATTTGTTTAGAGATCAAAATATCTCAAGCCATTTTGGTTTATTGGTAATAAATCCTATGATTTTTTTTTTTTTAAATCACAAGAAAAATTTGCTCCTATGAGATCTTTTGAACTCAATATTCTCGTTACAATGACGTGTCAAATGGAAACACATGCACACACACACACACACACACACACACACATTCCTACTGCCACAAAGGTTTCATGATATACAAAAATCTAACACACATATTGAAACAAGATGTTTACTCTTGCCCTCATATTCATACAAAGACTTAGTCAAATATATGTATGTACGTGTATATAAATACATAGATATCTTGTTCATATTGTTTGCTTACCCTGGTAACATATAGAAATGTGTTGTTGCTGGTAGTTTAAACTGCTATGTGTGAGTGTGTGTGTGTGTGTGTGTGTGTGTGTGTGTGTGTGTGTGTGTGTGTGTGTGTGGGTATTGATCATATCTGGAAAATAAATTGTGGCTTAGCAAATAATAAAAATGTTGCGCACAAAGCATTTACCACGCATTATGACTTTAGCCTTTTTTGCTTTGGTTTTGGTTTTGCTGTTGCTTTTGCTTTTGCTTTCCTTTCCTTTCAATTCTCATTTATTTTGTATTTTTGTTCTTTACTTTTCGGTTTTTGGGCCCCCAAACAAATCTGTTTGGCCACCTTTCATTTTTTTTTTTTTTTTTGATTTTGTTTGGATTAGCTTTGTTTTGTTCTGTTCAACATTCAACATTGTATTTGCCTTTGAATTCTTCTATATTGGCTTACATGATGCCATTTCTATATTGGAAAATATTGATTTACCTGCTATCAAACCCAGCTGGTGTTTCAACTTCAATTGCTGCCACTTCTCTAAGAAATTTGGAATGGTTGATGATGATTATTGCATTTAACAATATACAACTGTAAACATAAAAGTTAATTTTGAATTTACTTCAATTTATATATAAACCATTTTCATCATGCACTTTTTATATGAAAACGATGCCATTGCTTGCCACAAGGAATTCATAAGCTTGTAGCTACTTTCTTCATACGTATATATGAATGTGTATCCCATATACTATATGCAACCATATGTGGCATAAATAAATATTTCATTAGGTCCCCAGCCATATGTGCTGGGTTCTCTTTGAAAGTGGCAAGGATGTTGTTGTCGTAATTATATGAAACGCTTACGTTGTTGAAAAATCGCAGGCGTTACCAATTTTAAATGCTGCCACATACACACATGTTACTTATAATATATAAGTAAGTATAATATGTATGTATAAGGAATATGAGTTCATGCGTATGGGCTTACGTATTATGTGGCGCCAACACAGAAACAGTCGCACATTTTTGACTTAATAAGTTGACAGCTGATTACGTTCTACACTCTCATACACAACGAGAAATTGAGATACCTAAGTCTCATTAAATCTGTGTGTGTGTGTGTGTGTGTGTGTGTGTGTGTATCAGAGAATCAGTTAGGAGTTTCCATTTTTTTTATCTTAGAAAAAGAAAAGCTACTCTTATTACTCACTTTTAGTCGCTAATTTATAAAAATGTCTAAAATTACGCATACGACATGTGTGGCGTGTGGCATGTCGGCGCCAGATTGCTTGTTGTCTCTATATATAATACACAGAGACAAACACACAAACACACAGACACATATGCCCATGTTATCATGCTCCTTCCATGCATGTTCATGGCATATAAAATATAACAAAAATTTAATAAGATTTCGGTTTGAGTAGCTTAAATTGCAAATTTTCTTATGCGTTTAAGGTTTCTCAACACGCAATAAAAATTGTAATTGTAACTAATGAAAGGCGGACAAGTTGCCTGTTGCTTAAGCACGCAACATAGATATGCATACACATACATTCACACAAAGAAACTCATACTCAAGTGAACAGAAGTGAAATCTGAGCACTTTACATATACAACTTTCTTCTAGTTTCAAACTAACAGCGAAAATTATGGAAATTTACGCAGTGATGAAGTCGAAAGTTTGTACGACATGAAAATAAAAATAGACAATCACATGGTTACCTAAATAGACTTGTAATCAAAAGTGTTGAAAAGACAAGTACCTTATTTCTCATAGACAAGTGTAAGTCTTTTGGTTTTGTTACTGAGTAAAATATTCGAAAAAATATTATTGTTAATAATTCATTATCAAATGATCAAAGGAGAGCAAAAGTAAAGAGTAAAAAATTAAAATTTCTTTAAACAAAAAATGTAAATAATCTTAATAAATATAAAAACAAGTAAAGTAAATAGATAAAAGTAAACAAAATGAACGACGTTAAATGACCAGAAGAGTTTGTGTTCTTGTACGGAACAATTTGGTTGTGCCAACTACCCAAAGCGGAAACGGAAGTTGCATATAAATGTAATAGGGAAAGCAACCACAAAAACATGGCGAAAGTTGAACAGTAAAATAGAACATTAGGATTTTGAACAAAGGAAAGCAAGACATGACATTAAAGTAAGGCAGCTCACTCACTTGGTAGCAAAGACCTTCATTACTATGCAGAATTTTCATTTCTTATTATCTTAGAAACAACAAATGAAAAACAATGAAAAACAAGAGGCAACAGTAAAGAACAAAAGCTAAAAAAAAAAAAAAAAAAAAAAATCTTGTGCAAAAGCAAATAGCAAAAAAACAAAGTAACAGAAAAAAGAAAAGTTAAAGTAAAGCTTAGACAAAAGCAAGTCAAGTAGAATAAAGACAAAAAGACAAGAGAAAAGCATGGAAAATCTTCTATGCCAGCGTAAATTGTTTTACAGCAATCACACAAAGAAAGAGAAGAGAAAGAGAGAGATAGAGGGAGATATAGTGAAAGATGCTAAGCAAAAGGCAAAAGAAAGTTAAAGCCTTTAAAGCATAAGTCAAAAAGGCAAAGAGCGAAAAAATCGCATAAATGATGTTTCTTCTAATTCAACAAAACGAAAAAAAGTGTTGCATACTTATGTGCTGAGCGCAAGATAAAACTGAAAATTCAACATGGATTTGTAATCTAAAACGTTAGGAAATTAAAATATGATATAAAACAACCTAAAAAACACACACAACAAACAAAGAAAAACAAAACAAAAAAACATACACACAATAAAAAAGTATATAAAAACAATGAAAACGCGAAAGAAAAACAAAGAAAAATATGTCAAGCTTAGAGAGAAGTAGGAAGAGATGAAAGGCAAATGATTTATGACAGCAGACAGAAGCGTCAAACGCACAAAATTATGCTACAGATTTCATTGTTTTATTTTTCTTTCTTTATGCCAAACAAGAAGTGAAAGTAAACAAGGAACATGTGTAGAACTTCATAAGTACAATAACAAGCGGGCGAGTGAGCAAATGAACGAAAATTTGAAAAGCAAACAAAGTTATGTAATCGACGAACAGACAGACAGACAAACAGACAGACGGACATCAGTCAGGTAAAGTATGGTAATGAAATGGGAAGGAAACCCATATAGAAAGAAGCACAAAATAATTGCCTTATTTTTATTTTTTAATAACCGACAATCCTTTTCCATCTTTTTTCAAGCTTATTAATAACGACGACGACGACAACGACGACAACGACGACAACGACGACAACGACGAAACGACAGTTAAACTTGAATGGATTGCTAAGTGCTAAGTCATAAATGGATGCGAGAGATGGTGGATGTAGGCATAAATAAAATAATGAAAGAAAAAGGGGAAAAAAAACATTGCATAAAAAGTGTTGAAAGATAAATGACAGTAAAACGGAAATAAAAGCAAAAAATTTATTATGTCAAGCCAAAGGTTTGCGAGGCGAAAAGCAAAGTAAGTAGAAGGAATAATGTTAAGTTAACAATAAGCACATGAAAAGTGCCACCACTTTTTCACCATCACCACCAACAACAACAATGACAACTCTAACAATTGTGACAATGACAATGAAATGCGCAAATGTCAGAATAAAAGCCCAAAATGCGAAACAACAACACCAACAACAACAACAACTAAAGCACACAAAAATAATAAAGAAAATTGAAAAAAATAAAGGGAAAAGAAAACTTTGCGACTAGTTCGTTCATTCGTTTGTTCGTCCTTCAACCTTTGTTCTCTTTCTTCAAACAAGTTTCTTAACTTTCGACTGAGCAACTTTTTCACAGCTACGATTTATGATAAATGTTTGTCATAACTTGTGACACTAGGCAAAGGCATACAAAAAATGACACTCACCCATACACACACACACAGAGAAATATGGATACATAGATATACTTATAGAGACATAGAGCTGCTACAGAAACATAATAGTAAGATTATAGCAACGAAATGACAACAAACTGTTGCTTTTCATACTTGAAACAACCAACAACTTTTGGCAACTTTCAAGGAACAACGAATAGCAAAAAAAAATTAAGAAAAGATGAACGGAGTTTGGAAGTCAAATAAAGAAAGTACTTTTTTCTTGTTTCTTTCTAACAATAATACAATAAAGTATTTATTCTCTTCTCGGGAATGAAAAGTATTATAAATTTGTCATGAAGTTTGTAACACACAGAAGGAGACATCGCAGACCATATAAACTATATATATTTGTGATCAGCTCGATGAGACGAGTTGATTTAGCCATGTCCGTCTGTCCGTCGGTTCGTCTGTTCGCACTCCTAGTCCTTCAGTTTTTAAGCTAGAGAGCTGAAATTTTGTACATAGGTTTCTTTTTACCAAACGCCAATCAAGTTCGTGAATCAGCCGAATCGGACCTCTAGGGGATACCTCCTATACAAACCCCCTTTTAAATCAATGTTCTTCTTAGAAAACGATTTTTGTTTTTTGACATATCGATCTGAAATTTAGACACTATAAGTTTCTGGTCCATATCCACCAACCATATAAATCATTCATGACCCTAGGGTTACCGGGAGGGGTACCTCCCATACAAACCCCCTTTTAAATTAAAGTTTTTATTAGAAAAACTTTTTTGTTTTTTGTAAAAATTTGGACACTAAAAGTGTCTGAACCATAGCCACCAATCTTATAAATTTCAAGACCCTCGGACCACTAGCTAGGGCATGAAGAGTACTACAACTTCGGTATAGCCAAAGGTAGCGTTTTTTTTTATACTTTGAAAGGAAATTAACTCAAATCGCAAGCTTCTTATGCATGCAGCAACGCATGCTCTTCTTTCTGTATCTTTTTCTTAAAATGATCATAATGTATGAATCTGTTACTAACTGGATAATTGCCTTTAGATACTTATTCATTCATATGGCAAAAACAGGATTCACATTCGCGTATAATTTTCTCGCATTGAAACAAGGTCAAACATTCCCTAATCTGATACTTTAATACGTAATATGTACTATGTAAGAAGGTGGTGGATTCATATTATGTCATTTATAATGACTTATCATGTTTGAAGTCATGGTCCCGTTGGGTTTCATGTATATGTAAATATATATGACCTCGTACATAAACTGCCGTTACTATTATATGTAGTTGTATTGTAGTATATATTTTTGTTTTGATATTTTCCGTTTGTGTTAATTAAACTTCAAACATCTTCAAGAGGCAAAACAATATTAACTTTGTTCAAGTTTAATTATTTTTTTTTTTTTTTGGTTTTTTCTTTATTTATTTGTTTCTCTTTATAGATGCCCATCACTAAAATTTAAAAATAGATTTATAGAAACACATAAATACTATCTTTAAATGCCCCCAAGCATTTCCGTTGAATGACTAATCCACCTTATACAAACGATTCTTAGTAAATACTTTTAGTATCCATTGATTTATAATTATATAATTAACCACAACAAACTAACTGATCAATACTCATTATGGAAATCATCAAAAATCATCATCATGAATTCAATGGATGCATTGCATTGAAGACATTGATTGTGTTTGATATCTTAACACTTAATGTGATTAATAACTTCAGATTAGTGAAGTCTACGCGTACTTAAATCATACGAGGTGTGGCTATAAAAAACTAAGATTCTGCAACATGATTGATCAATCGATGGCATAGCTTTTGCTGCCACTCCCAAGCATTCAGACAATTAGACAGACCTTGGTCATCGTTTGTATAATGCATTAACTAATGTATATATATATACATATCTGATAAGTATTTTAATAGAGCAACGAATGCAGTCAGATTTCATAGCATACGAGTATTTAAATAAAAGGTACTTCTGAATTTTATCTTTTATTAAAAGAAATATAAATTTGGCAAAATTGTTGACCACATGATGATAAAAATAATGACAAAATCTGTTATCTTAACTGATCCAATTAATTTAAATATTAATTTTGTATTAAATGAATCAAGATTTCAGACTAAACTACGATTCATACCATAAAGGACCTTACAGAAGAAGACTTCTAGCAGAGTTTCAAATAATACAAAATTGACATAGAAAATTAAACAGATAGTGGTAAAGTGCATATTGAAGGGATTAATAATATAATAATATCCAATTAAATATATATAATGATTGACAGAATTAAATTTAACAAGAAACAAGTTGTTGAAAAACTCACGTTACCGATTAAAACGATTTCACTCATCATGGCAGATGTCGAGTTTTTCATTTTGTACAAAAAAAGAAGTGAAGACTTTCTACACAAATGATTCTGTGAAGTGTTTCCTATTCATACCTATTAGTTGTCCTCTTTATAAGACTATACTTGCAACTTCTAAGATTTAAGTTATTTATTTATGTAAAATAGATCTAAAAGTTTTTAGGCACACAAAATTTAGAAAAATATAATAAAAATATATATACTCATTATTCAATATAATAATCATAATTTAATTCCATAAAAAAAATGGTTTCTTTTTTTTCACTTAAGTATTTACTTCTATTAAAAACTCTCAACATCAACAAAAATATTGATAATTTCAACAATTCAATATTTCAATTTCATACATTGAATTTTAACTTATTGGATATATTAAGAAAAGATCATTAAGAACAAGAAAAAAATGGTATCATACTCGTACTTTCAAAAACCCATTTATTTTTACAAATATATGTAAATATGTTAATATATTTATTTTCAACATCTTAATTATCATTACAAATTTCGTAAGTAAAACGATTCCTATTTTATTACGAGTATGTATATTGAAACCATGTTTGGTTGGGAAATAATTTTGCTTTAGACCAAAATCAATTCAGTTTAATAAAGTTTCAGTTTCATTTGGAATACTTACATAGATTAGATTAGATTACAGACTCTTTGAAAAGCTTTTAGACAACTTAATTATAAGAAAAGAAAAAAAAATCAATAGAGTCAATGATTTAACCTATCATTTGACCTATTTTTTCTCTGTTTAAATATATTTTTATAGTCTTTTGTTAATTGTGTTTTATATTTTTCATGAATAGTTTCCTAATGAACCCACATCCAAATAATAAAAAAAATAAAAAAATATTTAAAACATTTAAGGAAAAGAAGAAGAAATAAATTTAACTTTGTTAGTTTCACTTAAAAGTAACATACACTACGTTTAAGATGAATTGATCCAAGAAAAAAATCTGTGAAAAAGAATTAAATTGTATAAGGAACCCTGAAAACAATGCCGATCGTAGCCTATGCTATATGTAGGGTCTCCAATGCCGGTAAGGTCAAAGGCGATCAGTGAAGATATTAACAGTCTAAGGTCAACATCAAAATTTGTCAATCTGTCCTTCCTTCATGAAAGAAAGAAATTCACAAAGTAACTGATGAACGAACTTGGTTCATTTTTATAAATATACTTATTTGTTATGGGGGGGTTGTGTCTCCAAAGTCTATTTCTATACGTTACAAATATCAGACTAAAGTGATAATTCATTTCACTCTACTATATTTTGAAGTGAAATAAATCAACTTAATAAAAGAAAAAGAAAAATTATAACAAAATTTAGCAACCGGCAACAAAACATTCAAAATAGTATAATGAGCTTGTTCATCTCGACTTTTCCGGCTTTCATATTAATGACAATCATTAAAACTTTATGATACACCCAAATACAATGGGCTGACAACATACATTATTTAGGAATACATTTTGACAAGAAATTACTATAAACAAAATCAATAAAACCATTTGTACCTTATACGCACTTATAAATAGAAAGTCAAAGTTATCAACTCCCAATAAACTGATAATCTTTAAAACCATCTTTAGTCCAATTTTAATGTATGGGTCTTCTGTTTGAGGTAGTTGTGGATCAACACATATAAAGAAACTTCAAGTATGCCAGAATAAACTTTAAGACTACTTACCCTATTACACAAATACAAACTATTATACTTTCATATAACGGCAGGTGTACGAATTATCAATATTAATATTTAAATTCATAAAATCTCTCGTTCTATTTATTTAGTTCTAAGTTAGCATTTAAGTGATCAATATTAAGGTTTTCTTCTCACTTACGAAATTAAACAATATAATGACTTATGAAAATGACTTATATAAAGTCAATAATGACTTTTTATGTACATATTTCAGTTGAAAGTATCTGCTAAACTCTGTTTATATAATTAAATTATATATCATCAGCTTTAGTGAAAAATTTATATATATAAACAAAAGGGAATAAAGCACAAATAAAAAAAATTAAAAAAAAAATTAATGACAATGATAATCATCATCATCATCACACTAACAATGATGTGCTTAATAATGATGAAGATGATGATGATTACGATAGTAGATAATACTGAATGAAGATCGTAAAACAAGATTTTTTTTATTTGTTTAAATGCAGTAAACTGTGAAGAATGGAAAAAGACAGAAAAATAGTAATTTTGATGAATCCACTAAAATTTCGATCTTGTCAATTTGTTTAAATGATTTAAATGATTGAATAAAGAAGTTAACATGTAAAAAAAAAAATGAAATAAAAATTAATTAAGTTGTCATTATTAAGTTTAAATAAAAATTTATACATACAATTAATATAAAATAATAAATTTTAATTGTGATTATCATACTTTGTATGTATAAATTTCACTTTCATTAAATTCAGGGTCCCGCTATTACTAAGCTTACGCTGTCCATTCGTCCGTCCGTCCGGAGAAGCATTGTTCTTTAATTTAATCTTTTGTTTAATTTTTTTTTTTGTTAGTATATTTTTAAGCTGTTAATTGTTGTATGTTTTTAGGCTGTTAAATATCCACATAATAAAATATTTTAAGCAAAAAATCTTGTACGATGGTACGGAACCCTCCGCGTGCTGATTTTTTTATTCTTCTCTGCCCTTCAGTCTCTCTGGATACTGCTAAATACTACTGGTGACTGACCCTGGACATAAGATTGAAATGGCAGGCTGATATCAGTCGCAAGCATCAGCTACTTGGTATTAAGAATAGCCCCTTGACTAAAATTCTTTGACACAAATCAAATGTTCATTCTGTTTTATAAAACAATATACAATTCATTTCAACATTGAGTTCTTCTTTTATTTATTTATTTTTTTAATTATTTATAAACAGTACATTAAATTTCATTTCATATCCATTCAATTCACACGGCTCACGCCAATCAAGAATAACAGAAACCTTAGAGAGTTCATTATATTACTTATAATATTGTGTTAAAGCATTGCATCTATCTAAGTTTCATTGTTCCAATAATAAAACTTTGGAGCGTCTCATAAAATCCCCGTCAACAGAGAATAGTTGGAAAATAACGTTTCGCACTTTATTTCAATACTTCAATACAAGGTTACCCAATTCTCTGGATGCAAATTCATTAAATTCCTATATCGCTCACTTCAGCACTTTGCCCGAAATGATAAAACATTCCGATGGTTTTCATTCGTGCACCGTGCAATATGTTTTTTAAACGACCGATCAAGCCTACAGTTATGGTAAGTGGAGACACATTAAATAAAAATGAATGGAATGAATTCTGATATTTAAAACACTTAGTGCTCAGTTTATGAAACTCTGCTTTATGCCGTTTTTATTGATACTTGATTTTTGCTATCGATTATCTATCACTTTGGTGACTGATCTCAAATCACGCTAATTTTATTCTCACTTCATTATCACTTCATCTTAGAAAGATGTTATCCAGAATTTTCTTGTGTATGTTAATTTATAATAAATTTAGAGCCAAGTTTTTTGTCCATGATAATTGTGATGCTGATGATGACAATTTTTTTTTGATTTACTTTATGTTTACAGTGGCAGTGACCACAAACAAACTCACACCGTCAGTCAGTCAATCGCAATCGCAATCATTAAAATAAGATAAAAACAAAATAAAATAATAATAAATTTAGTTTTGTAAATGAGTAAAACTTGTTTATGCGTGTTAAAATGTGTATATCGTTGTATGTTGTTTTTGCGGCATGGAGTGCGAGTCTTGAGTCTCTTCGTCGTGATCGTGGTTTTTACTTCAACCTTAGTGGGTTTAAAAAACATGCTGCACGCAGACTTTTAGTATAAATTGGTCAGTTCGTTTAGGGATCAGCATCAGTTTCAACGGTATCTTCGTGTAGCACAGTTAACCATTCAATCTAACTAAATTCAACATTAAAATGGTTAGTAACACCACCATCAAAAGATGATCAAGAATGATCATCAATATAAATCTTTTTTTATTGTGCAACAAATTTGAAGCAAAAGTCCTGCATAATATAAAATATGCATGGACCATTAAATGATCCAAGAAATAATAATAATAATTAGTGCCAGTGAAGTTTTGTGATCTCATACTTATTTGGATTCGATTTCAATTTTTACAGAAATTCTTTATTGTTGCCGCCACTTTCGCGTTCTTCGCTTACGCTTCAGCTGATGTCAGCCACTTGGCTAACCGCTATTTGCCACCTGCCCAAAGCTACCAATCACCACCAATTCAACAAAGCTACCAATCACCACCTATTCAACAAAGCTACCAATCACCACCAATTCAACAAAGCTACCAATCACCACCAATTCAACAAAGATACCAATCACCACCAATTCAAAGTTATCAGTCGCCATCAATTCAAAGCTATCAATCGGCACCATCAAATGAATACTTGCCACCTGCCCAATCTCACTCCGTAGCATCCATTCAACAAACTTACTCTGCACCTTCAGTCAGCTACTCAGCTCCCTCGGTGAGCTACTCTGCTCCTGCCATCCAACAGACTTATTCTGCTCCAGCTGTACAACAATCATACTCAGCCCCACCATCCAACGAATACCTGCCACCTGGTCAAAGCTACTCAGAACCAGCTCCAATTCAGACTTACTCGGCTCCATCTGAGCATACCTCATATGCAGCTCCATCGACGAGCTATGCTGCTCCATCTGTGAGCTACTCTGCACAATCTGTACAGACTTCTTACTCAGCACCATCCATCAGCTACTCCTCATCATCATCTGGAGCTTCTGCTGATGTTGGTACTCAATATGCTTCCAATGGTGGTTATGTCTACAAGAAGAAATAAATCCGTCTGAAACTAATCTAATTTCATAAAGATTGTTACACTTCTTTGTTTTCCATTTTCTATTCATTATTCTTTCTAAATACTCTCTATCTATCCAACAATCTATCTTTGTTATATACATATATTGTATAATAATAAATAAATGCATATAGTTAGTGCTTAAAAAAATACTTATAAAGAGACTCATCAAAATTTTTGTCGATTCATTCCAAGGTTTTATGATTCACACTGTGAATTCAAGAAAATTATATAATAGTAAATGGTAAAATTAATGTGTCTGTTAAATTAATTAATTAATAATAATTAAGTTTCATACTTAAAATGTCTACATGATTTGCTTAAAACTACAACGATTATTTGTTTAAGGTTAAAGGAAGTATGAATGAATGAACAAAATTATCTTACATAGATCGTGGGAATGGAATTTATTCTTAGAATTTAGACAATATCATATTTTTTTATATTTCATATTTCTTTTTAAAGACTATTGTAGTCTTGTTTGTATTGTTTTTGTTTGTTATTGATTATCAAAGGTCAAAAAACTCATAAAAATTTTAAAGAATATTGCATTTAATTTCATAATTGGAAAAAACCCGATTATTGGTCAGTAGCGGAATTCTCTTCATTTCTATTCAATAATATAGTTTATTTAAGCTTTTTAGAGAGGGAATTTTTAAACAAAAACTTTATAATTTGTTCATATTTTTCTAATCATCTAACGTAGTCAAAAAAAAATACATTATTATAATTATAGATTCCGCTATCGCTTTAAGTAATGAGTCTGTCGAAATCAAAACCGGTGACATGTCATTCACAAAATTTTATGTTTTCATTAATCATATTTTATAATCTCTTTTGACCATAAATGATGCAAATTTTCTATGTACATACTATATTTTGCGATAGTTTGTAAATTATATCTTAAGGCTTTATAAAGTTTTTTTGTGGGAGATATTTCTGATTTCTGTTTTGTTACACCAAAAAAAAAAAAAAAAAAAAAAATTACTAACTGATTGATTAAGATAAAGTGAGAGTCAAAGATCTATAATAAAATCGGAAATCTATCATCATTTTGTTTTGTCTTTGTTTCTTTCTTCGATTAATACGAAAAGAAAGTCAAGAAATTTATTATGTAATGGCGCGGCAATGAAGCTCTTACTTCATTTCATTGAACATATGTAGGTCTCACCTTAGGTTAGGTTAGGTTAGTTTGGCCGATCAAAAGATCTCACATAGAGGTCCTTAGTTTTGCCATAGGTCTCACCTTAGTTCCATCAATTCAATTCATCCTTAATTCACTAAATGTATTCTATGGTAATTGGTCTTGACGAATTCATTATCGTTTAATATTCTTCACTCAGTGAATAAATAGTATTATAAGTTTGTCATAAAGTTTGTAACAAACGGAAAGAGACATCGGAGACCCCATTAAGTATGTATGTATATATATTCTTGATCAGCGCCGTCTATTGAACGAATCGTGAAGAGTATTACAACTTCGGCATAGCCAAAGTTAATCATTTTTAAATTTTTTCTCTACATTCACGCATATCATGTGAACTGAGTTCCCAGTTCGACTTATGTCCTGCTGATATTTGTTCAACTTTTAGTTTTGTCAAGCATTGTCAACTCGAGTGCTGCGTTATAGTCTCAGAGTATTGTGTTGAAGTGAAGTGAAGTGAAGTGATGGGATGTGAAGTGAAGTGAAGTGCCAAGTCGCATAATCCACTCTTCAGTGACTTCAAACTGTAGTACATTAATCAGTTTTTGTAGCTCGTTTATTACTCACTCAACTTTCTACTTTCCACTTTTACTATGTACAATATATAATTTTTTGCATTGCTGCTGTCGTGTTGACATAAACTACGCTTAGTTATTATCCTTAGCTCGCTAGTCTGCTAAACGTTTAGCGTTGGCTCACATTAATCAAAACGAATGTGTCCTTTGACAAATCAACGACATTAGCCGAAAGGAAACAAACAATAGAATCCTCAGCGCAGTAACAAAAGACAAAACAAGACAAGACAAGACAACACACCAAACACAATACACACTCATCAATATTGGAGAAAAGAAGTAAAGAATAGAGTGAACGAGCGCTAAAAGTCGCCCAAAAGGATAACAAAAGGTAACCAAACAAACACAAGGGACTATTCTTGTTATTAAGCAACATTTTAGTGTCCTTCATACTTGAATGAGTGAGTGATGCTAGTATCAAATATAAGAAGAGAAAGCTCTTCTGCATCATCATCATCATCATTATAATCATCATCATCATCATAAACATTATAATTATCATCATAAACATCATTATTATCATCATTATGTTTACGAAGCTACCTTGACAGACAAGTGAAAGTTGAGAATCTGTCAAATGTAAAAGACCAAAAAGGCCAACAAAAAAAACAAAAACAAAAACAAAAAAACATGCTGACATTAAACAAAAACCTGTTTGCTGTAAAATGAACAAAACAGAAAATAAATTGCAATATTTCGTGAAAGTAGATACCCACGCAAAGTATGCAACGAAATTTGAACACATCTTTGTTGATGCTCAACATGACATCGTAAACATAACTCACTCACTCACTCACTCACTAACTCAGTCATTCAACATGTTTTCTATCTCTCTCTCTCTCTCTCTCTCTCTCTCTCTCTCTATTTCTACCATTTTATACACAGTTAAACAAAATTACACGCTTAAATAAATAATTTAATGCTGATTAAAACGGAAAACTAAACTGAATTCATACGCACATGCACACGAATATAGAACACAAATGCAATGCAATGCAATGCCATACTACATACAATGCCAAAATGCCAAAGTCAGATTGCAATAGTTTGCTCCAGGGACAAACCAATATATAACATAGTTCATACTATGTATAAGTTTCCCTAGATTTCAGCAGATGTTGGCTGGCTGTGTTTAGTGTAAACATTTTAATTGAAAATTGTAGAACCACCGCCGCAAAGTAAACATGTTACAACTCGTTAACTGAATATGCAACCAATTGTCTAAGTTATCTTTTATATAGTTTTATATTCGGATGTAGCGTGAGTTTTTCGCGGAAATATCAACATGAAAATAATTCCGAGAAATTACAATTAAAATTTGTAACTTTTCAAAAGCAAAACTGGTGCAAAAAATCAATGAACATTGAAGGACTTCAATGCCATTCATTCATTGAGTACAATTTTGGTTATTTGATTTATTTCATTTTTCAGAATACATAAACAATTCAATTATGGAATAAGTGTTTTTATATAATATTTCGTAGTAAGATCAATAACAGATTATTAATAAATAGTTTCACTTACTAAAACATTTATATATGAAATTGAATTCAAACTGAATTATTTAAGTACCACATTTGTTAGTAATATTAGACTATTTATAGTTTGGTAACTTTTATTTGAATTTAAAGTGATGTAAGATGATTATTTTATCAATTTTATTTTTTGTGTACTGGTTTAAGCAATTCAAAATATCATAATAATTTTTATATAGTAAGTTCCATGGTTAGTAACATTTGCTAACACTGAATTCGATGTTTTATTTAGCAAATATCAGTATAAATCAAAAGGAACTTCGGACTTGAAACACTATGTACAGTTAGTATAAAACAACTTGCTTTGCTACTCCACGGCAAAATTTCATCAAAATCAGCATTGCAAGGGACATGACTCACAATTCAAAAATAAATGTTGATTGATTTGAAAATATGCCTCTAAGCTTTATATGCAAAATTTGATGTTACTCACAATAAAGCTTCTTATCATTCAGTAATTCGATTTTGAAGTGAATGAGTGACTTTTATGTGATGCTTGCACAACACTTTCAGTCTACGATTTTATTACATCTACTATAGATTAGAATAAATCCATGTATCTTTGCGTATTAAAACATACATGGATTTATTCCCAGCTTCATCATTGATTTGATAGTGGTGAAAGTTATGTGTTCTTGTGTTTTAGGCCATGTTCCATAATTATTTTCTTTTTTTTTTTATATTATTATTATAATTTATTTATTTTCACTTGAAAAATTACTGTCAGATTAAAAAAAAATTATAAATTACACTTAAAGTAGGATTAAAATTAGACTTAAACTAAATAATTTAATTACAAAAAAGAGAAAAAAAATGTATTAAAAAAAACAAATTAATAATAAGAAAAAAATAAAACTCCTGCCTCTGACCCGATGAGGAAAATTTATTTACCAGGATAGCTAGCTATGCCACTACTCACAGCCATATGTGGTCAGAGCCATATAATCTACCCACTACAGACATGACATACATCAATATCTAATACATCTAGATTCCAGTATGATCAGGAATACCATAGGCAGCGAAGGACGATGGAATTAATCAATGAGGGCCATATCTCAGGCGAGAGAACGTGATAGAACTTATTATATAATGTGCATTAAACTCGCAAAGGATTGTGTTGGGCATAGCTTTTCTGGTAGGACGACTAGATACAAAAGTTTAAGTGATTTCAAAGCTCAGTAAATTTAAAATTTAAAAAAACATGTTTTTGGTATAAGGGTCATTAAATTCAAAAGACCAACATTTAATGAAACTAAAAACATCCTTCACCTTATTTACGATAGAAGAGATATGCTGTTTAAAACACACCTTGGGATCAAACTTGTAAATACTAAATTAGTTGATTGAAAAAGCGACTAAAAATGTGGGTGAATGGGCTGGGCAACGTTTTAAAGTGCCAAGTTATATGATTTATGGGATTAAGATTCATATCAAACTCTAGAGAATCTTTCTAAATCACGGCAAATATCTGAACAATGTATTCATTGCACTAAATGCCATAGGTATGATCCAGGAAACGGGAATATGTAATCCTTATTCATCACATAGCATTATTATAGATGCACTATAATGCTTATTCAACATTGATAATGCGGTTTTGTTATAAGGAGAAAATTGTTTAAAAAAATAGGAACCTACGACCAAAGCTAATAAATTTTTTTTATTTTTATTTTGAAGCCTCAGATTTTATATGAGATATAATGCAGTATGGAATCTGAACCTCGTATTCGATGACATACAGTTTCCCTGGAACGAATTAACCACAAAATACGAGATTCAATTGTTTAAATATTAAATTTATATCTGACATCAATTCATCCTAGTATTGTATTTTATCATGTTAAGGTTTCATATTTAACTTCCTACTATTTACAGTACTTTTCATCGACCTCTTTATTCCCGTCTATTTCCCCAATTGCATCACCTACATGAACAATTTCATCATGAATTTATTTGTTTTAAAGTCAAAGTCTTGTCATATTCAGGTGGCACAGACAAAAAACAAAAAAAAAACTACATACATCACATGCATGATGTAGATAGTTTTTTTAAATAAAATCCCTGGAAATTGTTTTACAAAAAATACTTGTAAATACAAAAAAAACTATTTTGTATGTAAATTGCATTATAATCATTTAAATGAATTTTTCATTTTTTATTTGAAAAAAAATGCATAGAATTCATTTTCATTTTATTTACATTCACACACAGATGCATTCACAGAACATATGAGTCCAAGCCATGCCCAAAATATATAAAATAAATACCATTTTTATGTACACTTAATTTGCACAAATTACATCTAAACTTTTTCAATTCAGTTTTTTTTTTTTTTTTACAAATACTTTTATTGTTTGTTGTATGTAGTGTTTTCCCATTTTCAATTTTTTTGTTTTTTCATTTTATTTTTTTATTTTATGTTTTTGTTATTGTTTTATTTTGTAATTATAGTAGCAAAACAGTAAATTGATTAAAAGTTTGTTGGCTTACAGCTGTCGAGTTGATATTGTCTTTACACTAGTATTCTATGTTTCTAAAATGCACAAAAGGTATGCAATTCAAAAAATTTACTATTATTATTATTAAGCATTATTTTCAATGTCTTCCAGGCATTTACATATACATAGTATTAGTATTTGAATGGCTTTGTGTGTGTGTGTGTGTGTGTGTGTGTGTGTGTGTGTACATATAGTTTTATGCCAACAACAAGTAGTAACAAATTTATTGTCAAAAGGATCCTACTGCTTCAGAAGTAAGCCAAGAGCGAAAGCTAAATTGTGCAATTTGCCAAAACGCTAAACACCGTTGGCTGTTGATAGTTGGTTGATGTTGCTGGTCATTTCCTATTGTTTTGTTGTTCCTTGTTTATTGTTGATTAAATTTTTGAAACCTTTTTTCATCCACTTCATCCTCTTCATCTCAATCTCTTATCCCCACACATCCTTTGGTTAATACTTAGTAAATACTTTTAAAATTTAATTTTATTTGTTGCATTTTTTTGGTTTCCCTTTTTGAACTAGAGAAGAGTAACACATTTTTGGCAACCTTAGGGTATTTGGCCTCAAAGGTAATTTACCCAAATGAATAAAGTAACGAAGACCAAACAGAAAATAACAAAAATTAATTAATTTTTTGTTGGATTTTGATTAAAATGAGTCAAAACAATGTGAAACTAAAATTATTTACTATTTCAACTTTAAATGCAAGTTAAGTCAAAAAGGCTCAAAAACTTAAATTTATTTTTAGTTTCTGCCTTTAGAGAAAGTGTGTGTGTGTTGCCTTTCATTATACATACAATAATATGTATTGTATATCAGAGGACACACAAAACTCATGTTCAACATTTTAAACACTTTGGCTTTAGACATTAATGAAAACATTTCTGACATGCAAAAGCTACGCACAAATACACCAAGCACCAATTTTAGCTTAAGTTTTCATATACTCGTATGCAAATGTTCATTAGCATATAAGTATTACTATGTGTGTGTGTGTGTGTGTGTGTGTGTGTGTGTGTGTTTGTATTTGAAGATTTAACTGTGTCTGTAAGCATATGCAAAGAACATGAGTAGTTTAAAAAATCATTAAATTTGAAATCGTGCATGGCTGTCAGACATCTCAGTCATTCAGTTTCAGTTTGGCTCTGCTCAGCAATAAACTGTCGAGCAACATAACTGAAAACTGAATGAGAGAAAGCCGACAGCTTGCCAAGCAACTGTCAACTGTTGTTTTTGCTGTTACTGTTTATATATTAAATTTGTATCTGTTGCTTATCTTTTGGCTGCTTTTGCTTATGTCAGGATTATGAGTTGTCATATTATTTTGTTTGCTTTGAATTAAATTGCCATCGTTATGTTTGCATGTATCTACAATACTCGTATATGAGAATCACTGAGTATAGTTAAATGGGTGTGTACGTGGCATGTCAACTCAGCTCAGTTTATTTTATTTGATTTTCTTTGAATGTTTGTTTTATTTATTGTTTAATATATAATTTCCAAAAATTTGATATCCTTTTAATTGACAAACATTTTTCATTTCATAATTTCATTTTTGCTTTCTGATTGGTCATCACATTTTTTTTTTTTTAATCTCATTAATTTATCATCACCTACTCATGTTGCCAAGACTCGTTGACAATCATTTGATTTTCATTCCTCTCAAATCTCTAAAACTTCAACTTTTTTTTTTAAACTTTTTACAATTGCCATGTCAACCAGTCGCCTTAAAGTTCAAAGTACAAAACATAAATTGAAGAAAAAACTATAAAACCAAAAGAATTTTTTAAAAAAAGAAAAATGCCATTTTCGTGGAAATTTGTAAAAATGTTAATTTCAGCGCATCATAAAGGAAACTCAAGCAAAAGACACAAAACTGACATCATAATGTAATGGCAAAAAAATATGTTTTTCGCCTTATGAACATGGACAAAATATAGTCATAAAACATGGTCAAGAATGGACGACGACGACGACAGCGAGAATGATGATGTCGAAACTCTCTGTACTGGTCAAAATGGCCAAAAGTTAAATGACAAATAATAAAATAAGAAAAAGTCCATGGAACAAAATACACAAAATACAGAAGCAGGCAAAAGAATGTACAAATAGAGCAATAAAAAAACTTTAGTGAGAAAGAAGGAGAAATGTTCAGCTGATTGATAAGCATCTAAATTAAAATGGCATAATAAAAATTACAATGGCGGTCAAGCAACCAATATAATAATATGACCTGCAAAAAGAATATGAAAAGACTCCATCTAAAGTAAGGTGCGCTAAGCCAAGTAGAAGGTAAAACGGACTATTAAAGAAACCACCACAAAGAGATACTCGTGGAATATAGAAAATGTCAGACATGAAAGCAAAAGGACACTTAAATAGCAGATGAAGCTCAGACTCAAAGCAATGACAATAAGGAACTTGAATTGCTGAATAAAGTATATGGAAAGGAGGACAAAAAATTGCCACAAAAGTTGGTCAAAAAGAAAAATGAGTGGAATTTTAAAGAACGTAAAAGCTTTGAACAGGAAAAATGAAAATTGAAGAAAACAAACAAACACAGTCAGGTGCGATAGCCAAACCAAAGGACAAATAAACAGAGTGGACAGATAGACAGAGAGAGAGAGGGAAGGACACATAAATAAAACAAGCACACAGTGAAACAGTTCGAGGGAGTCAATAGCAAACCAAGCAAAGTATAAAAATAATCAAAAAAAAAAAAAAAATAGTTAAATTTTGGTCTTACCAAAATTTTTATACACTTCATGCAAAAATTGTTTTGATATCACATAATTTTATTCAGAGGAGACTATGAAAAATATATTTAGGTACAGTGTACGAGTATAATAAAGAGGGGATTAGTATAATGACTTCAGTAGTCCAAGACTTATGAAGGCTGTAATGAATGATTTGTATAAATGCTGAATTAAGATCAGGTGCAGCATTTTTATTCCAAAAGATTCTATGAACCATGGATGTGGACCCATGGTTGCCTTTAGCATGATGCATGATGGCTGTACATCTTATGAAGGCTGTGACTGAATGATTGTATAAAATTTGTTGCCCTATAATAACAGAATGATGGACTCGTGATGCCACTTTATACTCTGCCTGATCTCGAATTCATCTATCTTCATATGTCTAACAAACATCTGGCTAAAGTGAAAATACACAGCAGTATAATATAACTGATTGTAATCTAAATTTAACTTTGAAAGAAAAAACACAAATTTATTTTTACTAAAATAAGAAAAAGAATATCTTAATTGAACAGGTGTAACGCACATTATTTGCTGCTAATGGCAATGGATATTTTAAGGCTAACTAAACTAAGATACTATACGATGTTTTCCTTTGAGTTCCTTTCTTTGTCTTCTTCTGGTTCATTCTACGAATTTTTTATCATATTTTCACTTTAATATTTCAAAAACTTTCACCATCGAAAACAAGAACAGAAACAAGGGAGAAAACATCAAGCAGAAAATTTGCAGAAAATTGCTAATTAATGAAAAATATTTTCACTTTTTTATCTGACAAACTTTTGATGAACCGAAAAGTTGATCATTACAAAATCCCCCAACATGATTAACTCAATTATTATTTAATTAGTGAAAATGAACAATCACATAATTACAATATGTATGAAGTAAGTATGTTCTGACACCACAAAAAAATACAAAAAACAAAAAAAAATAAACAGCACGCGCAACATCATGCAACATAAAATATGTACAAATAGTATAAAACACGCCAACAAATCAAACCATAGAACCAAACATTACCAGTGAACCAATGCCAACTCAAATGTCAGAGTCAACAAAATCCAACATCAAAGTATCAATAATTAATCGCTTCGAAAATGTTTTTCAATTTTTTGCTTCATTAAGTTATTTGGCTTTCTCGAAATCTCGCTCTTGACGCCTTCCAGCTTGGATACTCTGAATCAATTCTATCCTGAGTCCTGATGAATTGAGTCGCGTTAAAGCTTCCATCATATAGTACAATAACAAAAATAACAAATGTTTGTTTTTACACAACAACAATTCAAGAAATCAAGAATTATTACAATAACAGAGTCATCTCAACCCCACTAACAACTCACTGTTGAACATCTTTCTAGCATAGACTACGACTAGTGAATATTATTGTGCTAGTAGGATTTTGAAAATCACTCAATCGGTTTGTCAGTTCATCATTAATTCAACCATTTAATCAATTATTCAATCATTCATTGGGCATTTGTTTGTTTACTTTGTTTCGAGTGTCGCACTACAGAGACACTGAATTTCTACTATATAAGTAGTACCATTTCTATTTCTATCTGTAAGTTAGTCCATTCTATGTACTTTCGAATAAAATGAATGAATCTATTTGTAGTGACTCCTCTTTTTTTTTTTTTTTTCTTTTTATGACTTTCGCTTTCGATTAAGCCAAGTTAATGCATTTTGTATTAACTTTTGTTTACTTTTATGTCACCCTCCTCCCCAAACACTGAATAAACTGATAAATTATTTCTACTTATTTTTTTTCTAATGGATTTAATGTACTTACTTAGTAAACAGTTTTAATGTCTTAAGTTTTAAACTAAAATTGTAAATTGTAAATTGTGTGCGACCAACCAGGGAAATTCTATTGGTTACTCTTGGGAAGAATTGTATTTATGGTGTTAAGTTGAGTTAATTTAAGATGACGAAATGAGAAACAATATAAATGAAGAAAAATTTGTGATTGAATTGCTTTTTTTTTTTTAAAGACTACCGAATTGATATTCTAATCAATAAACAGAAAATTGACAAAAGCATAAAGTTTAATACAAATGACAATGAAGATTGTTTCCGTTGCCATTTAAAATAGTATTGAGATCTGAACAGGTACCAAGTTCCTTAAAATAAAAATTGTTATTTGTCATAAAATAATTTTTGTAATTTTCATTGTTGCTATTTCATTTATAACTTGTTTCCAACGTTCCAAGTCACCTAGAAGTGATGTAGGCTTTTGATGGGAAAATTATAGTGGATTTGTTCATTACTTTTGTGATGGGTTCAATGGGACATTATCATCACCTTATCATTGGCGACAAATATAAGTGCTGCTCCTTTGGGCTGCTGCACATGGGACTTCGTTGACTTGACTCGATTCCTTGATGTCCCTCTCCAATTTCTAATCATTAACTTTTTCATATACGAGTAATCTTCTTCTATTTAATCAATCCATTTTGATCTCGGTCTGCCTATGCTTTGTTCATGAATATCGTGGCATTCACAGTTTTCTTCTGCGCTCTTGAAATGTGATCTTATTAGACACGCAAAATGGTAAGTGTTTGGGTCTAATAGTTTTTGATGTCTGAGTAAGTAAAAAGTAACTCAAATGGGTTCAAGTCGCACTTTCTTATTGTACAATTATTTTATGACAAGGGAAGATAATAAATACCTCTTGTCATCATGGTCACCGGTGGACCTATTGTGACAACCCTTGTAATCACAGTTGCTCCGATATCCTGGTATTCATCAAGAGTTCCACAATCTTCTTTATATTGGAATCTCAGAAACCGGAGTCTGGTCCAGATTATTCCCTTACAGTGGCATTGCCTAGTATATTGAACATTGTAACTAATACGCATATTGCTTAGATGTTTAAACATTCTGCTATGGTCAGTTAAGAATCCCGAAACTAACCCTATGCATATTAGTCCCAGTATTTCCAGTGTTTTTAGCGTGAGCTGGTTGCTACTCTAATATTTTCCGGAATTTGTAGGGCAAACATACTAAAATTACTTTCTTAATTAAAATTATTAAAAAATATTGATTAAAAAAAAATTACAAATAAAGTAATAGATTTCAGAAGTAGAAAAAAAAGTGCCTCTAAAAAGTAATCCAATGCTGTTTTCTACCCCAAGAACAACCACCTTTCATCATATATGATTACATACGTGCATAGCCAAATTAAGGTCAAAATAATATATATTGCATGGTTGTAGTTAAATATAATAGTATTGTAGTAAAGTAGAAGATTCTACCTGCTCTGCTCCTCTATAAAGCACTTCAAAACATACTAAATGGCTTAAGCAATTAAGTGGAGAATAATTTTGAACCCCAATTAAAATGGCATGGATTGCATACTTGAAACTTCTCTAACAACTGATTAAATAAACGAAATGCAAAAAAAAAAAAAATAAATAAAAAATGTAAAAAAAGGAAATTTATGCAAAGAAAATTGGAAGTAAAGAGAAGAAGAATGTAAAGAATGTGTTGGGAAAAAAATCGATTTAGCAAATAAAAACCAAAAAATATTGTATGTATAAAAAAAATCTGTTTCAAAAGCAACAACAGCAATCGGTTGAAGGAGACATGGAAGTGGACGTGAAAGTGAAAGTGGAATGAAGTGACTACTAAGTTGAAGCAATCAAATGGAAATGGTTGAGCAAAAAAAAGAAAGAAAAAAACGTTGAGCGTTGAAAACGGAAGTCATAAGGGCATATAGAATACAATAAATGAGTGCGTTGCCATTTTATTTGAATTGAACTCGCTACCAGTTGCGCTTTTACGCACAAATACACCCAGAAGCGCAATAAAAACGATGAACAAAATGATGCTAGCAAGCCTCCTTGATATTGGTAATTCTACTACCACAACCAGTGCCATTTTCGCTGAGTGCAATAGGGTCCGAACCGAACATGGCCTTCTCAATATTGATGTTGATGCTGCTGATACTGTTGATGCTGCTGATACTGTTGATGCTGCTGATACTGTTGATGCTGTTGCTGTTGCTGTTGCTGCCGCTGCTGATGATGTTCATGTTCATTGTAAACTTGAGCAAAGGACTTACATACATAAATATGCTTGAGGGGAGAGGGTCACAACTACCCTTCATACAATAAAAACAAATATATATATGTTACATATATAACAAAAAAAAGGGACCATTTTTTTCCACTTGTAGTACATTTTATATCCTTCCTGATGTTAGTTAGTCTTGTTGTTATAGTACGAGTACATTGTTGTATGTGAATATTGCACAATATAAATTTTGTTTGGCTATGTTTCTCTACCCATACATGAGTATATATTGCTGTGTGTTTAGCTTATATTGAAATAAATTATGATAGTGAAAATCAAGCAAGAAAATATATAGCAGACATACATGAATGAACGAATAAACGAATGAGTATTCAAGGACACACGCACAGAATTTAGGATAGAGTAGTCAGTGAGTGGAAAGTGTGAGATCGGAGTGAGTCAGCAAATGATATTGGCAGGGCGACGCGACGCTTATTTTATTAAATTTAGCAATTACGAGTTACCAGTTAGTTTAGTTTAGTTTCGTTTCGTTTACTCTTCATTCAAAACTGAAACCATCCACATTCTCATTCTCAAAGCATCTGTAGACCAATGTAGAATGGAATGAACGTTCAATGCTTACAAGTTGTCACGGAAATCAAAACTGAAACCGGATGTGCATGCCAAAAATGCCGGAAATTAAACTATTTGCCAGACTTCTACTACTAATACTATGACTACATGATGATGTTGGTGTATAAAAGTGAACATAAATGAATTTATTTTTTCTCATTTCATGATATTCTTTCTTCATTGAAATTCAACCATTCAAACACAACATGACAGTAGCAGCAGCATGAAGAGTGAAAGTGAAAATAATGAAATAATAATGTGAAACGAAAAATAACCCAAAAATGGAAAAATAAAAAATGTTATTTTACAAAAACTTAAAGCAAAAGGAAATGAAATGGAATATAACATTCTGTAATTAAATTATTGCTTACCTTCAAAGCCTTCAAGTGAAAGTAAGCGCACTCAATGAGCCAACATTCTTACTTTAGTTCAGTTCAGTTCAGTTTAGTTCAGTTTGTTTTAATTCTTTTGAAAAGTTTTTGTGCTTTTGCAAAATTATTTCTTTCTTTCTTTCATTCTTTCATTTATTTCTATTATACATAGTACTTATACTTGATATAATGTTCAAGGTACTTTACACAGAAAGGTCACCAATGAGTTTCGTTAAATACACAAATACAATATTATGTTTGTTTGTTGCTCAGGTATTTTATGTAGCTTTATCATGTCATTGTCACAAATATTTCAAATATTTTTTAAAATACAAACAAGCAAACAGATGAATAGATATTTTAACACTAAAACACACATTTTGCCAACAACAACCGACACCATTAACACCAACAATCAAATAATAACAATGAGAAAATGTTGCTTGGTTGAAGAAAGTCAACAACAATAATAATATTATAATAAACACTGAAATACTATTATGATGGAATAAATCGCACGCACAAAAAAAAATGGAAACAACGAACCGTTTGAATTAAAGCCTTCGCCTTGCGAACATTAAACAAAATATTGTATACAATTTATTTGTATATACACATTGTTTATGTATAGTTATGTGTGTGTTTGTATTTACTCACACACACACACTTACACATTAGATGGTGAAAGCGAATAACAAAAGTTTAACAAAAACACATTGCAAAAAAAGTTGTTTGTTTGTTTGCTTGTTTGTTAGTTTCTTCTTAAATGGTCTACGTAGAGGCCTTTAATGTTTCTTCAACTATATTTTTAACAATGGCCACCTTCACCTTCACTTTCACTGCCACTTCCACTCTCAATTCCACAACCACTTCCTTTTCTTCAGCGTTCTACACTGAATGACTGACTGACTGGTAAAGTGCTTTGCTCTGTTCTGTTCTGTTCTGTTCTGTTCTGTTCTGTTCTTTTCTACTCTACTGGTATAAGGTACTTTAGAGTTGGTGAGTTTATTTGATTGTTTGTTTGTATATGCACAGGACACTGGCGTCCTTTATTCTGCCTGCAATGAGCAGCTTCCGCGTTTTGTGTCCTGACCACGAAACGGCTCAACTCGAACTGTGAAGCACTCAGCTGCTGTTGCTTCCGACAGCGACAGCGACATCAACATAGACGATTACAGCAAGCGACATTGGTAACGATACCGACACCGACGAAAACGAATTGCGAATAGCAGCATTCATTGTTATGTAGGGGAAAGGCACCAACAACAACAGCAACAGGAAAAACAACGATAACAAGTACAGCTACGATTTACGCTTACTTCGGTTCGTTCCATACGAGCACGAAGCTTAGCTTGCTTGCTTTCTCACTCCTTCGCACTAAATCACCAAAGACTCTTGCTTTCTCTTTTCTTTCACTCACTTTCTCTTTATCGTGCGTATGTGTGGGAGTGTATAGGTGGAGCAAGCAAATAATGGCAACAACAATAGCAATAGCAGCAACAACAGCAACAGCAACAGCAACAAAACAACAACAGCTGGCGCAGCATTAAAAAGTAATATCAATTTCCACCTTCAATCTGGTACTGCTTCTGTTATTGTTGTTGCTGTTGCCATTCTTGTTGTTGTCGTTGTTCTCGTTGTTGTTGTCGTTATTGGCCCACGAAGCTGCGACAAGCAACAGCTAAAGCGTTTTCCCTGGATGCAGCCGCCGACGCAGCAGAAGCAAACCCACTAAATACCTACGTGTGGAAATCAAAGGAAACCCGAAGGTAAAGTACACAGTGAAGAAGGAAAAACTTACGCATTTCTCTTTAAACCAAATGCTATGCCATCCATGGCCATTAAAAGCATGAAAGAAATGAAGAAAAACTCTACAAACGAGATTTTTGTGTAGAATTTCATAATTGTTGCATGCCATGAAGAAATATTACACGTATATTCATTAAATTACGCATACGTCATGTGTAGCGTTTAATAAGGGAAATCATTTAATACAAAATATATTAAAAAAAATATTAAATTTAGCAAAGATTTGTTTGAATAAATTTTAAAAAACTTAAAAATAATTTTAAGTAAAATATTGAATAATTATTTATTTTTTATTTATTTAATCCCAAGAATATTACAATTGATTTTTAAATTTCTAACTAAGTAGATGTTTATTTATGTAGAATTTAGCTTTCACCTGTAATATTATTATATACTCAATTAACAGAAATAAATATGAAATAATACTTCATTATTATAATAAATTTATTGTATTTAATTATTTATTTATCCTCTAACTATTTTTAATTTATTTTACAATTGAGATAAAATAATATAAAAAAAAATAATATAAAAATTTTACAGAATCAAATATTAAATTATAAAAATAAATTTAAATTCTCATTAATTTTTATTATTAAAAAAAAAAAAAAAATGATGAAAAATATTTAAATAGAAATTTCAAATTCCATAGAAAAATGAAACATAAATTTCTTTTTAAAAAATAAATAAATTATTATTTCTGAATAATAAAAATTTCTATTAATTTTTATTCCACGGAATGTAAATGGAAAAAAAAAAATTTTGATGAAATATGCAGAACTACTAACTGCAGTAAACCTTGTCTCACTCACTCACTCACTCACTCAGTCATTCACTCAGCTACTCCTCCTTTGCGATACTAAAAAAGCGCAACAGGACACAAATATTGTAATTGCGACTCAAACATGTGGTAAGCAAAGAGAAAAAAATAACATTTTGTAGAGAAAATTTATGGTAGCTGAGGAGGCCAAGTGAAACTCTCTCCAAGTCATTTAAGAGAGAGATAGCAAAAGCCGAAGTCACTATTGCCGAACACTAAAACGACGATAGATAACAAATTGAGAGAGTGGCACATTTCATTGGAAATGTTCAACTAGTTGCGTTGAAGGTAACGCGCAACAGGATATGCTGGAAAACATCGCAGCGAGAAATAAAAAAAGCAAAATACATTAACATCGCACATTGTGGCAGTGAAAACAAAAAGGAAACAACAGAAACGTAGAGACGCAACAAGAAGCATAACAGCAGCAACAGCAAGAAAGAGGAGAGATGCCTACCTACGTTCCTTGGCTTCATGATGCCTTCGAACGTTCGTATATTGTTCAATGTTCATTCGCCTGGTTTAAGGATACCAAAACAATTTGAGCATACAATAAAATTCAATAAAAATGGGCAAGGAATGAACGAATGAAAGCAAGAACAAGAAAATGTATTGTCGAAGACTCTAAATCGAAACGAAAAAAACGAAAGAAAACAAAGAATGCTAAAAAAAAAAACATAAAGGTCCAAAAGAAAACTAAGGCAAATTCACTGACACTGCGTGTTTATGTGTCAGTAGATAGAGAATGATATTCGTGTGTATGTGTAGCATAAATAAAGGTATTGCAAGAATATCAACCAAGACCAAGACCAAGACAACGACAAAGAAATCGACTTGACGATGAACGATTTCAACGACACCGTTGTCTGCGAATGATGATGGCGTTGAAAAGTTTGCGTATTAGAAAGTTATAAAGCAGACTTACCTGAACACCACTCACATATATAGAATATATACACTTTATATTGACATTGAGAACTGAATGTTGTTGGTGAATAGCTCAACAGCAACAAAAAAAAAAAAAAAATAAAAACGACAAAGCTTAGAAAAAGGTGTAGTTTGGTTTGGTTTGGTTTGGTTTTATGTATCCTTTCTTTATTTAGTTTCTTTATGCCACATTTATGCCACATAAGAAAAAATATCTTTTTTAAGAAGCAATCATTGTTTTTTGTTTCCTTACTTTAGCAGTCTGTCAATGAGTAAAGATGCGTGAGAATAGTGCGTCGCGGTTTATATGTTTTTGTGTTTTTGTTTTGTATTCTTTTGAGAGAAAAGTACCTTCATATTAAAGTTTATGGTAATCAAATGCGTTTTTGATAGAGTAATTTCAGGTTAACTTTCATCAAAAAATAAAAGGGTCCATTTGGGATCATTTTTAAGCCCGCAAAAACCGACTTGATGTTGATTTTGTTGACATAAACGAATACAAAAATTTTATTGAATAAAATGGACTCAAACTAAATAGAATAATAACAAGATATGTCATTTTATTATTAACAAAAAATCCTTCACAAAATTGATATAAAGATCATCAAATTATTGTCATTACTCATTACTTATCAATCATAAAAATTACTCATACCTAACAATTGTCTTCATCAAACACGCACAAAAACAATTAGATGCCTCCTCCTTCCATATGAAAGTATATCATAAAACTCCCCATTGACCAATTATTTCCCCATTTGCATCCTCATACACTTGTAATATGAAATAAAACTAAACAAATGCAAGTCAAAGAGTAGAACAACTTTATCGTGTAAATGTTTTTTTTTTTTTTTTTTTTTGTTTAACCACACAAAATACTTTCGGCATTAAAAAGTAGGAAAAAATAACAGAAAAACACATCGGAAAACCAACATGAAACTTCTTGACAACACAAACAAAATCAAACCAAGCGCAACTAAGCTCAAATATTTACCGATGGTCAAACGCAAGCCTCAACACTACCGACAACAAAAAAAAAAACCCAATAAAAAACAAGAATGGAAGAAAAAGTTCACTTACAAAAAATAAAAACAAAAACAGAAGCAAAAGCAAAAGCAGACAAATATAAAGAATGCTACCGCTGAAAAAATAAAAAACATGTTGCTGTTGAATAGAAAATAAAATAAAATAAAATGAAATGAAATAAAAAAGTATAAAATACAATCAAATTAAAGAGAGAATATCAAAGAAGTGAACAGGAATGAGTTGGTTAGTTGTCATCATCATTGGATAAAATATTTTGTGAAAAAGCAAGTGAACTAAACTAAACTAAACTGGACACTAAATTGAACCAATACAAGACCAATAATGTTATTGATACTGTCAGGATAAATAAGGATAAGATGAGTGTGTTTGTGACAAATAAAAATTGAAGAAATATTTTATTGTAAAAGGAATGGAAAATTATATTTGTGCACATTTTAAGTGGATACCTACACTTTGCCATGAGTTTCAATTTGTCGATAAAGAGATTGAAAAAGCACTGCATTATTGACATTCGAACTAGTAAATCAAATAAAATTCCATTAACAGGATTGCTGAACACTTACACTACAAATAGTAATATGTAGTATTAAGTAGAATAGCAAATAGGATAACTAAATATGTCATATACTATGTAGTATGATCACGATGTCCTTGCCAATAGAAACTTAGTAGATTAGCAAAATTTTATCAAAGCACTTTGCTCCAGTGAATGAAATACTAATTAAAAAGTATTGCTGCTACTGCTACTGATGCAATATCGTCATCATCATCATCAACAGCAGCAGCATCAGCATTAATTATGCAAGAAACCATTAGAAATTATATTTTCTCGACTCTTAAAATCGGATTATAACAAAAATCAACGAACCAACTATAGAATGAATGAATGAATGAATGACAGAATGAGAGACTGAGACGTGTAGATTTCAAAAACTGAAGGACTATCACATTGCATAATCATAATTGCCATCGTTCCTTAGGGATAAAAAATGACAACTAATGAAATGATGTAGAAAATCCAATTGCAACAAGATTGATGATGCGCATAATGGAAAATAATATTATAAGGAGAAGAAAATAAAGGTAGAGAAATATTGCATTATATTCTATTGTACTTGAAGCTTGAGTCAGTGCTTTTCTGATTGTAATGAAAAAGAACCTTTAACTAAGCTGATTCTGCATTTATTATTATGTTGCATCTTAATTAAAGTAAATAAGAAAGGGAAAATGAACTGCAAATAGTAGAAGAGAAAGAGAGAATTAAATTAAATTTCCCTTTAAATGAAAGAAGCAACTCACTTTACTCTTTCTTCCTTTCATACTTTTTTTTTAAAGACCAACAAAGACTTAATAATAATAAAGTCTAAGCATAGTTCACTCACTCACTCACTCATTCATTCACTCACTTATTCATTCATTTAGTCATCTGCACTTCCGGTTGCTAATGCCTCCATTTTAGTTTGTCGCATGCTTTCACTTTCTTATTGTTTTTATCAAATACTTTTTGCAATTATTTACTTAATTATGAGAATTTCAACGTGTTTTGCACAATAACAAAGAACAAAGGAAAACACAACGACAAACAACAATAATAATAATAATAACAATGAAGCACTTTAGCTTACAAAATGGCGATTTTGCTTCAAAGTCGCGTACTTCCGTTTTTGTGAATTTCACAATTAAAGCGTTTGAATAGTTTTTTTTTTTTGTTTCCACTTTTTTGCTTCCTTTAAGTATACACAATCATAATGCCAAAACGCCACCTGTCGGCACTCTACAAGTGCAAGCCAACTTTCCCTTTCTATTCAATATGAATTTTCTCCACGCTTGAGTGTCTCTGTGTGTGTTTGTGTGTGTGTGTGTGTGTGTGTTGAATTCATGAAAGTTAATTGAATTCGCGCGGCGCGTGCTAAGTTAAAAGCAAAAATTTTTTTGCAAAAGCAAATATCACTCGTTTTTTGGTTGTGTTCAGTGTTCAGTGTTCAGTGTTCATTGTTCATTGTTGTCACCATTCGGCTTTCAACATTGAGATTTTGCAGGATTTGCGACAGAGTGCGGCACCATAAAAGGAACCACCCAACATGCCATGGGCTTGGGTAGATAGAATAGGCTTCGTTCGTGTTGTCGCAGGCTAAATGTTTTATTTGACAGCGTAATTAAGTCCGACGCGTAAAGCTTTTTCCAAATTCGTTGTCAAGTGGTTCATAATTTGTATGGTTTCCTCGCTGGTTCACTGCTTGGTTGACATTGGTGGTGTGGCACTAACAACAGAGGCAAGGTGCACTGTGCCAAAAATACAAATGGTAAGTGGCAATTGTAGATTAAGTTGTGACAACTTGTGTGTGTCAAGTGGAAAGTGAATGTTGATTTTGTTCATTTATTTCGCTTGTTTGTGTGTGCAAAATGATTATTGTTTTAATTAACTTAAAGAGAAGGATAAGAGTGAGAGTGCGACTGCGACTGCGAGAAAGAGAATCCATAAATAAGGATAAGGAAAAGCATAAGTTTTATGTGAATTAACAGAAAGTTAAATAAACGTGTTCAAGGATCTAAGGTAAATTTGCATATCAAATTAAGTTGCTTTAATTATAACTAAGGATTATGGAGTTAATTAATTTGTCGATTTTTAATATTTATTAATCTATGTATTTTCCTTATGAGAAAATCAATTCATTCATTTCTTTGCTTTCTAATAAGGACACCTAAAAGTAGGCTACACATATTTTCATATTCAACGCATATCAATTGATTTTGTGGACTAACCACACCCCTATCAATTCACCATCTATGAATCAGCATATTTATTGTACAAGAAGACTTCTTCTCATTTCAATAAGAATACAAAACATAGAACAATTCCTAGGCCAAAGCAACAACTCTAATGATGATGAAGGAAAACACAATAATATTGTATTGTATTGTAGTTGGTAGAAGCATGAAGGACAACAAAAGCTTCAACAGCTGAAGCAACAGTTTGTGTTCGGATGAAACCTAAAAAAAAAAAAAAAACACACAGTTCCAGACACTCATACTTAGCTATGCATTTGATATTCAAGTAGAGTGCCTTCAGCATGACCCAGCCTAGCCTAGCCTAGCACAGCGTAGCCTGTCCTAGCATAATAGCTGAGCTAGCAAAGTAAAGCAAAGGCGTGGCGTGGCATGGCATGGCATGACCGGATTGGGTTGGATTGGATTGGACTGAGTTGGGCTGGGAGCCATGGCCAAAGCATTACTCATACTATGGCAACAACAACAACTTGACTCGAACGAATTTACCATTGCAGCTGTAAGTAGTATCATAGTCTATTGTTGTTGTAGTTGTTGTTGTTGTTGTTGATTGTATATGGAATAAATTTGATAGACACATACACTTATGTACTTTATTGTCGTTGTAGCCTTGGCCAACTTGTTGCACAAGACGACAGCAACAACAGCAATAACAACATCAGCAACAACAACAACAACAAAAACAATGATGACGAGGACGATAAAAACAAACAAGCAACAGCAACAGCAACACAAACGAAGGGACTCTTATGCCACCCAACAACTTAAATACAATTAGACGAAGTCAACACCCACCAACATCAAGAGAAGAAGAAGAAGAAGTAAAAACAAGGAATAAACATGAAATAAAGCAACAACAAAGACAACAACAACAACAACAACAATAATAATAATAATCCAAAACAAAGTGCATGGGAGTGGAATTGAACGCTTGAGGGTGTCAGCAGCTGCTCGTTGTGCGGTGCAGAGCAGAATGGGTGGTTAGTGTCGGATGTAACACGCGCGTAACGCTGTGCTTTCATGGTAAACAACTGACGCCATTTTAATAACGCAAATGACAGTCAACTTTGTGTATAAATAAATATATATTTAGATACATTTTATACATATCTGAGCTTGTCTCTCTATCGCTATATTTTTTGTATTCTACCCTGTGTGTGTGTGTGTGTGTGTGTGTGTGTGTGTGAGTGAGCTACTCTGAATACATTTGCGGTTGGCATGGTTCATTATAAGAATATTTATGTATGTTTGTATGTGTTTGTATTGCTGCAGCAACTGTTGCTGTCGTCTACTATTGTTTTTGTAGAAAATAAAGAAAATAACAAAAAGATACATTAATTGTGTGTATCTATCTATCTAGTGGCGCAGAATACATACATATCTATACATAGATGTATATATGCTATTTATGTATATTGTATATGAATGTATGTATTGTATAAGAATTAAGAAATCAGCTAAAATTTGCTGTTAAGGACATGCCAAGTCATTGTGCTATTGAATTTCTCTTTTGTTTTTCCCCCACTTTCTGTTCTGTTCTGTTTTGTTCTTTTTTTTTTCATTTTCATTATTGGCGTCAAGCAACAGGACATTCGCACAGCAGGAAAGCAGCACAACACAGCACAGCCATGGACGAAGGCTGGCAAGTTCCCAGAATGTCTGGCAATAAGAAAATGAAAGACACACCAAGCGTTTGCCTATTTTTATGTTTTCATTTCAATGTTCTTTTTTAAGACTCGAAGGCGTTTACAATGTCTGCCTGATTCGTAGACAAAATCTACGAAAATCTCTGAAAAACGAAAAGAGACTGTTTAAGGATATTGGCAGCTATCCAACTTAATTTTACTTACATGCATCTGTGTGTTGTGTTGTTTGCGTGTTGTCCTTTTTATCTTGCCCGCCCTCATATAAGAAATACAATAAATGTTTGGTTTCATGTTATTCATTTCTTTATTGTGCCCACCTTTCTGTTCTGTTCTATTCTGTTCTTTTCTATTCTATTCTATTCTATGCTATTCTATATTGTTTTGGTTTCTTTGTACATTTGTGCTTTAATTCATAATATTGTTATTATTGTATTTACTACTGAAAATTACTTTTCTCATAAATTTCATTGTATTGTATTTTGGTTTATTAATCTATTCTATTTTTCCTTTATTTATCTTTTGTATTGTAATTGCTTTTCATTGGTCTCATAATGCTCCTGATTATGCTTATTTAATGAGTTTTATGCGTAAATGTATTTATGTATTTGATCACGCTAATTGAAATTATATGTTTTACTTATTATTAAGATTTGATTTTCTCTCCATTAAAAGGTTATTTTTATTAGATGTTAAACACAATCATTAAGATTAATATGTATGATGAGGTTTTTTTTTAAAGGATTTAATATTCCAAAAATATTCATTAAAACGAATATCATTCATTGACCAATGACTATCTAAAATACCATGAAGAGAATTCAAATTACATTTGCTTCATGTCAAGAATGAAAAGAGAAAATCTTTGGATGTTTGCATCTTTCTTAGATTTATTGTGAAAATTCAACACATAACTATTATGCCAGTCTACCAAAGGAATAAACGGCCCTCATCGTAGATGTCAGGCACTAACTGTGAAGAAACAGCGATACTTCGAGTTAATTTCAAACTTACTAGCTCCATTTCAGCAACAGTTTCATGGTTCAACAAATGAATAATTTGAAGCCATACAAGATTTATTCACCAATAAGCTGATTTCGCGAAGACGTGATGTTAACTGGCCACCAGGCAGTCAAGACCTAAGTCCTCTGAATTATTTCTTATAAGTATTCTATAAAGAGATGTGTTTACGGAAATAAACCGAGGACATTAACTCAATTAAGGCAGAATATCACAGCAGAAATAGCATCACTCATATTTTTCCAATAACTGTAACTGTATACTTGCTATAAAACAAAGATCCCCGTCGCGTCTGTCTGTATGTTTGTTCGTGATAATGTCAAAAACTAACGAATGGATTTTCATTTGATTTTCATCAATGAACGAATTGATTCATGGAGAAGGTTTAAGATGTATAATTCAAAAAGATTTTTTGGATAGTTGGTGAAATTTTAATTGTCTCATATGTCATATGTGTTATCATATCTCAACTCATTTTGATTATTATACCCCTAAGTAAATTGGCAAACCTGCACATGTATTTCAGTTTTATTGAATGGGTCACATTTTAAAAGTTACTGGAATTGACTTAACTACTCAATGCTTTTCAATATTTTGATTATGAATTCTCTACTTTTTCACATATGTCCAGGATAGAAATTCTTCAAGTTGCCTGAAACAAATATTTGCCATATATGCTCTGCTACCCGTGGTAAGCCGTAGTGGGTTGCTATTTCAGATAAAATAAAACAAAACTTCACGGCTTTTAATACATGTCCTTGAATGTCTTTGAAAAATATTTATTTGTACTTTACTTCATTCATTTCAGCATAACATTGTCATATATTAATTTTTGCATTCAACTAGAGAAAACCGCAAAATACCTTTATGTTATTACAAGTATTTAGTGTACCATCCTCAATTTCAATAAATTGATATTAAAATGAAATAAGCAAACATTTTTTTTTTGTGGAAAAATTGAATTGATTTTTTTATTCATATTCATCATTTATATATGCATATATGTATGTATGTATCACTTGTTATGTATAATAATTTTTATTAATTAATTACAGTTAAATAATTTGATTGTTTATTTTTTAACAAATATTTGTGTTGGTTGTCATGTAGATAATTTATGATATTTTTATTTATCCTCATCATTATCAACATCATCATTGCTTCTTATGCAATTTACTTTTTTTTTTTTCTTTGTTTTTTATATTTTTTTTTTTTTTAATGTTACAAGCAACAAGAATTAATTAAGCAATAATAATAATAATAAATTCTGAACAATAATAATAGTAATAATAAAATTCAAAAAAATAATATATTATTATATTTTTTATATTAAATTATTGCGTTTGCTTTTTAAAATATTTTGTTGATATAGAGAAATTGTTGTAATTAATAATTTAATATTTAATTACCATAATATGGAAAATATATTGTATATGGTATTTATTGCATGTGATAGATACAATAGATTAATAGATAATAATATGATGTATTATGTAAGTAAATTGTATATTATGCAAGAGATTAATATGCAGAGAGCATAAGATGCAGAATTAATGATAAAATATATATAGACTTATTTATGTAGGTATAATTTTTTTATTGATTTAGACATTAGTGAAATGATCGATATTAATGCAATGCAAAATATATGTAAACGAGAGAGTGATTGTTAAACACTTTTCACTTTAACTTCTCATTCATATTCATCTTCATCATAATCATCAACATGGACGACAACTTCTTCTTAAGTCTAATGTCTATTTTATTTGTATACTTTATTATTTAAAACATAATAAGTTTCCTCTTTATTTTTATGTATTTATTATTTTTTTTTTTTTTTATATATAAAAAAATATATTTTATACGTTTTATATTCTGTTTTTTTTTTCTTTTTGCAATTTTTAATTTTATTTTTTTTTTAAATAATTTTCTCCTGTTTTCTTGGTCAAACAAAAAAAAAATATATATCAGAATGCTTAGCATGATTTTTTGTTTATTTATTATATAATTTTTGAATAAATTATGCTTAAAATTAATTAAGTAAAATGAAGTAATAATAATTGAATAGTTTTAAAGTAATGAAAAAATTCTTGTTTAAAAATTAAGTTAAGTACATTTTAATTGATTTAAAAATAATTTTGTTTGTTTTCTTTTTTTTTTTTTTTAATATTTCCTTTAGATTTTCCTTAATTGCTTAAAGCGCCCAAAAATTGTTTTTAAAAATTACGGAATTCTTGGTATTGAATTATGGCGCTTAATGAAAAATAATTGATTAATTAATTGATTTACAATTTAATTTATTTTAGGCATCAACAATACAAATTAGAAAAATTCATTATAATTTTATATTTATTATTATTATTCATGCTTTAAAGGCTTTTTTTCTTTCCTTGCAGGAAATACTTTATTATCATTACACATCCTTGGGTTTAGTTAAGTGATAAAATTTGTTTTCTTCAACAATTTCTTTTCAAATTGAAAATATTCTTTCAATTAAATTTTTTTTTATACAAATTTAATATAAAATTGAATGTTTCTTCTGTTTTGTTTTTCTTGTTTATAAATTTTATTTTATATTCTCTTTTCTATTTCTTTTTTTTTTTTGTTTAATATATATTTTTTTATTATTTTTAATTAAATATAAATTTTGTCCTGTTTTAGTTTCGAATTTTTCTTTTTTTTTTTTTAATTTAGTTTTAAGTTTCATACATAAACACATTCCACAAAATCCACACTCCCTAGCTCTATGTTCTTGAATACGAACCACATCCACAAAGCATGCGCGACATTGTTTTATTTTTTATTTTATTTTATTTTATTTTTTTTTTTTTTTTTTGTTTTGTTTTTTTGAAATTGGAATGATTTTAATTAGAAACATGTACTTTTTTTTATTTAAAATTTACTTTCACTATTATTTTTCTATGTTTTCTTCTTCTGGGGGAAAGTATTGAAATTCGAAGTAAGCGAGCAATTCCTGTTGCTTGTCTCTTGTAGTAATATTTGGAAGTATTTGAATCTTGTAAAGACTTTTTTTGAATTGAATTAATTATTTTGTAGAATTGAGTTAAAACAAATTTCATTTCGATTATTTTTTAAATGCATTTAGAAAAAATAGGATTTTTTACGAATTTAGGAATTTATTTTAATTTAATATATTAAACAATTTTCTTCTTGCTGCTGCTGCTGCTCTTAAGCAAAACATAAATTTGAGTATGAGTTTGTCAACGCATCCATCCATGTTTCATATCCTATATTCTTCTCTGTTATACAGCAAAGTCACCTCCTGCCCATGACATCTTATAATCGTCCATATTGAACAGATCAAAAATATCGCCACTGGCATTGAATGCATCGACCGCTGTATTTCCATCCACCAAACCATTAACATTTACAGCAGTGGCTGCATTACCATTAACTATAGGAAGACCTCCAACACCAATGCTACTGCCGTTACCCATGCCCACACCACCGCCACAAATCGACATCTGTTCGTGGTGTGCAATGCCTGCCAAGGCGTTTGCTTGGGCATTCGCTTGCAAGCCACAGGAGCTAACTGGTGTAACAATATTCATTCCATTGCTGCTGCTACTGCTGCCACTACCAAATGGATGCGGTGGCGTATTAATATTGGCATCGGGCGATAATGATGAAAAACTAAATGAATTTAGTGTTTGCTCGAAATCATCACATACATCCATGGGTGTGTCATTGTAATGTGTAGCAGTGGTGGCAGCATCACTGGCATTTTTATTGCAACCGTTTATGCTGCCAGGATGATAGTTTCCATTTGATAGACTGTGATTGCTTGCACCGATTGTACTGTTATTACTGCTGCTGCTGCTACTCGAGCACAGCAGGTTTTGATTATTGTTGTTGTTATTGCCAATGCTGCCACTGATTCCTACTCCGCTACCACAGGCATCCATGCTATGTTGACTCAGTTGGGCTACAAAACTTTCCGCATCAAAATCAACATCATCGTTATGATTATTATTAGTACACAGTAGACCACCCATGACGGCATTGCCACCCAATAGATCATTAATCGATGGCTGCAGACTGGGATTCATATCGCGCCGCAGGCTGCCGCCACTCAATGTGTCGCTATTGCACTTGTTATCCTTGCCACCACCGAAAGTATTTGAGTCATCACCAATGTCCATCTCCAGCTGTTGAGACATCAGTTCAAGTAATTCGAATTCATCGAAATGATTTAGTTTATTTGCATCTGGACTCAAGGCTGTGGCATGTTGCAATGATTTCTCCACATCGCTTTGAGCCTTGCTCAGCATGTCATGGTGAGTAGGTGATTCATGTTGTTGCTGCTGCTGCTGCTGCTGATGCAGCTGCTGATGTGGCTGATTAGAAGCCACATTAGTTCCCATTGCCTCTTGATTTGGATTATTACTTGTGGAATGCGTTTGTGGTTGAACTTGCTCATGCTGGTGATGCTGTTGCTGATGATGATGGTGTTGCTCAAGGAATATGTCTAAGGTCTGTGCAACATTCTCTGCATCAATATGTGTTGTTGGTTGTAGTGGTGATGCCATATCAATGTTTTCAATAAATGGATGCGTCGCTAATGATGATGATGATGATGTTGATGATGTAGATGGTGGCGATGTTTGGTGCTGAGGATGCTGTTGCTGTTGCTGTGGTGAGAAGATGCTCTCATTACTATGTGGTGTCGTATCCATGGCCATGTCCAAAGTGGTACAAGATTGTGGCGTCGCTGGTGCAGCTATTGAAGCTGGCGTATGTGGTTGCTCCAGCTTAGGCACAAGTGGTGCCGTTATGCTGGTGCATGTTGCTCCTGCAGTTGTTGTAAATATCAGATTTCCACTGATGTCAGTCATCAGCGTATTTGTACCTCCTGGTGTTAGTGGTGTCAATGGTGTTATTGGTTCCAGGGCACTTTCTGGCAATTCACCATGTTTCACGAGTATATCTAGAACGTCTGTGAGCTTCTCGGATTTGACACGTGCTTTGCGTTTGCTTTGGGTTTGTGTTGTCACTGAATGACTGGAACTGATAGTAAGGGCAGGTGGTTGTGATGGGACCCCAGTCGTGATGGGTTCCTCTTTAATCTTAGTAAGTGGCACAATATTCAGACCAGCTGCCTTGGATGCTGCCAATTGTTTGGTAGCCTCTTCATATTGTGGTGGAGGCGGCTGTTGTTGTTGTTGTTGTTGGATGGTTGGAAGATTTGTTGGCTTTATGTCGAGTTGAATGATTTGCTGACCCGAATGTATTAGTTGCGGTTGGAACTGCTGATGTTGTTGCTGTTGTTGCTGTTGTTGTTGTTGTTGCTGTTGCAACAATTGCAATTGCTGTTGGGTTATAATCGGTTTAGCTTCTATTATTTGCTGCTGTTGTCGCTGTTCTCCATGCATTGGTGTTTGTGTCGCTGTTATGGGAAACACAATACTGGGCAATGAATTTGTGCGTTGGTGCCCATTCAACAATTTCTTTCCATGCTGCGTTGCCGCCGACGTGGCATTGGTCAGTGTTATGTTGCCAAGCGTGTGTGCTGTCATATGTTGATCATTGAGTCCGACTAGAAAAATGGTCTGATTGCCTTCATTCCATACTAAGCCAAGATTATTATGTTGTTTGGCGTTCAGTGGTAACTGATTGGCGAGTATTGCAGTTGTTGTTGTTGCTGTCGTCGTCGTTGAATTCACATTAATATTGTTTTTATTATTATTATTATTGCTGTTGTTTTTGTTGTTGGCATTTGTGGAATTCTTGGCTTGACGACCGCCTGTTGCTGGTTTCTCATTCAGCTTTGCATTCACTTTTGTATTCTGTGTAGACCCAATGATATTATTGCTGTTGGCGTTGTTATGTTGTTGTTGTAGTTGTTGTTGCTGTTGATGAAGATGTGTGTTATTGTTGATGGCGTTTGGAGGTGCTGTGCTTGTTGTTGTTGTTGTTGTTGGAATGAGTACAGTTTGTGTCTTTTGTGTTAGCAACATTACTTGTTGATGTTGCAATTGTTGTTTCTGTTGCTGCTGTTGCAATTGTGCCTGTGCCGCGGCAGCTGCTGCAGCGGCTGCTGCTTGTTTTTGCTTCTGAATCTTAGCCTCCAGTTGTTGTTTAACAACCATTTTCTGACTTAATGCTGGGACCGTAATGCTGTTGCTCATATTTACTGAATTGTTGCTGTTGTTATTATTCAATTGTATGTTGCTGCTGTTCTTGTTATTATTATTGTTGGAGACAACATTATTCTTCTTAATGTTCATTGGCTGGGGAATTGCACCATTAGCTTTGTTAGGGGTTGCTTTCATTGTAACCTTGGCTGGTATCAGGGTCTCTTTCATTGGCGGCAACACTGTCAATGCCTGTGTTGGCACCCCACCGGTCGTTATCAATGTAATCTGTTGCGTTGGCATTGCATTTATGACCTGTGCGGCTACTTTCTGTTGCTGCTGCTGTTGTTCCTTACGTATTTGTTGTAGTTCCAATTGTGAACGTTGCAATTGTCTCTGTAATTCATCAATTTTACGTTTTTGTTCGCGCAACAATTCCTCATTCGACATAATTATAGTTGCCGTTTGGGGCTGTGGCTGCATTATTGTCTGCAAAGCCACTGGATGCAAGTTGGTATCCATTTGCTGAACTACATCCATTTGTTCATGCTCAAGTCCCATGCGATGATCTGGTGACATTCCTGGTGAACTGGCAACTATAATTGACTGACTACCATCCGGCATGGGACAAGTGCTTGTATCCATTGCATCACTGATGGTTATCACTTCAGTGGTGGTGCCAAGAACAGCAGCTGGTGTTGTGTTAGCCACTGTGCCAGTATCGAGAGCATCGAATGGTAAATAAGATTTCAAACGTTCAATTAATTGTGGTTTTGGACCAGAAACCGGCAGATTACGTTTCTTTAAATGTAACTTAAGATCAGAGACTTTCATTTTTTCCAATCGTGCAATGTCACTTATTGTCGTGGATGTTGTGGACTCAGCAAAGCTTGTGGCTGGACTTGGTGGTATGGATGAGCCAATAGACATGGCCGGTGATGGTAAGGGTGGCGGTCTAGGAGTTGATATGATAGAGAGCGTTGAGCTAGCAGGCGAAGGCGCAGTCATGCTTAACACAGTCGAAGGATTGCCTTCACTAAATATTGTACTGCTGTTGTTGTTGTTGTTATTATTACAACTGGCTGTGTTGCTTGTTATCGATATTGTGCTTGGCGCAGGCGATGCCAGAGTTATGTGAGCCAAAGGTGGCTGACCTGTAGTTGTTACCGTAGGCAGCGTTTTGGTTACAGAAGTCGTGTTGCTCCCGCAACTGTTTGCATTACCAGAGTTTGCGGTTGTCGTAGATGATATTTGATTATTACCACCAGCACCATTGCTAGCACCACTGGTGGCTGGCATAATCGATTGATTCTTATTGAGAGTCTCAAGGAATTTCAATAGGCAATTCTGCTGTTCCAACATTAACTGATATGAAGTTTCTTCCGGCACAGTGTTGTCTTGCTTTTGGCCAGCAGCACTCGGTGGACCTTTATACTCGTGAAATTTAATGGTGCGCGCTTTTGAAACAGGCTTAGACTTGCTCTTCTTGCGAATCTTATCCTTGCCGGGGGCATCTGATTTGGCAACTGGATGAAGAGCAGGCGATTGTATGATCGAACGTGGTGTCAGCACATGAGGCGGCGATGCAATGGATGACAATGGACTGAGTGTAGAAGTTGAAGAGCCAAGTGTTGAACATGGTGATGATACCATAGGCAAGAAGTTACTAACAGGACTTGCCGTTGCAGTACCAGTCACTGATTGACAGAGCTCTTCAAATAGATTTGCAGTGTCCGGTTTAGTGGGTATGAAACCACTACCAATGCTGCCCCCACTTCCAGTACCTCCCGCTCCTCCTCCTCCTACTCCTTTAATGAAGCATAATGCCTCTGATTGTGATGTCGCATTCGATGCTATTGATGACAACGAGGGAGGTAATGGTGGTGGTGGTGGCGGTGGCGGAGGTGGAGTAGGTATTGCTTGTGATGCTTTTACCGGAAATTTTGTTTGTAAAATATCCGGTGATGTCACAACAACTGGTCCTCCACTTGTTGGTATCGTCATTGCTGTTACGGTGACAATACCTGCCGAGGCAGCTGCCTCTTGTAACACATCAGTGGTGACTTGTGTGCTAGCTGGTGCCAAAGGTGGCGGACTGAGCAACAAATCATCGGCACGTGGCGGCGTCTGGCGAGTATCACTTTGCTCTGAGCTCTGTGAATCATCTTCAAAGGTTTCATAACTATGTGGATGTTGTGGTCGAGTCAGTAGCCCTTCGCTGGTGGCCTTAAATGAGACGAGACCCTCTTTAACGATCTTCTCAATGGGTTTCTCTGTGTGCAAAATATTCTTTTTGATCAATTCCAAAGGACCCGGTCTATGTTGTATCTGTGAATTAAGTTGATCGGCAAGGCGTGCCTTCTTAAGCATGCGTTGCTTCTCCGCCAGGCTGGGATCAATATGACACTCATCCTCCTCGAGTATGTGAAGACGTTCAAGATCTTCTCGATTTGGTCGCTGTTGGATCTTTGCTTTCAGCAAATCACTAGTCTTGGCGCGTTCTAATTGTTTGCATTGTTCGTGTATGGCAGGCGAAGTCTTCAAGGCTTTAAGAATTAAAAAGAGAGAAAAAGAATAAAATTCATTCATTTCAAAATGTCTACCTATGTAAGTCTAAAAGTAAATGTTAGTATTTTACTGTAATTTTAAAACCAAGACTCCTCTCTTCTGTATGACCTACTTTTGTTCTATTCAAATTTGAATTGGTTTTTCCTTCGAATTCCTTTTTTCTATTTCATTGCTTTTCTTTCCTGTGTTTCTCTGTAAATTTATGTATTTTTGTTGATTTTTCTTGCGCATAAATTACACGCAATTGAAATGAAACTTTGCATAATTTAAGACGCAGCAGACCTTTTTCCCCTTCGATTTTGTGGCTTTTTACTATTTATCGATTCGATTAGCAAATGCTTATTTAAGCTTCCCTTGGTAAGAATGGAAGTTTTCCTGTTTTACTCAAAGAATTTTTTATTATTTGATTTTTGTTTCCGTTAAAATTTCATTTTATTTCATTTCTGACTTTATAAGCTCTTTTAAAGCTCAAATATTCCCTGCATAACAAATTTTTTTTTTAAATATGTATTCATTAAATGCATGATAAAAGAAAAAAAAAACAAAACAAAACAAAACAACGGAAACAAAGATGCGCTTGGCAACTCATTCGAGCAAATGATCACAAAACAAACCACAACACAAGGACCATCAGAATATGATGGCATTCTGTCAAAACACCCGCAGCACTCACTCACTCACTCACTTATTTTCTCACTCTGTGCTGATTCTGGTTCGTTGAGCTCATAATGTTTCCTGTTGCTAATGGAAATTCGCATGTGAAAATGATGAAAACTAAGTACTAACAAAACTGCAAACTATATACGATGTTGGCTTTAACAAACCAACAGCAGCACCACCACCACCAACACCACATCCAGAACTAGTGTACTTAGATATGCATACAATGGGGTTTGGTTTGAGTTTCATTTGAGTTGGATTTTCATTCACTAACTAAAATAGTACTGAATAAATACAAATAAACATAATATGGTTTTGCTTATTATTTTAATTTTTAAATTTTTTTACTGACGTCATTTTACAGAAAAAACACAAACGAATTCCCTGCTTGGCATTGCATGCCACCATTGGTAGTGAAATATTTGAAAAAACAGAAAATATGATTTTATTGTAATTTTTTGTTTTGTTAATTTTTATAAACTTTTTTTTAAGCTCTCAAATAGGAAAAACCTTTTATCATTTTATTTTTTTTTGTTTTTTTTTTTTATGTAACTTACTTGGTATTATGCCCTGTTCCACAAGCTCTGAATGTGAACGTCGCACCATCAACTTAACTTTAAGCGCTGAAAAATAGAATATAAAAAATTAAATTATGATTACATAAAAATAAAATAGAATAAAATACAATAGAATAGAATACATAGATAGAGGATATACAATAAGTAGAAGATGGAAAAAATGATAATGGTAAATTATTAAGAAGAGAACAACATTTTAAGTATTTAATAAAATATTAAATGACAAATAATAAAGAGAAAAAAGAAGCATCATCATCTAATCATCAACCTAAGAAACTTGCTACCGCAATTTAGATTCGCCACAGCAATAAATTTTAAGCTTTTATCGTAAAATAAAGAATAAGAAAAATACAATAGAATAAAAGACTGAATGAATGAATGAATAAAGGAAAAATACAAACAGTAGAATTATGACAAAACACATAACAAGAATAAAAAGACAAAAAAAAAAAAAAAAAACATATTAAAAAAGGCAAAGAACATTGAGTGGAAACAATAAATGTCCTACATAAAAATAAGCACATAAAAAGATGAGAAAAGTAATAACCAAAAATACAAGAATGAAATTAATATAAAATAAAAGAAATATTAAAACAAAACATAAATAAATATAAAGTAGAAAGAAGTAAAGAATAGAAAATCACATCAAAATATTAAAATATTTATTTATTGAAAATTTAATTAAATTTTAATTTCATTTAGAAGTGCAAAATTTTAAAGCTTCGCATTGTTATGCAACTCCAATTTGCGTATGCGTAATACTTCACCATAATCGATCAATCATTCTTTCAATCAATCAAACAACTGAACAACTGACATTTAACGTTCGTTCGTTCGGTCGTTTGTTCGTTCTACCCAAATTCTGACATTTTATGAAATCATAACAGAAATTTTTCAAAAATGAATGGCGGCAGCTGTAGCAAGGGGAACCAACATGAAAACCCACGTATTGCGTATACAACATGTTGACCAAAACCATGATAATATTTGATATGTTAAGCCTATCAACGTAATTAGTAAAGCATAATATTGTTGTAAGTATAATAATGATGATGATGTATGAGTGAGTGTGTTGTTTAAGTATCAAAGTACAGTAAGGCTTCATTCAGAAAAACAAAAAAAAAAAACAAAAAAAAAAAAACAGAAAATGTTTGCATAACAAAATCAGTTAATATGTGATAAATTGAATTTAATTATATTATGAAAATGAATCTATTGCTCGCTCGCTCACTTGCTTGCTTGCTTAACTTGATTTGACATGTAATAATATTTATGTTTATTTTCTAATTATTTATTATTGTATATCTTTTATGTCGCCATTACAATTTTGCATCTACACCCACACCCACAATTATTGTATTTTCATTCTCATTTTTAACCAAATTATTAAAATGAATCTCTGATAATCCTCCTAAGCGGACCGAGAACCCGGCCAACAATAACAAAAAACAACAAACAACGGCATGACATGCAATTAGCGAGTTGTTTTTTTTTTCTTTTTTTCTTTTTTGGCAAAAATAACAAATTTTTATTATTTAATTTTCATTTCGTTTTCTTTATTTTTAAACAAAACCATTAAACTAGGTTAATGATTAATACGCCATTTTTGCCAATGTTCCAAATATTTTCTTAACAACATTTTATTTTTTATTTTTATTCTTCTTATTTTAATATTTTTCTAATCAAGAGTGACAACAAAAACAAAAGCGAAAAACAAGAAGATGAATTTGAACACTTGACGCCACAACAAAGGCGCAAACAATTTTCGAAGCACTAAAAAACAAATTTTCAACCATAAGAGAAATAAAATACAAAAAAATAAAAAAAATTGAAGAAAAACCAACGAAAGTGTAAACATCAAAGTGACGACGACGACGCTTTACTTTATGCTCAATGACGTTATTTAGAATCATTTTTCATACAAATTTTCATTCTAAGCAAGAAGAACAACATTAAATATACCAAAAGATAACAAAGGGGCATAACAAGTGCCCAGCGGGTGTTCAAGTGGCAAACGTGGAAGACTCGACGACGGAACAAATTATGACTGCCTGCTTGCCTGGCTGAGACTATTAAGAAGAGTGAATTGGGTGCGTGCGTGAGAGGTGGCCAGTGGCATAGGATTCAGAGATAAATATGAAGAAGAAGGTGAAGTAGAGTGTGTAATTGTCTCAAGCAAACAAAGTAATAAACTTAGTTGGCAAACAAAAAAAAAACATCCTTACAACAGGGGTTCTTAAATATATTTAGTACATGGGCCACCCAGCATCTCATCCCAACCATAGTCATTTTAAGCCATTGTTCATCCTCAATTTTTGATTCAATAATTCATGGACCATGGATGATGAGCTCATATTGACAAGCCCCTTTTCTTTAAACAAAAAAATTGTAAATGCATTTTAAATACTGTCAAACAAACTAAGATCTACCACCTAGTTCAAGGCCCTAGTTGCTTCAACTTTTTATTGCAATTAGAATTAAGTTCTAGTCTACAGTAAATAAATTAGTTCTATATTGTTATTATTCAAAGAAGCGACATTGTGAAGTACCTGGGATTGACACTATATCGGCGTCTCACCTGGCAACCTCACAATATGGCCAAACATAATCAAGTGAACCTGAAACTTCGAAGAATGTGTTGGCTCCTCAGGTCAAACTCGAAGCTCAACCTGCGAAATAAACTGTTACTATACAAGGCCATACTGAAAGCGGTATGGACTTACAGTATATAGATATGGAGCACTACATAAAACTCAAACCTTCAGAGGTTTCAGTCGAAGTTACTGCGTAGCATTGTTGGAGTGCAGTGTTTGTCCGGAACTCGTTTATGCACTGAGATTTCCAGATACCAACTTCTTATAAAAAAAGAAATCGTCAAGCACAGCAATAGACACTTCATTAGGTTGTAGGTGCATGTCAATCAACTGGCAATCAACATGTTGAACATCAAACAAACTCGATGCCTCATAAGACAACATCCCCTAGACTTCTCATTTCGCATCCTGGATGAGTGATAAATTTATCCATTTTGCTTAACTAACTAACAATTTGTGATAGATTTCACTGGTTGTTGTCGTCTGACGACAGTAGCAAATAATGAAAATAATAAAAATAAAATAAATATATATTTATTACGTGAATAAAATATTAAAGGATGAACTGCTAAAAAGTTGGGATTGCAATATTCAAATTGTATCCTTGAGTGATGGCCCAAATGCTCGTGGATCACACTTTAAGAACCGCTGCCTTAAAAGAAATACCATCGCTTGCCAAACCGTTGCCCCTAACCACAAACAAGTAACACAACAAGAACAACAATTGGGGGCACAACTAAATGAAAGATGATTGAAGTGTGCGCCACGTTTTTAACATAGCGTCAATAACATAGATACACACACAGATACTAATAACACACACACACACACCTACACAAGTATAAGAATACACACAAACTAAATGCCGCGTAGACGTGAAAACTTGTTTATTTTTGTAATAAAATATTGTTTTTAAGAATAATTTTTCCTTTTTGTTTTTAATTTAAAATTTTCATTAGACTTTCTTATTGTCAAGTTTAAAGAATTTTGATTGAATTTTTGTGTTTATGCCCACAACAACAACAATGACTACAAGAAAATTTCATTTCATTATTTTAATAAAATTTATGACTAATAGACAAATAAACAATATAATAAAATAATAAAAAAAAAACATTATATCATTATTTTTTTTTTTTTAATTAATAAAGATAAAGAAAAATTAAGAAATTCAATTAGTAATTGATCTTCTACGAGTTAATCAGATGAAACTTTATTTCTCGCTCAGTTCAAATGAAAAAATTAATTACGTGTAAAATCGAATTACATCACCAACACTCACAAGAGGACCCAGAGGATTTAAGGGAAGGCGGATCAAAGAATATTTCGATTGACAGGTGCTCAACGGTCGCGTCACAATAAAAAAAAATTAAAAGAAACGAACAAAACACAAAACAATTTCAAATTAAATACATAAAATAACTTTTTTTATAGTCGCAATAAAAGAAGAATACAAATACAAATAAAAAAACAACACAAAACAAAACAACAGACTGTGCCGCTCTTTGTTGCATCAATAAAGACATGTACTTGTATCCATGTGTCTAAGCCAATTTTTACACTGTTGAATGATGTGGTGGGTGAGCTCCTGACAATGGCGATGCCATTGGCGTTGGTGATGGTGATGGCGTTCGCGCTGACGTTACCGATGATGATGAAGGTCATGTAAACACAACGCCAACAAAAACAAAAACAACAACAACATTAGATAAACACAAATATATGAGAATGATTCCAATGAATAAATTGAATGAATGAAGGAATTTTAAAAAACCGCGAATAGACACAAACAATGCCAGATAAATTCCACGCTGGAATCATCATTTCATCTCGAATCTAATCATATCAACCACAATAACAAAATTCACACAAAGAGAAAATTCTTATCTCTCTCTCTCTCTCTCTCTCTCTCTCTCTCTGTCTCTCTCTTTTAGTAGAAAATAATAAACAAATAAAATATTATAAAATCGATTACGTGATCTTAGAACAATATGCCATGCCATCGATACATTCTCTAGACTAAGCGTCAGCCAAACAACTAAGGAGACAGGAGAGGAGCAGAGCAGATTTCTGTGTTGGCGTACAATTTTGGTTAGTAGTGTAGTATAATTCTGTATGTAGTGTAGTGTGACGTACATATGTCGAATGATGGTTTTTGAGGTTAAAAGTGAGCAGGTGTTTGAACAACAAAAAATAATATTTCAGTTTTAAAATTTTAAATATTAAAATTAGTTAAATTTTATGTAGGTCAAATTGAAATATGAAAACATGATTATTTTGACAAAAATCAACTTATCATTTAAATAAATTTATGATAATAACATACTCAAAGTTTGTATCTCATGGAGACTGTCATCCAAAACAAATACAAAACAAAACATAAATATTGTATGCCAAAAAATAAGGAAATAAAAATTTGTGGGTTTCTAACCCAATAACTGAAGACTCGTGTTTACGATAAAAGATTTGTTACAAAATGCAATTTGTTTATAAGAAAAACAAAAAATTTCCATAAACACAAAAACCAAAAACCTCAGCATATTTTCCATCAATACTTTTTGTTTTTGTTTTGTAGTTCATTGTTAAATGATTTTTCTTTTCCTTTTTCCTATTTCTTTAGTGAAATAAAACTACAACAAAAACCGAAGATAAAAGATTTGTTACTTTGTTGATTTTTGACATTTTAATTCTTTCATTCTCTGTCTCTCACTATGTTTTGTTGAAAGGAAAGTTGCGTCATCGGGCAACGCGGGTGGTTGTCAATGAATGATGCTTTTGCCGGAAATGCAATACAGAAAATTGCAATTTTTGGCATTTTTGAATAAAAATCTTGCTTGAAACAAAAATACAATATGATATGGCAAAATTTGAGATTAAATGAAGGAAGGAAGAAGCAATGCAAGGAAATGAGCGACAATCAAAGCATTTGAAACAAGTTTTTTTTTTTTTTTTTAATACTAAAGAACAATAAATAGAAGAACAAGAATTATATTTTATTTATGTAAATAATAAATACACAGATAACTTAGACAGACAATGAATGACAAAATGAAACAATTTCCATTGTTTAGATGGACAAATTACTTTCAGTTATTATGTACTTACATTCTTTATTTTTATCCATGGCCGGTTGCAATGGACTGGAATCAACAATTGCTTTTGGTGGCGATTGCCTTGGATCATAGAAATCGGAATTGTTGCCATCATCACTGCTACCCAGAAATGATGCATGCAAACGTTGTTCACCTATTTTAAAGGATTATATAATAGTTAAATTTTATTATGAAAATTGTCATTGTCATTTGTAATTGAACTGACCTTCTGACATATCGTCGTATGCCTCATGCAATAGAATAATATCCTGAATTGTGTGTTCGAATTTGCCACTGAGTTGTGTTGCTGTTAGCAAACCGTTTGAATTGGTTATAATCTCAACAGTAGACAAAGGCGACGAGATGGTGGCCAAGAGAGAGCCACAACCACTACTTGCCAGGCTATGCAAAGATGAGGATTTGACTAAAGACTTTTGTGATTTTTGGGTGTTTTTAAGAGTTTTGGAAAGACTCTTTGTGTGACTGACAGTAGTCGATTTGACTTGAGATGTTGATGATGATTTGCTCAATGTTGCTGTGCCGTTGGAAATTATGGACAAAGATCCTCCTGCTGCTGCTGCTGCTTCTGCTACTGGTGTTGAGGTCTTGCAAGCCAATGAAGAGTTTGATGAGCAAGAAGATGAGGATGATGAACTGCTGCTGCAACTTGAGCTGCTATTTGATTTTTTTGAGCAATTTGAAACTATAGAAGAGGTAGGCGATGCTGAAGCCGATGACAAGGTTGAGGATGTGGTTGATAGCGTTGATATTGGTGAACAACTGAGCACGGAAACGTTACCGTTGAGTGTTTGTAATTGGAGTGTATTGTTGTTGTTGTTGTTATTGCTGCTGCTGCCGTTGCTGGTGTTGTGATTACGATTTATTGAATTATGATGCTGGTGATGATGATGATGGTGTTTAGTATCAATGGTTATAGGTGTTATGCAATTGTTGTTGTTATTTAGTATTGTTGTTGTGGTCACGTGATTATTATTGGAATTTGTTGTAATCGTTGTCGTTGTATTCTGGAACCAACTTGGAAAATTGCCTTTGAGCGTGTCAATTAGATCCTGATCGAGCGTCAAACGCCACGATGCAGGGCCGCCGTCCACGCTGTGCGTAGACTCTGCAAAATAAAAAATAAAAAAATATACAAAAATTAGATAAATTCTTTAAATTGAATAAAAACAAAACTAAATATTTTCATTAAAAAAAAAAAAAAAAAAAAAAAAAACACACACACACACAACCTCATATTATTCCAACAAACACAATTATAAAAGTTCTTCACGTTTCTTCTAGTATTTCTATAGTAGTTTTGTACATTTGTATTTTGTAATATTCATCGTCAATTTTATACTTTTAATATGAAAAGCAACAAAAGTCATATGATATTTTATAGTTCACATAAAATATAAAGATATTTATGAAATGTCAAGAAAAACTTTTCGCTTTTCCCTTTGCATATAGATTTGACCATAAAATCCACTTAGCAAGTTGTTGAAAGTGTGTCGTCGTCTTTGAGCAAAAATTTCTTGTTGTTGTTGTTGTTGTTGAACTAAGTGAAAGCAAAAGCACTAAAAAGCAAAACTTTTTCCTTGCAAAGTTTATAAAGTGATGTATAAGCTTAAAAATTAAAATATAAAAAAGAGAACTAGGGAAAAAAAAGTATAGAATATGTATGTGAAGAAGTTATAAGTACCATAAATAATTAAATAAATAGTATGTACTTAATTTACTTAAATCAAAATTTAAATAAAATATAGAAAAATAAGTGCATTTTGTATTGAAACTACTTCTTTCAGTACTCAACAAATCTGACTTTGACATATCACTTAAAAACTTAAGTCACACCATTCATTAGCACGGACAATCGCTTGGATTGGCATACATGGATTCAAAGAATTTTCCTTTCGTTTCAAAATAATTGTTACATCGATTCAAAGGTGATTTAATTGCGAAATCAAGCTCTTTTTGTAGAGTAGCTTTTTGGATGGTATCAATGTCTTTATAACATTTGCCATTCCCAAATTTTATCTCCAGTAATAATTATTTTCTGGAAGTTTTGATCATTTCTGAGGGATCAACCACATATTGCGTCATGATTTTTTAAAACACATAACTCGAATCACCGAAATGCACAAAAAAAAAAAAGTTCGACTTATGGAGACTTCATTAAAATTAAGGAATTTCGCGAAATGTAGTACAATTATTGAATACAATTTTTTTTTTAAAAGTCAGTAAAGAGATGTTCTAATTTTAGCGATCATCAATTGTGCTACTATTCAACTTTAAATACACATATATTAAAAATGGTTAAGGAATCCGGTACATCTTTCTTGGAAACATGTTCAATAGATTCATTATCCGAACCGTCATTATCATCTTCCATGACACTTGGAGTTGGACTTACTCGCTCTCTCTTAGCAATAATGTTTTTTTTTTTTTTTTTTTTTATTCCTTAATTTTTAAAATAGTGGAAACCGTACACGGCGGTACAACATATTTTAGAGTTACGTTCTTCTTTCGTTGATCCACTTTCTATTTCTTCTATTAATTAAATTAAATTTTTCTACAATTTACAAACACTCATAGATCGCTTTAATTCAACTGACTTAACGTCGTTAAGAATTAATCCAGAGTGATTTTTACAAATAGGGACTTCCCCGAATAATAAACAAACAAAAAAAAAAATAAATCAGTTCTATGAGTTTTAATAAGACGAGAAATCACACAAATAAAGATGCTTACATCATCAGAGAAACGATGAGCACACAAAAATTAAGGTTGCACGTGCCTAATATTTGTTCAATGGAAGTTCAAGTCATGGAAGAAAAATTGTATGATTGTTTTAGTTCTAAACGCATTCCATATTACAGAGACTTTGTGTGAAATCACTCATTTCTTCTTGTATAATTTAACTATTTTGAAGTTCAAAATACTATTATTATAACATTTAGTTTATCTTTTAATTTCCTTTAAAATGAAAAAGATTCTTTTTCTTTCGAATTTTGTGTTTAAAAATAAAGTTACGATTAATGTTTTTGTTAGGATTGATAGTAATTTCATATACATGACTTAACTACTTATAAGGAATATTGACACTTGACGCTAGTGTTAGTGATAACAAATTCATAAGTACAATATATTAGATAAGATAAATTCCAAATTTAGTTAGGCTGGAATATTCATTGGAAACCACTTTTATTTTTATTTTAATTATAAATTAAAATGAATTATCTGATAATTGTCAGTTTTAAAAAGGTTTCTAAGAATATTTTGAAGATACACAAAAAACGAAAAACTTATCAATTATTGTGTCGAGATACTCTTAACAGGAAATATATATAAACATGTATTAATAATTGCTTAACATGACTACCAATATGTCTGGTGATATCTGTTCATATAAAAAGTCATTGATAGAATGGTCAGTTCAACAGTAGTTGATGACTTCTCTTAGTGAAGACATAAATTGTGCAAAATCAAAAACGTATACCATTATTCGCTTGTATTCATTGTAAAATGTTTAAGTACTCGGTCATCATAGCACTAATTGCTTTGGCAACAGGTGACCTAATACGCGTGCCACTTGTAAAGAATCCTGATTTCAAACGTACTCATGACCATGTGAAGAACGAAATTAACCAATTGCAGCAGAAATACCAAAATCATCAACAAGCATTCTTACGTATTTGCAACAGTGGCAATGTGACGAACGAAGATTATCATTTGCAGCAGAAATACCGAAATGATCAACAAGGATTTTTACGTATTTGCAGAAGTTTCGCAAATGGTGGCTGGCCCAATTATGGTTGGCCAAATTCTAATCTAACGCGAGGCATTGAGCCATTGATAAATTATAAAAATAAGGAATTCTATGGTAGCATTAGCATTGGCACTCCACCACAAAACTTCCTTGTGCTCTACGACACCGGTTCGGCTAATCTGTGGATACCTTCAATTCGTTGCAATCATTCAAATAAAGGCTGTTTGGATCACAACAAGTACAATTCTACTGCTTCAAGAACTTATCGCTTCAATGGTGCTAATTTCTCCATACAATATGCTCAGGGCAACATAACAGGTTTCCTTTCGACGGATACAGTAAGCGTAGCGGGCATGTCAATTTTAAATCAAACTTTTGCAGAAGCAACTTCTGTGTTAAGCAACAGCAATTTTGATGGAATCTTTGGACTGGGATATCAACAAATAGCTGCCAAGAATGCAGTACCACCATTTTATAATCTCTATAATCAAAAGTTGATATCTAAGCCTATCTTTAGTCTCTATCTATCGAATAAGGACAGCCAGTTTAATGGTGGTGAAGTGATTTTCGGTGGCTCGAATAAAAGTTTGTATTCCGGGACTCTCACTTATGCACCAGTATCTGTTGCTGGTTATTGGCAATTCAGAATGGATACGGTATCCTTTGATTGGGGTACTCCAATTTGTACAAATTGTGAAACTATAGTAGACACAACCACATCTTTCATTGCAACTCCATCACAAGCTTTTCTTGCGATAAATAAGATTCTTAATACTACAACCTTCAGTGAAGGTCAATCTTATGTTAACTGCTCGACTGTCTACAAATTGCCAATAATGGTTTTCACCATTTCGTCCCAAACATTTACACTAAGTAGTTATAATTATATCAGCAATGTAATCGATAACAATGGCGAAACTCGTTGCCTGTCTAATTTTGTTAATTCGAAAAGCAATTTTTGGATTCTTGGCAATACTTTCCTTAGTACATTCTATACGGAATATGATTTTGATAAGAACCGTATTGGTTTTGCTTATGCTAAACATTGAAATAAATAAAGGAAAAATGCATATAAAACTATAAAAGCAAAATAAACTGTATTATCTTGGATACTGACGGCTGAAGGGATTGATACGAGATCTTAAGACAATCTTAAATTGGACAAGGAAATTTCTGTAGCTAAATTTAAAAATAAAAAATAAAATAAAATAATAAATAAATATTAAAATAAGATTATTAACTCAACCATTTGGGGAATAAACTTTGTAACAGACATGAGAGTTAATGAGTTTAGCTTAAACACACATACTCACACTCAAAGTTCATTAGCTCATTAATTAGCACAAAAGAAAAAGTAAAAAAAAAAAAAAAAAAATAAACCAAAAGAAAGAAAAAGTGTCGAGGAGATAGACACAATGTGTCACACATTAAATGCACGCAACAATAACTAACCAAGAGCATGAAGTCTCTTCTCTCTTCACGAGCAAATGGTATTATACATACGCAATGTTGTCACCCACGCAGCAAAATAAAAAGAACGAAAATAAAATACAACATAAAATCAAAGGTAACACAAACAAACAAAGAATAAAGCATAAAACCAAAATCAATTTTGTCTACTATACTAAGAGAAGGAAAACAATTTTAAAGAATTGAGAACAGTCGCCAGTTGAATGTCCATTAGTCTATTGTGTGTGGACCTGTTTCTTTCAACTCGTCATTCATTTTGTCATGCACCTTTTATCAGGTTTCAATTTAATGCAAGTTTTTTTATTCCCATTTTTTTTTTTCTTTCCATTTAGAAAATTAAAAACTCATTCATTCATTCATTCACTCACTCAGCCATTGATTCAATGAATGGCTGAGTGAGTAATTTAATAACAGCGACTGTTCCTCGCCTCACAAATGTCCATATGTATGCGCTCATGGACGTGTAGTACGTGTAGTAACTTGGTTTTCTAAATAAACAGTCAAAGGTTATCGTAGTTATTGTCGATTTGCCTCTCTCTATCTCTGCCTTCATGTCCGCATGTGACAATATACGATTGCAGCATAAGATCACTGTAGACTTTTTGTTGCACTTTGAGTAAAAATAAAACTGTCTTAATTCAATTATGCAAATCAGCGTCATAAATGAATTAAATGTAAAATACTAAATTGAATGAAAGTGATGATAAATGAAAGTGTTAAAATTATATACTCTTATTAATTCTGTCATTAATTTTGAATTTTTTTTTTATTTTATTTTATTTTTATTTTTTTTTTATATATATTTAGTAATAGAAATTCTTCTCTCCCGATTATTAAAACTAGTTATAACTGTTGCTCTGAGTGTATTAGAAAAGAACAATGTTGTTGAAATAGTTTTTTGTTCACACTTAGTTGATTTTTAATTCATTTGAGTAGCAACGCGTCGCTTTGCATCGAGTCTTCTTCCCATGCTTAGTTTATTTTGATCTTTCTTTATGTTTTTTTTTTTTTTTTAAATTTGTTTCAATTCGTTTTCCTTTGTTTTTTTTTTTTTGTTTTGTTTTTTTTTTTTGTTGTTGTTTATAAATGATATTTCAACACGCTTCACGTTTATTTACGCATTTCAAATTGTTGCCAACACAACAATGTTGCCAACTATAAAATAAATATATACTAATTAACAGAATTTTCTATTAAAAATTTAATATTATTTATCATTAATTATAATTATTATTATTAATTAATTAAATTTTTATTGGTTTTTCGTGTTACCAAGTCAAATTAAAATCAAACAACAATAACATCACCAACACCAACGGACTTGTAGTTTAAAATAAATGCAAAAGAATAAAAAAAAAAAAAAAAAAAATTACAAAATAATAAAATTGCATAAAATTTGTAAACTTGGCAACTTTGCAGATTGCATCATTTGTTGTTTATTATATTTTTTTTTTTTTTTTTTTTACTTTGAAATTCCTAGACGCCCCCTAAGTTATGCAATAGAATTTTGTCATTCATCTTTTATTTTTTGTGTCTTCTAAGTCAATAAATTTGATTTATGCTACACAATAATGTAAAATGAAATAAATCATAAAAATAATAATAAAAAAACAAAAAAAAAACACATAAACTTCTAATGATTATTCGAATCATTCATTCATTGCATGTTATTTACTTTTACTATAAAAATTTAATCAAAAAAAAAAAAAAAAAAAATTTGAAAGAAATAAATAACAGAAGAAATGAATAAAATAGAAAACTAAGCCAAATTTAACTTATGTCGCCAGTATAGTCAGACATGATGTGATTAAAAATAAACATTTTGCTATACTTGAATCTAATCAGTGATTTTATGTGTGACTAAAAACTGTTCCAAATATTTCTATGTTGTTTGTGCTAAAAATTCTTGTTTATTTTTAAAAGTGCATTTTATAATTTTCCTTTTTCATTTCATTTTATTTTGTTGAAATTAAAAATAAAATTACAAAAAAAAAAAAAAAAAAACAAAACAGAAGAAAAAAAAAACAAAAATTAAAATTAAAATTAAATTGCAAAGGCAAATAAAGCATGTTGTCGTCGGTGCCGCCAACGCCACCGCCGGGCTGCTGTGGTCAAAACACACAAAGAGACATTTATTGCACTAAATGCGCCATCACAACACCATAGACACACATACACACACACACCCAGAAACATAAATACAAAAAGAGATAGCGAGATACAGAGAGAATGAAAGAAAGATAGAAAGATAGAAAAAGAGGTGAAACAATATGAGACAACACTTGACTAGTAGTTGACAAGTTGGCAAGCATAGAGCGTGCCATGCCATACAGCGAATGTGAAACAACAAAAGCAAACTATGATGATGCTAGTGTTGGTGGTTGGATGACTTTGGCGACATCACCATTGCACACATCTGCTGCATTGAACGATGTTGATGCTGGTGCTGGTTTTGCTGCTGATGGCGTTGGCAACCAAGAAGATTCATGCGACCAAACGCTGTGGTTGGCTATCTGTTCTTCTGTCCATCCGTTCGTCGGTTTGTCCACCACCCACCACCCTTAGTTGTTATTTTTCGTTGTATTTTTGGTTTAGTGCTGTTGCTGTTGCTATTTTCTACTGATGGCGGCGTGTCGTCGTAGCCACACTTTGCTGCCAATTCTATATTTAATAATATAAAAAGAATTCTTCGTCTCCTTTATCATGTTGTTGTTCCTTCAGTGCCTAGGTATTGTGCTGCTTATGTTGTGAGTGTGTTGCATAAAAATATGCAAACAACAAAATATGTAATAAAAAAAATAAAAAACAAACAAATTTAAGAAATTTCTACCAAGGAAATCAGCTTAAAGACGCTGTGCGCTTTAGTACGTGAATGATTTTGAATTCGAGTTGATGTTGCTTCATTTGACAAATGTGATTAAGGGAAATGAAAACACACTCATTACAATTTGTCACCTAGGCGTATGCGCAATATTCACACTTGACCGATTTCATTTCAAATCGAATTCATCACGATGTCCTTGCGGTTACCTAAGGAGCTCATTTCGGCAACAAAAACACTTACTCACTCTCCCTGTGTACGTGTCACTTAACACAAAATGTGAGAGGCATGAGAAAAACAGAATTAATGAATCGTAAAGAAGAAATTTAATATTGAAATAAAAACACCAAAAAAAAAAAATGAAGAAGACGAAAAAACCTATGAGGGAATGGAGTCTATAATGCCGATCAATAACACAACATAACACGCTTAAAGACATTTTGCTTGAAAATGTTTATAAAATATAAACACTCTAAGACGGCGGTTCTTGTATGTGTATGTGGAGGATTTATCAGAGAAATCACTCTACCAGACTAAATACAATTAAAGTTTTTTAATAAGATTCATTAAAAAGTGTAAATGCTAAAAGAAGCGCATTGACTGAAACATTTTTTAGGACTCAATAAACATTTTTGGAACTCATAGTTCAAAAGACCATCACATATCTTATCCACAATTTAAGTAAATTACGTTGGAATGGAGACCCTAAAACAATATTTTATTGATGAAGGTGTTCATTTAAGAACCGCTGCTTTGAAATAACATACGCACACTTATACACATCAAGGAGTTGCGCTTAAGTATTAGACAAAAAAAAAAAAAATGTTTAGTCTGGAAACAAGCACTATAGCACTTAAGTTGATTTCATGGCCTTAGAACAGCAGAGACAGCTGCCAATACACCCACATGCACACCTGTGCTAACCATTAACCACACGGACTAATCATTCACGAAACAGGAAACATACGAAACGTAATAAGGGAAGCGAAGGGAAATGAAATGAAGTGAAGTGAAGGTGTATAATAAGAAATGGAGGCCTAGCCTAGATGCCATGATGGCTGCCTGGTTAGCGCAACCTACTGAATAAACATCAATTATGTATGAGATAATGCACACTCTCATACACATAGACAGGCACCTCTTACACACTAGAAATTGTTTACGCCATGAGTTATGCTACATAGTTTTAGGTACCATACACTTCCTACACTACTACTACTACTACTATTACAATTTGTTAGATGAAAGATGATGGGAAGCAAATTTAGTGTTTTCTAGTACTTCCGCTTAAGTCATTCAGTCCAAGTAGTCTGTCTATTTATATAAGAGAACAAGTTAAAGGAGGAAATAGGATAGAAATTGCTGTAAATGTTCGAAATTCAATAAAATTGCTCTATTGCTCTTGTTGTTGTTTTGTTTTTATGACTACACTTAACCTCTCCATATGTACGAGTATGTACATTGGTTCGAGATTGAAGCCTAAATGAACAACGATCGTAATAAATCAGTAACAAAGTATGTAGTTTGTTCAGTTTATTTCTCATTTATCCTTTCAATAATTTATTGCTTAAAGTTGCAAGAGAAAACGTGAAATTGCATTGAAGTACGAGAAGTGATCATTAAATAAATAAAATCATAAAAATTATTGCAAATAAATATGTTTATAAGATATACGAGTATGAAAAAGAAGTTGATGCAATCAATAAAAAGGAAAGGAGAGAAAAACTACTCAAACAATATGAGGCGCCATAAATCGTGTTCACTTTTTGCTTCAATCTTCATTCATTCATTCTTACTTTTGCTTTTTTTTATGTTCAATTCATTCATATCTATATTAATTTGAATGCCAATAGCAGCTGCATATACATACACATTTAATCACACAGATACTCATATATGTAGATACACACAGATACATGTACATGCTATTGATTTATGCTCACGATTTGTATACATTTTCATGACTACAAGTAAACTTTTGTGGCTCATTATGCAAGTGAGTTGCCAATTGGTTTCTGCTGATTCTACACATTCTGCTTCTGCTGTTCATGAATTGTAATTGGAAATAAATTATTAAAATGCAAAAACACACAAAAACAAAATATGAAATGAAGCGTGAAAGAGATAATTTATGTATACAAATACAAATGTTTAAAGATTTTTCATTTAGCAAAGAAATACAAATCAAATAAAGCATTTAAAGAGATAACCATACTGGATGGGGGGTGGAGGGGGTGAATAACATTAACTTCATAATTAAAAACTTTGTATGCATTGATTTTCATTAATAAAATATTATATTTCTTGTGATCTTTATTCTTTAACCCACCTCTCAATGTAAACTATTATAGAATATTCGATGTACGTGTTTGTCGAATTAAAATTTGTTTATCAAATTAAATTACTCGTATTTTCTAAAACTTGCTATCAACAAACACCAATCATACTTACATAGAATTCTATAAACAAAGGGAATTTCATAGAAAGAAATCAATTTAATAACAAATAACAACATTTTCCTAAAAGGAAATTCGAAATGAAACCTGTTTTTCCACTTATAAATAGTTATAAACGGAAAAATATTAGGTTTGCTTCATCGAAGCTTACATACTCTTTACACTGTAGATTGGTCACTTGATCATACAGATACTATATATTTAAGGCAATATATGACACCTATATGAAGTGTAAGTCTAATTGATCCATGATTTTGGTATACTGTGTTAATTACCATGACAATGGAGTTTTATATTTGAATATTTTTAAAAATTCATGAAAAGTATGTGGATTTTGTTACCATAATCATTAGAGAACATATTGGTCTGATGGTTCAGATTTTTTTAGATATACATATTATGTAAATTATAATTTCAAATCGAGGTTCTAAATTTTAATGAAATAATTCAAAAATAATGTTTTAAAAATAAAGTTATTTTAGTTGCTGGCTACTTCATCCAGTAATTGGAAAACTTTGGTACAATATATTACCCGTCGGCTTAGCAAGGGCAGCATATTTCTTTGTAAGCAAGATTGATAACTTCTGCCGGAATATGTGTAAAAACGAATATATTATCTTTGGATGTTACGCTTGACAGGGCAACATTCAATTGACCGTGTGAAAAATCAATTTCAGCTACTTTTAAAGTTTGCCTTTGTTTTTTATTTATAGTCATTCCAAACGCTAATTTAATTGGAGTCGTTTGAAGTGAAATGGCAAATCTAAGGGTATTATCGGGATTATTGGTATCAAAACAGTTTCACCAGTTCCCCAGTCAGTCAGTATTGTACATTTAATCAAAAAAACAAAATAATAATAATAATATAATTAACTATTTTGAGTCTATAACCTTCTTGATGAATAACTCTGTTCATTGGTGAAAACCGTATGAAAATCGGTTCGGTAGAATTTCAGTTTATCGCATTCCGACATACAGATACGGCAAAGGGACTTTGTATTACAATATCAATAAGATGTCTACTTGTATATTTGACGGACTAGTGAGAATGGAAACAGATGCACAGACTAGAACCAATCAATTCTCCTCATTACTCTCATTATTTCCATATACCTAAACTTAATGGGCTCCCAGACGCACAGAATTGTTCGTAACAAACATCACACCAAAGTTATAACAATCTTCGATATTTAATGAAAATGGTATACAAAAAAGTAAACCTTATACAACAAACTTTACACTAAGCGCTATTAATAAAATATTTATAATAATATAATCAATAGATTAATATGCATAAAGTTGAATTTCCTTTCTTGTAAGATATTTTCTTGAAGTTGTTGCTAGTAGACAGCAACAAAAGCAACAACAACAACACAGAGAATAAGTTTGACATACAAAAATATAACATGACACAGAAACCAATAATAAACTATAACAAATTTGACTCAAGCAAATAATATTTATACTTGTATAAAATACATATAAAAAAAAAAAAAAAAAATTTAAACAAAATCCAAAATAATAAAATAAAAAACAAATTAAATAAAATAAAATAAAATAAACAAATAAAATCTATTACAATAAAACAAGCGTTCAAAGACATTGAAACCCATTTGTTTGTTTTTTTTTTTTTTTAGCTTTTTATTGATTTATTTATTTTTTATTTGTTTTTTTTTTCACGCTCTATCAGTTTAAATTAAGAGATTAAATATTATAAATAAATATGAACGATTTGATTGATAAAGAAATGTGAAAAATTAAAAATATTGTGACACTTATGAAAACAGACACATATGTATCTATTTTCGAGCAACATTTCGATAGGAATCAATACTGTAATCTCCTGGTGAATAGTTCGACAAAGACTAGTAGCAACTGTCTGTTCTTCCAAAAAAACAAACTATTTTCATTTCATATCAAAAGTAAATGCAATAATCGTATGTGTATTCTGTTACATTGACCATGGATTAACATATGTTTTTTATAAATTAAAATGATATTGAATTGAGTCATAGGTAGAAAGCAAAAAACAATTGAAAAAATAAAGTATTTATTTACATATATGAGATAATTTAAAGAAAATAAATTACCAGTGGAACTCGACGAACTCAATTTACTTTATCAATTCGTTTGATCCAATTAAATGTATTAAAATGAAAATTTAAATCAATGGGAAATAAAATACTTCATTGAAAATCACACACACGATTTATCAGCACATCATTCATTATTTAATCATTTATTACTTTATTTCAACATTTTATTAATATATAATAAATAATTTATTTTTATTTAATTTTCGCATAAAACTTTTTTCTTTGAAATTATTTCTATAAACATTTTATTATTATTTGTTCACATTGAAGTGTATAGCATTTTCTTAGTAAAAAGAAATAAACAAAAATCGATGAATCACTCATTTTTGATAAGGGAAAATAACAAGCAAAACTTGAAAATTGTTTTTTTTTTTTTTTTTGTTTTTTTTTTTGTTTTAGTTTTATAACATTTTTTACTTAACAATCACAATAAGAACAATCAAATACTTCTCCTACACATATAAAATATAATCCAAAAACAATCAAAAGTATCTTAACAAGTGGATTTCACATTAAATTGGTTAAATATTCGTATATTTGTAATATTAAAATCACATCATCATCACAATCATCAATGAACTAACTAACAAACTACCTCTACCTGCGACCAACCAACTCAAAGCAAATGCGCCGGTAAACTGACCGACGAACGACACATCGAACTCAATCAACTATGTCAACTATAATATGGAAAAGTTGTTGCTGCATTGTTATTGTTGCTATTGTTGTTGTTGTTAGTATTATTGTTGTTATTTTTGTTGTTAACTTATTAGTAGCAAATGAGTGGGAGAACGACGGCAAATCGGTAAAGAACCCAATCGCTGAAGATGATGACGTCGTCGTCGTCGTCGTCGTCGTCGTCGTCGTCGTCGTCGACAACTTAACTGGCATTCAAACAAATAGAAAAAAAAAAATTGAAACAATGACGAATACAAGAAAAATTATTTTGCTTTGCATTTTCTTTATGAAAAATTAAATGAAAATAAAAATGAACACGTTACTGCAAACTGTGAAAGATAAGCGGGGTTCAGACTTTACAGACTTACATATATGGTCAATAATTGATATTCTTTATGAACATTCTTTAGTTCATTAAATTGTATCGCATATTACCAGTTGATTAAAAGTTTCTTACCAGAAGGTCTTGGAAAGAGGTAATCGAGCTTCTTCTCAGTAGTTTTATGTGAAAAAATGTTCAAAACAATCGAATTCCCCTTACAGAAATCACTTAATAAAAATCTTCATTCACCTCTTTAAGTATATAGTATAATGGCTTAACGAGGACCCTGAGATATGACATATGGATGCATAACTGTATCTGACAGCCACCTAATCGACATACTCCAATCTTTCTCCAAGCCCAAAACTTCAGTGACATATTTTCAATGAACAACAATGAAATCTTCATTGATTGATTTGTTTTATTTCATTTTTTAAAGCAAAATATTTATAAATTTAAAAATAATTTGAAATGAAATTTAAACAAAAAAAAAAATTGTATACAAAATCCATGTGCACCTGTCTGGCATTCCAAATTGCATATAATTCTTCAGCATTCTTTCTGCATTGACGTTAGCTGCCATGCGAATTAAGTCAATGGAATCAAGGAATGCATGTTTTGCATACAAAAACATGAAATTCAGAAAGAAATAACAATACAACGCAATGCTTGTAGTTGAGTGGGTACAAGGACTCCACAAAACACATACTGACTCCCTCCGGTACCAATAAGTCCACTTAAGTATTTAAGGTATACACATACTTTATTGTCTACTTCATTCAGATGATATATACATACATCATCTTACAATACAATACTATAAATATACGAGAACACAACAGCATATATTACGCGTATATGACATAATGATAGCTTCGTGTATATATAGTAATATGAGTATCTCTGAATAACATCAATGACTCTTTGTATGGAGTATTGCAGTATCGCAGTATCGCAGTTCATTGCTATTGTTGTTCCTTCTTCCGATCATAATAATAATAATAATCAATTTGTCTGTGCGAATTGAAACGATATTCCTATGAGTATTTTTATGCTATGCACGTTTTATAAGAGACAAGAAGTTGTTAGTACACACAACCAACCATTGTCTATACTAAGACAACAATAAAAACCAAAAAGAAAATAAAAATAATACAAAAAGAAAAAATCCAAATTAGTAGTAGTAAGAAGAAAACGAATCGAGACAAGTGCACACGTTAAGGATTTTCACATATTTACTTTGTGTCAGTCTGTCAGTCAGTCAGTCAGTCAGTCGATTGTGTGTTTCGTTTCTAGGGATGTAGAAAGAAATGTTAACAATTGCCCATTTCATATTCTTAAGACCAACTTAATCTTATAAATAAGAAGGTATCTATGACTGTACTTAGATTTTTTGTACAATAAAAGTTTACAGCACAAAAAAAAAAAAAGCTTTAACTAACAACCAACCAACAAACAAATCTAAAGTAATGTAATTTTATCTCAAAACTATTACACTGAATCCAATGTCTAAGTCACAATTATTTTGCAGTATAATATTTGTAAAAATCTTAAGAAGAAAGGAAGCATAGAAATAAAAAGATTAGGGCAAACAAATGATGATGACCTCAATTAAAATTAATTATACTATTCAAAAGATACGTGTAATAAAAAATTAATCTATGCAGAAGTGAACAGAACAGAACGAAACATAAACAAAAGATGTGGCAAAAAGAATATAGCAAAATTGTAGGTTGACTTCTTGGTCTTGCTGCACTAATAATAATAATTGAAATTGAATTTTCAATGAATGCAGCAGCAGTAAAGCATAGTTTTGTTTCATAGATACAATAAGAGATGTCAAGATAAAATACCCACCCACACACATAGACTACACATAGCCAGAGAAATGATGAAAGAATGTAGAAACAAAATGAGAATGAGAAGCAAAATAAGATGAAGAAATGTCACGCCTTTGCATACTTCATGGCCAAATGACGACCGAAATTTCTCAAAAGAATGAACGATTGAGTAGAACATGCAACATATTTTTATGTTCTTGGTTGCACCATTTTATCATTTTACCATGATGTTGATGATGATGATGATGATGCTGATGGTGATGGCTACGACAGAAACGCAAAGTAGAATGTGTGGCGTGGTCAGTCAGTCAGTCAATTGGACTACGAAACGCGCGTGTATTTTGTCAAGTTTGGGACTTGGGACACGAGGCAGGCATGCGACAGACAAAACTTATTTTATTTTTGAATGATAAAAATAATCATCTAAATAAAATGAAAAGAAATCTATTGAAAATTGGCAAAGAAATTTGTCTATTAACACAACGCAACTAACGCAACACACCACACCACTTAGTCTGATCTGCCCTTTATTAATTTAACTCACACACACATACACAATTTTTATGTATTAAAACAATAATAATAATAATAAATTTTATAAAAAGCCAAGTGATGGAGAAAAAAAAGCGTGGGTCGTCACACAATGACTCCAATTAGTCGTCAGGGGTTTCTGAAGTATTGTTCTTCAACACAAGAGAGATACTTATACTACTGTTTGGAACAGATACTCAGTAGCAGCACGGTAGCCTTAAAAATAAACACACTTAAGAAACAAAATCAAAAGGCACGAAAACAACAGACAATTAGAGACTGAATGTCTCTTCTCTGATTCTCTGAATCTTTGCCCCTGTGTGTAGCAAGAATAATAAAAACTTTAACTAAAATGAAACAAAACAAAGTAAAATAAAATAAAAATAAAAATCAAATTCAAATTAAATAAGATTAAAAGTGTAAAATGCACAAATGTATCTGTAGTTGTATCTCATACTCAGATACTTACTAGTTAGATACTTAGATATGTGTACGTGCGTGTACGACAACGAATTGCGTGCCAAGTGGAAATATTTCGCAAGTTTTTCTCACATTTGCTTATTTTTAAAGAGAAACAGAAAGAAAGAAAATTAAATCGCCACTTTTATTCGCATCTTTTTCACATTTGCTGATTAGAAATACAAAGCCGAATAGAAATACACAGCCTAGTAGTACGTTTATCTTTTAGTTTCATGTGTCGGATTGTCTGTCCTCTATTCTCTATATCTGCGATCCATTCGGTCTTTCATTCAAGTTAAAAGCAACATTTACATTTAAGCTATTTAAGTGTAGAGTACAGTTTTTCATTTCATTTATGTTGTTTGTTGTTATACATAAAGACAACCGGCTAAAACCAAAAAGCACACCAACACCAACAAAAAGGTACAATCATTTTTTTTATTTTTTTTTTTTTTTTGGCAAACATTTCATGGCTAAATATTTTGTTTATGTGTTTTTATCACAAAATAAATTTGAAAATAATCAAGAAAAACAAAAATAAGAAAACACCACACGCAACAACAATAAACTTTGTATGTCGCATTTATCGTTAATAGTCTGATTATTCAAAAAAAAAAAAAAAAAAAAAAATTATACATATAATCATCCGATTTGTATATAGTAAATAGTCGTTAATATGGTCCCAATGGTAAAATGACGACAACAAACTACTAATTGCTACTTTGTACAAAATTATCTAAGAAAATGGCATAAAAAGAATGGGATGTACTTGACCTGAATTGAATTGAAGACGCTTAATGAAGATGAGTTAATAGCCTAGTTAGCGGTTAGCCAAAAGTATCGTGTTTTATCATAGAAAACAAAGATCAATCAGTTGAAATTTTAAGTGATTTCGCGAAATACAAAAGACAAATATCAAGGAAAGGAAAAAGGAATTCTGTGGTTATTATTAAGAACTTTCAGAAAAATTTATGTGTTCCCAAAGAAAATCTTTACCTGGCAACTACTCAAAAGATTTTCCACTTTCTATTCTTCTGTCTCATTCGAACTGCTTCTAGAAAAGTTCATGTTTATGTTTAGATGATTGAAGAGCAATACATAGAAAAATGCTGAACTATTCCTTTCAGAAAACATTTAATAAGGAAGAATCCAAAAAGAAAGCCTCAAATATAAAAGAAGTTTCCATTCTTGAAAGGATAAAAGTCTAGATAGTTTTAATTTAATTTCAGACTGTGACTACTAAGTTTTGTTAAAGTAGCAGTAGAAGCAAATAGTTTAGCTTTGATTTTTGCAGCTTCTTTGATGATTGTGACATTTTTGAATAGTCGAAGCAACACGAAGGCAGAACTATTGTATAAACGCTTTCGATAATAAGCTGCAATGTCGATAGTAGCGATATTGTAACTTCAAATAACACAAACGATGTGGAACAACACAAATGACTTCAACGTTAATGACTTCAGTAAACAAAAAACAGCTGTGAATTTGAAAATTAGATAAAGTAATTATTCAAGAAAAAAATATTAAAAAGAAAGTATTTTTATTATCATGCAATAAATTGAATTGCAATAACTTTTAAATTAGATAGGAAAGTCTGCCATCAAATAAAACATGAATACTACAAAGAAATTGCCATTGATCAAATCAGTTTCTTATTATTCACCACGCGATCAAATATTTATTTTGTTTCACAAACAGCTGTTTTTTTTTTTTTTTTCAAAGTCGAAGTTGATCGGCTTTCGCAACGAATCTATGTAGTTCGCTTCATATGATTCTATACATTTCAACATTTGTGTTTTGCTGCACGAAAGCAAGAAAATAATTCTTTTGGAATGATATTTGCTTTAGTTCTTGTCATTGCGTAAATGTAATGTAGCCTACTTATACCTTATAATTGGAAGCACCGAGTGTGCTATAGTCGAATTCACATCAATTTCAGGATGTTTAAAACTGCCTACATTAAAACTTACAAAGTACCTACATACAATTTCTTTAAAACAATAAATGTTGGAATGAATGAATATCTTATTTAATTAGCATTAGTCTCTTTCACACGTTTCAATTCAATTCAATTTACGAGATATCAAAAAAAAAAAAAAAAGCAACAACAAAAATTGTAAATAAACACATAAATCCATTGACGTATTGCCAGAAGGAACAAAATATATACGCAATTTAATTGCAAAAATGTTTAATTATGCATGAAACATCAAAAAGAAGAGAGAAAAAAAAAATTCGAAGCACACATAAAAACTACATACTAATAAAGGCCAAAACACACACCTGCATACTCACACACATACACCGATATACAGAGATACACAGATATAATAACAGAGACCCCAAAACAATATACATAATTCATAGGTTGCCTGAAGGTAAGTCCACCAACCAGCGACAAAGAGGAGGCAGTTATATTTTGTTTTGTTGTGTTGTGTTGTGTTGCGATGTTGATACTAATTTGAAGCCTTGCTAAAGTTATTAGTGTGAAATTGTAACTTTCACTTTTGCTTTCTCTCTTTCTCTCTCTCTCTCTGTCTCTTTCACCAACATCTATCTCTCATACTCGTAGACAGATATTACTTACTAACACATTCGCTTAGGTTATCTAAACACAATATTTTTCATCTAATGACGTCGGTTTTTCACGCCAACAAACGCACACTCACAACAACTGCTGTTGCTGCTGCTGCTGCTGCTGCTGCTCATTTCAATTTGTAATTTGCACGTAAATTTCCTGTTGAACATTGTCGATTTATAGAGAATTTTAGATGGATAATGTCGAGGAAGATAGCATATGGTAGGACCAACCCAATCTAATGGTTAAGTTAGTAATTTGTTTCAATAGAAAACTTTTGTTTTTCCTGACTGATTTTGCTTTTGCTAACAGTTTTTGTTTGTTACTGTTACTGTTACAAATGCTGCTGCTGTTACCATTGTTTTATGGCTTACAATTGATTACACAACTGATTTATACAGAAAGTTCACACAAACACATCCACACACACACACATTGAGATACAAATTGACTTATTATGCGTGTTGGAATATGTGAGAAAGAACCTTAACAATATTAGATGTGTAGTAGTTTAGTATTGCTATTTACTTGACATTGTACAAACCAAAACATTGACCAAAGTATCTGGTAGTAGATGAATCTGTCACTTATGTTGTTTGTCACATGCAGATACATTCGAAACTTACCTACAACGAAAATAGAGAAAAAGAAGAAAACAAGAAAAATTAGATTTCGTAATTTTGAATTTCTGTAGTAAAAATAATTTATTATTGAACTACAATATGATGAGCGAAGGAAAACAACCTAAATTAAGAACTTATTGAAACATATGAACGAATGAATGAAATGTTATTATTATTCTAGAAATGTATTTGTTAAAGAATAAGAAGAAAAAGAAAATATCTATTCATTCACCAAGTACAAAGTTTAAATGAGGCTATTGTTCATATAATTAAATCATAACAAACCGAAAAGTCAACACAAAAATCAAAATGCAAATTAACTAACACGAGGGTTGTACGAACATTTCATAAATTTATTGCCAAGTTTGATGAATCTTACAGGCAAAATGAGACTAGAATTGTACTAAAAACATATATTTGTAGAAACCAAAAAAACAATCAACCTCGTTTATGACTAAACAACAGCACCTGCAAATCATATACAACAGAGACACACAAACACACACACACAACCTTAGAATCTGATTATGCCACCCACTTAAAATGGGTGTGTGTACACTCACACGTTCTATCAAACACCCACAACAACACAACTAACTAGTCATTCACTCATGACAAGTCAACGAATGAGTTAATGTTGTTGTTGCCATTTTTTCCCAAAATCAAACTAATTACGCATACGACGTGTTGTATGCAAATAAATGAACTGAACTGAAATGAAAAGCAAAGAAAAACAAAAATGAAATGTCAACGAAAATTTTGCTTGAACAGCACATATGGAAACCAACGAAGCACGACTCATCATCAACAGCATCAACATCATCTTCATTATCAACAGCATCAACATGTTAATCATCATCATCATCATCATCATCATATATTCTTTATAAAAATCAACATCATATTTGTCAAAAACATGAAATGGCAACGTCAACAATGAACACTACGAACACATGTGTGGATGTGGATGCGGATGATGTTGGAGGACGATGATGAATATAATCAGATTGTGACAACTGTCCCGCTGATGATGACTGACCGAAGCGAACCAAAATGGTCTTGGTCATTGCACTCTCAAGGCTAAAAGCAGCAACAGCAATAAAAACAATAAATTGACACAAAAATGATAATCATAATTTAATCAGCAACAGAAGCCATGCAACTTGCAACAAATAAACAAATTAATTAATGATATTGAAATAAAAGACAATAAACAAAAAAAAAAATTTACATTAAAAGAAAAGACAAATTGAAAACATCGAAATAGTGCGTTGCATCATTATGATGTTAATGTTGATGATGTCGCAAGTGTAAATGAAATTTATTGGTCAAGCAAGACAACGATGACAAACAACAAAGTTGCAAAAACTTTTTCGTTTCCGATTCATTCATAAAATACGCAGAACAAACAACAAACAGAACAAAAAATCATCTTATTAATTGCAAACAAATGTGCCACACAACAACTGCCACACCTTTTCTTTCTGTTGCCTCATCAGCATCATCAACATCATCATCATCAACATCAACAAACATAAATATACAACACATCTTACTAAATATTCTAGGCGACAAAAATCATTATGATCATCATGATTACTGATTATAATGATGAGGAGGTTGATCGCTGTGATGGTGATGGTGCGGGTGATGATGTCGTCACACTTGGCCATGCAACAATTTTGTATAAAATTTTTGTTTTTCTGCCAACAAAACAAAAGTGCAAACCAAAAAGAAACGAAATACCAAAGTGCAAATAAAGAAAAAGAAATAATGATAATAATTTAAACTTAATTAAGTTCAAAGTTCTACTTAAATCAAAATAAAATATATGTCTGATCCTCTGGTAAAGTACTCGTACTTCACACGTCACCATCACTTTACTTTTATATATTTTGCTATTCCTTGATTCGCTCACATTATTTTGTAGTTGTACATCCAACGCCAAATGTTTGCAATTATTATTGTTATTATTGTTATTATTATAATTATTTGAACACACAACGAAACAAAGTCAAAAAATAGTTTCGCAATCACTTGCCACCACCATCGAATGATGATGACTCAAAGTTATAAAATTTGGCCAAAAATCAAATGAGAAAAAAATATTTTATAATAATAAAAATTTCAAAAATGAAAATTTACAAACGAAAAATATAAGTATAATGTGTTTTTCAATCTTATTCCCTTTTGCTTGCTATGACTATTGCTACCCCCTCCAAAACACACACACACACACACACACACACACTCAACAATTGCATCATCAACATCGTCGCAGGCATCATCATCATCATCAGTAGCATCAACAACGAATGGCAGACCGCATCCTGCATCAAGCAAATGGTGGAATGGTCTACAAATCTGCCAAATGCCCTCTGTTTCCATATCCATGGTTCATCATCAATGATAATGATGATGATGATGATGATTTCGGAGACGTGGGAAAGAAATTTACGTTGGCGCACGTTTTGGGTCATTTCGCTTGAATTATCGGCAACAGTTGAGGGCAGCCAAACAGCATCCACTCGTCAAATGCATAATAAACAAGCACATTCTCATCTAATTTTTATCATGACGACTCGGTTACATTTTCTATTTTCTCAATTTTTCGAATTTTCTCAATTTCTTTTCTTCTTACTAATGGAATTTTTATGCCATTTATTGCTTTTGTGTGTTGCTTGCATATGAATTTTTTTTCTGTTATTTCTTTGCAATTCTTTTTCTTTCAACATCTTTTTCATCAACTCATTGTTATTCATGTAGTAGTTTGGGTCAAGTGCAAAATATTTACTCTGATGATTTAAAGGCTTTTTTATCCAAATGTGGGTGTGCATTCTTATGGAAGGAAAGAAAATAAATATGATGATGATGATGATGGCTTTGCAATGTAAAACATTTTACATGGAATTTTAGTTAATTAAATGGAAAATGGAAAAAAAAAAAATATCATAAATTCTACAGAAACGAACATAGATAGAATGTTGTATGAAAATAAAAAGAATTCTTTGAAAAGTACAAGAGAGAAAAAGTAGAAGAAAATGATAGGGGTTTGTTTCCATGGAATGCAGCAAAGCAAAGGTTGAAAATTCCTATGAATATAAATTCAACCTTAGTTGCATCATATTTTCCACCTACAGAAAAGATACATTTCTATAAATAAATTTATAAGCTTGAAATCACAGTTTTCATAGGAAATACAAAAAAAAAGTTTTTTATCATTGTGTGCATTCATCGTAAATAGAAATGATAATTAAACAAAACTTTTTATAAATTTTTAAGTTTTGATTTCTCTTTGCCATTCATTAAAGTATGATTCCTTTTCTTTTTAAGGATAAATTTATAAAGGTAATAACTAGTAATTTGATGAGAAAATAAGTATATAGATACACATTCCTTGCTTGGTAGTATTAATTTTAATGTTCCTTTTCGGGTTACTAGGAATTATTCTCCTATACTTGTTGGTACATGTAAGACTACTTATTTGCAGCATGATCCTTTTCGTGTTTTATGTCATTCTTACAATCTTTACTATGACCTTGTATCTAATTCTATTTCTTTCGTTCATCTAAAATCTAATCTCTTAAAAGTGGCGTGGGATAGAAAGTAGTAGAAAAAAAAAATACAATAAAAAGTGAGTTTTCCTTTCTAGAGCTCAATTGTGATGACTGAACTGTATATACATATATTTATTTTAATAATTTACAATTTGACAATTTGAATTGGGCAAATGCTCTTTATTCTGTTGGCACTCCAATTGCAAAGGTTTCAGTTACTTTACGAATGGATGCAGTTTTTTGCGTTTGAGCCTTGTTTTCCAACCACTTGGATGGATCTATAAGGCTTGAAGCTTCCATATTAATATGAATACTTGTCTCTCTTCTGAAACTTTTTTATAAACATTATGTTGCTGGAACACGAGCAGCCTCATAACTGGATACCATAAGTCCATACAGGTTTAAGTCCGCTTGCCTATGAGCATTTCACTTCCAAAGTCATCCCAAAGTATTTAAGGCTGATTTCCATTGGGCAAGCTTGCAATCTGCAGAGTAATGAGTTTCGAAACGAGCGAGTTGGTGTGTGCGCTAACACAAGCACAAAGCTCTTCACTCGTTCAGTAGTCACGCTGCCTCAATGCTGACTCACTTTGAAAATAAGAGAGAATTGTTGTCTGCGACAGCACTAATTGGCAGCGAATAGCGTGTAAATTAGGACGGCACTCAACTTTTCTAGGTAGAGAGTTTACAGTCTGCTTGTTCCTAGTTAACATGATTACAGTGGACGAATTTACTAGCAGATTGTGATTTCGCTGGCTACTTGATTGTAAACTAGCCCAATGGAAATGAGCCTTAGCAGTTATTATGTTGCGGATTTTATACGCCATTTATACACAGTAAGAGATATTGTATTTTGTTATACGAGAAATATATATAAAGTTGATTTTTCTTTCGTTGAACTGTATATATGAAAAAAAAAAGTGTCAAATTTATCCAACAGTCGAAGTGCCAGGCAAATGAGTCCTTCTCCTAAGAAGTTTCGCACAAAAAGTGTTGAATGCTTTTTATCTTTTTATACTTCATTTGCACATCTACAACTAAAGTTATGATGAAGTGCATGACCTATGAGTGCATTATGATATTATTCTAACTACTCAACTGAAACATAAAAACATCATCATATAAAACATTCAGATATTCATTAAATGATGCCTGAAATGCATGTGAGAAATCTACAAAAAGAAACCAAAGACTTCATAAATCTTCAGAGATTAAGTAGCTTTCTAAAGAAATACAAACTGTAGATCTTTCTTCTAAAAAGAGCAGCGCTGTTGTGACAAAACTCCTCATGTGTGACATGTAACCTCTGAGCAATGAAATGCAGTGATAACATTTTAAAATGACCATAAATTATTTATTTATCCATAAAGTACTAATCTAAATTAACTAGTAATTCATTAATTTTTAAATATGTTTAAGTTAAATATTAACTAACATCTTTGTACGAATATACACTTAATTATTCATTAAATTGTTTTGTATTTATTCTAACAAAAAAAAAAATAATAATAATAATGGAAAATCATGATAAAATTCTTTAAGCTCTTGAAGCGCTTAGCAAAGAGTGATAATATTGAATTCAATTGAAAACATTTAAATTCAACAAAATAACAAAAAACTAATTAGCGGTAAATCAATATTTACCAAAAATTTTCAATAAATTAAAACACATAATAGCATATAAATGGGCTTATTAAAATTTTGAGCAATAACGTTTGGCGATGGTGATGACGAATACAAACAACGCGACAACCAAAAATAATATAAATGAATTTTCTAAATAAAAGCCGCTTCAAAATTCATTTAAAATTTAGTTATCTCAATTAAAACCGCGACGAGAACAGAAACAAGAACAACATACTATAATATAATATTATTGTGTATATAGAACAGAACAGAACAAAATCGTACAGAATAGGATCAAATTGAATTGAACCAAAACACACAAAACACAAAAATGGCGCCGACAATGCCAATAAAAACGTGGTGGACAAGTTAAGCTCGAAAAATGAAATGATTTATCATCAAAAAATTCATTTGCATGCTAAATTTACATTCAAAAAGCAATGCTTCTATTCCTAGTGAATGGTGATGATGATGACGATGACGATGATTATATTAATAATAATAATAAAAATAATTATCATAATTTTCACACTTGCACATTTTTGTAATGCACTAATTTTTTTTTTTTTTTGTTTTTTTTTTAATTTAAATTTATTAATTACACACAACAGGTACTGACTCTTCTGGCTGAACTGAATCAACATCGAGAGCAAATGAACAACCAAACAAATACATAATAATAAGAATAATAATTTAAAATACAAAAAGGTGGGATGACAGAAAGTAGATCAAAACCAACTAAAGCATTTGAATGCGGGCGTATGCGTGATATTTGCAATAGGTTTGCAGACACTTTCCTTTACATATTTGATTTGATTTGATTTTCTTATTTTAGTGGGACCATCCATTCATTCGTTCGTTCATCTATCCGTCAGTCAGTCAGTACCACTAGCCTAAGAATTTGATGACAAATATGTAAATTCTTTCATTTTGCTTACGTTGAGCATCTAAAATGCAGAAAATATATAATAATTTTTCTTGTTTTACTTGTTTGCTTTTATAAATTTATTTTCAGTTTTCATGAATCATTTGCATTAAGAAATTATATAGAAAAAATGGTAGTGGTAACTGAGCAAAATGATGCGATATACAGGTAATTACAACCGACAGACAGCAACGATGGTTTTTCTTTATCATCCAACATGGCATATTGTCATGGTAAATGCCACCATTGACGCCAATGAGAAGAATGAGTTCTACGTATCTATTGAGCAGACAGAAACACACACATCCACAATGCAGCCAATTACCCAGCAACAGCAGTAGTAGCAAGAAAGTTGAACAAAGAAAGTCATGATTGGAAATTGAATGATCATCATTATTATTTATGAGTATCTTTGTCAGCTTTGTTCTTTTATTTCGGCATCTTATAATACATACTCAGTATTAGAAGGAGAACCAAAAAAAGACGCAATAAAAGTTTGTCAATCACCCACTCACTCACTCGCCTAGCAGCAGTAAGTTACTCAATCACTCACTCACTCACCCATTCACCCATTCACTCAGTCACTCATTCAATTCAGGCTAAGACCAGACCAATTGATGAAAATAACAAATAGCACAAATTATGATCATTTGCTGTTTGTGGAAGTGGTAGCACGAGGATATTCAACAGACAATAGCAAAACAAAAGCGAAACAAACAACTTAAGCAGATACTTTCCGCCTTCCTTCTTCAGATGCGATTCGATTGAACAAATGTGAATGATGAGCAACTGACAATGGCAACAATGACAGAGATGATGATGACGACAACGACAGCGACGACGAAGACTATGATAATGATGATATGAGAAATGTTTCTATGTATTTATAAATACTTAGATTGTACTATATAAGGCGCTTTTGTTTGTTTTGTTTTTTTAGTGACCAACCAAGACACAAGAAGAACACAAGAAAATCCAACAAACAACTCACAGTGAACGTCATCATCATTGACAATATTTTGTGAACAGTGGCGCAGAGTCTTGAAGTTGGCTAAAGATGAGAGCAATTTCAAGAAAAACAAAATTTATGTATTTAATGATATGACTGACTTCAAGCAGCTGTCATTTTGACATTTGAATAAAGTGAAATGCAAAATGAAAATCTTCAACAACAGCAACAATAATAACATCATCATCATCATCAATCCATCCATCCCAACCAGTCAGTTAGTTAGTTAGTAAGTCACTCAGTCAGTCAGTTAGTCAGTCAGCCAAAAACAAAACATTTTGGCTTATTGTCTGCCTATCTTTCTTATATTCTGTTTATTTCTTGTTTGGATGTTTGTTTCTTTTGGTCATGAAGAACCTCTGCACCTCTGTGACATTTATCAACAGACTACTTCCCCTTTCACTTGCCTTTCATTTCCTTTTGGGATTCATAACATAGTATAGATTCATTTACCGCCCACCAGTTGGCATTGCAACGCGTACCAGGCAAACAATTAGTCTTAAGTGGAGCAGAGAAACACAGCAGAACACACAACTAAGTTAATCTTGTTGCGCTTTACTGTTGGCTGTTGGCTATTGTCGTCGCCATCAACTCAACACTGTCATGATATGATATTTTAGACCAAATTTTTTTTTTTTTTTTTTTTTTTTTGTTTCTCTTCTTTTGTATTTTCACTTTATTTAAATCTTTTCTTCATGAAAAAGAAAATATGTATATATATTTGTTCATGACGATATATTTGCAATATAATTTTTGAGGAATTTTCTAACAATTTTTATAGAAAATACTTAAAAAGCAACAGATGAATTAAATTCAAATAAACATCAAATTTCTCCAAACACGTTTTTCATATATACATTTTCATCACATTTCATTTTAATCACAACACGTGTGAGCAACTTTAAGTTTATTTGCTTTCTAATTAGAAAATTGTATTTATCTACAAAGAAATTTATATGTACTATGTAACTACATCTTACATATGTAGATATGAGGTACATACATATAATCGTTTGTAATCTTTCTAATTTATATAGAGAAGTTCATAGTATAGATATAAAATGAGATTAATGAATTGAATGAAGGACAACTATATAGAATTTCAATTAAATCACAAGAGCATCTATCACATATATCACAATAGATTGATATTCGTCATTCATATGGCAACTGCATACATTCTACATGTAATGATGTAAGAAAGGAAGGAAGTTTTAATAAGAAATATTATTGCAAGTTAAATTTTGAAGGGAAATATTTGTCTATCAGAAGCTTGGGATGAATTTGGGACATGAATGGTTATTGTTATATTTGTAAGACACAGAGAGAGAGAGAGAGAGAGAGAGAGAAAGAGAGAGATTCAATGAAAGATTACTAAAACTTAAAAGAAATAATTAGTTAAAAATGATTTTAAAAAGTTTTCCTCTACATAATATCTACTAAATATCTCAAGTTTTTAGTTTCCTTTACTTGTTCATTATCACATTTGTGTATTTCAATTTCTAATGGAAAATGGTTAGTTAAAGACTTTGTGTACAATAAGAATAAGAAAATTCTTTTACAATGTTGCAAAGAAATTCAATAAGCATTCATTCAACTTAAATGTTCGTTCGAAAGCTATGATGCAAGTGAATAAGTACAGTAGTGGTGGCATGCATTAAGCAGCAGCGCCCTTGTTTGCACAAACCTAGAACTTTTCTTCTTTTTTTCTGTATTGTTATTATGGGTTTTTGTCAAAATTTTAACGAAAAACAACAAATTATTTCTAGACATTTGCATTACAAAATAGTTTGCATAATTTTCGCATGATGCACAACAACAAAATCGAAACAAAAACAAGAAGTTACAAAGTACAAAAGCACATAATGATAATGATTATGATGATGATATTCATGATAATGATGATGAAGATGACGATACTCAAAAACTATTTTGTATGCGAAGAAAATGGGAATGAACAAACAAACCAACAAACCAACGAACGAACGAAAGAACGCAAAAGTAGATGAGCTGCGACCCATCAAAAAATATGACTTCCTCCTCCTAAAATGCCATCAAAATCCCCCCACAGAACCAGGCACATCTCATCCAACAACAACAACAACAACAACATCAATTCTTAACATTGCCATTAACGCAACAACAAAAGCACAGCTGCATTACACCTTCTATACTATCTACAGTAGTATTAGTATTAGTACATAGTAGTGATAGATACTTAGTATCTTAGAAAAATCCTATAGCAACAATGTATTAATGTTGTCAGGTCGCAACAGTGCAGAGCAGAGCAAAGGTGGCTCCTGTTGCTGCCATTTAAATTGTTAAAATGTAAACTAAGAGATTCGACAAGGTAACCGAAGCTTTTTAACTGAATCCATCAACTCATGTACAAAAATACGAGTATCTACATCCATCACATGTATCTATGTATCTATCTACTGCTAATGAATGTGTAAGTGTTTTTACATACATACGTTTATATGTAAGTTGATTGACTGTTTGTAGTGTAGTGTATTTTGTAGTCTACTGCATTGTATTGTATCTACAGGTGTTTGTTTGTATTTTTGTGTTGTTTCTAAAAGCCTGATGTTGTTCTACTGCTGCTACTACTACTGCTGGGTGTTTGTTTGTTAGATTTGTTTGTTTGTATCTAACAGATAGAGTGTACTACAATTGTAAATGGCGCAACGTGGGCGCTTTTTCTGTTTTCTGTTTTCAGTTTTTTTTTTTTTTTTTGTATTATTTCATTGCTTTTCTTCGACGGCGTTAAAATATTTGCCAACTATTTAAATTTTCATTTCTTTGCTTGTCTTTATTTTTTTCATGTGCCAAAGTTATTTCATTATTTTCCTTATATTCTTCGATATTCTTTTCCTTCTTAAAGTTTTCATTATTTTGATGTTTTATTTTCACTTTAAGCGGCATGCATAATCTTCTCTGCGATTATTTAACTCGTGCTAAATACGAGTACAAATATTTAACAAAACAAACAAAAATCTTAGGTTTTCATTTGTTTTTTTGTTTTCTCTAAACAAGATTTTAGTTTAGTTTTTAGTTAAGTTTTGATTTTATATTTATTTCTTGGCATCACATTATATTTATTTTTGTATTTTTTTCCTTTTGTCGCGCCATTTTTTGCCTGAGTATCTTATGTTGTTGTGAGGGTCATTAAAATTATATACTAAAATATTAGTAGTATTTATTATTTTATTATTTTGTATTTTTTATTTGATTTTATTATATTTTTTTTAAATATTTGGCAAAATTAAATAAAGTTTTTCATTGTTAATTAAGCAGCTATGAAGATTGAAAAATCGAAGGACCTTAAACGATGTTTTTGGTTTTTGGTTTTTGGCTTAACAAAAATATGCGACACAGGAAATTGTCGTTGAGAATTGTTAAATTCACATTCACAACATTTTAAATAGTCGTATAATTTTCATTTTTAGTGGATTTGTATTTTCTTTATTTGATTTTTTTATTATCTAATTCTGTTCTATTTATTATCTTTTTTTTTTTATTATTTTATTTTATATATTTATTTATTTATTTGAAATGCTTTGTTGCGTCAATGAAATTGTTTTATTAATGCATCATAGTGATTGGCATTTTCTTTTTTGTTTTCAATTCTTTACCCACAACACTATAGGTTGAATGAGATATCAACATTTTGTTATGGAGTTTGTAAGACATCGGTGACCTTATACAAACAATATCATGAATGAAATTTATTGTTCAACTTATTTATCTACTAGACGCTGGCAGGTTCCTCTCCTTACCAAAAAAAAAAAAATTAGTGGAAACTGACGAGATATTATGGAGACTATGATTATTTTAGTCATAGTTGTCTGATTACTGGAATAGGTAATGCCCATATAAACTGTTCTATCCAATCAAAATTGTGAATAGTATTGTACCCTCATCAGTCTATCTAAATTTGTCTCTTATTTCCTGAAACATCGATATTGTTTTTATGGAGACTTGTTTGATTATAAAGTACTTTATTACATAGTCCTGATTATTGGAAGTGGTAGCCCCTATATAAAAACATCTACAAATTTAAATATACATATATATCTTTTTTTAAATCTTCTTCATTTCCTTTGCCATGAATATCACTGAAACTTTCTATCATTTACAATATTTTACAACATATCTTTTAGATCTATTTCTACCATATTTGTGTGAAAGGTATATTATGCTTCGGTGGAATCTGAACTGAATATATTGTATGTACTATATGATTTTCTTTTTATGTAGTTTAACCTTGAAAGTTCCAATAGAGCACCACCTCGAAAACACCCACTCATAGTTAAATCATCATAGATATCTTTATTTTGTTTTTTAATTTAAATTTTATTTTCTAATAAATTTTACTAATTTGCAGAGATACCGGCCGGCATACATACATACATACACACAACAGACTACAATACATTCATTCCCATTATCTTATACTAAGTATGTGAGAAGAATCTATAGAAAACTATATTTTCATTTAACAAACTCGCTGAGTTACGAACAATGATGATAATGATTAATAAATAGATACAAATGTGTGTAGTATGTATATCATTTCAAGGTAAAACATTTTGTCATGAGAAATTAAATATTGGAATAATAAGTACAATAAGTAAAATTAAAGAAATCTTAGGTCATTCACTGATACTTTTGATGATAGAAATAATTATCACTCAATGGACATGGTGAATCTTTTAAATGATCCTCTGCAGGTGTTAAAATATTTAATAGAAATATGTATGAGGCATTTTACTTGCAATTTATCATTGTACGTGTATATGTAATTTCTTTCTTTATATTCAAATTCAACTAAATTAAGATTTAAGATTCGCTGGAAGATAAAAGCAATCTGAATAAGAAGAAATTTCACACGTGAAAAACATAAAATTAACGAATCGAATCACGATGTCTTCATGATGAGAGTCGCAAAAGAAAAATGGAATCCATTTAAATACAATTCAATTTGTGTATATTATTTTTTAGAAATTGTTGAATTTTTGCAATTTTGTATTTTGTCCACTCAACTGACTTAAATGATAAATTTACTTTTGTTTGTTGTACCGAATAAATTAATTAAAAATGTGTAAATCTTTCAGTTGAAATTATTTATGACATTTCTCAAAAACAAAACAAATAGAATATTCACGAACTCCAAGTTTGTGGATTGAGAATGAGTATAAGTGAGTGAGTGAGTGAGTGAATGAATGAATAAAATAAATACTTATGTGTTTGAAGAAGAAAAATAATTGTCGCAAAAATAATAAAATTGTCAGATATTCTGGTCATTATTATGATGGATCTGTTCATGAGACATTCCCCAATTGTTCTGTTTGCACAATTTGCATAAATCATTTTGTTTTGGATATTTCATTTTTGAAAAATTTCCCGACATTTTTGTAGGTGAGTGTGTCATCCTCATCATTATCATCGTCGTCTTCGTCGTCGTCGTCGTCATCGAATAAACAAAATTATTCTTTGCGCAATAATAAAATTTATTTTATTTATATTTATAATTAAATCTAAAGGCAGACAGACAACAACCTTTAAAGATTTGTTTCAATTTTCATTTAATTTTAATTTTTAAAAATAAGAATTTATTTATTTAATATTTTATGAACCATTTAATTGTGTTTGCATCAATTTTAATTGCAAAGAAAACTTTTGCCAAAAATTAACTTAAATTTTCTTTGTTGTTTATAAGAAGAAAAGAAAATATCTACTTACATTATGAAAAACCATGAATTTATTTACATAATTTTCAAAGAATTCAACTCACCTGCAATGAACAAAAAAGAAAGAAATTATTTTGCAATATGTAACAAAAAAAAAAGGTAAAGGTAAAGATATAAATAAAAGAAAAGAAAATATAGAAAGTAAATTCCTTTTTCAAAGTTGTCAAGCACACGACAAACGCTTGAATAAATTTGTGTATATACGGCACACAGACACATGAATGCACAGACAGAGATAGAAACAGAAACAGAGTAGTGATGACACCACCTTCTTCACATAGATACAACAAAATACCAAGAGATACATATAAGTATCTGTTTATCTATTTGATGACTGACTGTGAGTCTGACTATCTGTCTGTCTGTCTGTATGTCCATCTGTCTGTCTATCAGTATTTCTACCTTAGACTTTCTTTATATAATAGATACACATTATTACTGACATAAACTCGCTTCAGTCCCATCTGACATTTTTCCAAAGTGTTGAAAAACGTTTTTCAAAAGTTGCATTTTATACATTTCAATATGTTGCGCCTCCCTCCTCTCTATTTCTATCTTTTCAACTCATTTTTTCATATGCCAAAGGTAAGAAAATTTTGTTTTTGTTTTTCTCCAATATAATTTCTTATATTTTTTGTGGGAAAATGGGACACAAATCCCTAACAAAAATAATTCATATGCATTCTTAGAGAGAAGATGTTGAGGTGATGGTGATGGAGGAGCAATGTCATTTAAAAGAAATACCAAGCTAAAATGATGATTTTTCTTATGAATATGTTACAACAAATAGAATAAAAAAATTAAGAAAAAAAAAAAATAAATGCAAAGTAATAGTAAGAAAGAAAAACTATTCCATAAGCAGCTTTTGGCTTTGGCTGCAAAATAAGGGGCGCCTAGGCACAGCATTGTACGACCCCATTCTCACCTACACTCACTCACTCACTCACTCACATTCACCCACCCAAGTATCTTCTTCATTCATTCATTAAAATTATTCTAGCAATTTTTGCTGTTGCTTTTGCTTTTGCTTCTCTTCTGATATTTGTTGCTACTTTAAATAAATAAACTTTTTCAAGTCATTGCACAAGGGCAACAGTTGGCAGCAGAAGCAGCAGCAGCAAGCAAGCAACCCACCCAATTTATGTTTTTTATGTTATTTCTTGACGTTCATCAGCAAGGGAATAGAAATTTTCCATTCATGAGTAGGTACTTCTTGTTTTTGTTCTTGTAAAGAAAAAAACAACAAAAAAGAATCTTGTCTAAGAAGATTATTATTGCCAGTTTTGGGAGGTGTTGGAAAAGTGTCGCACCAGTTTCAGGCCTCATCACCATCATCATCATCATCATCCTACCTACTGTGGAATGGAATGGAGTGGCAAAGATTGTGCAAGAATTATACTTGTTATACTCTGAGATATTGAGATACTTGAATATGTAAATACATTGATTGATGAGAAATTCTAAGTGTGTATGATCTTTGACCTCATTTTCTGTTTAGAGATTCTGTCTGTCTGTCTATCTGCCTACGTAAAAAAAAAATGAAATTATGTATATGACTTCACGTATAACTCAGGTTGCCCACAAGGAAAATACAATAGACAAGGCAGAAAGAAACTTTCATAACATGGATTTAGGATTGGAGAAAACTTCTTAGCAACTTAAGAGAAAGAAACTCTATCATACTAAGTGCATTGATATTGATATTTTAATGTAACAAATAATGCAAGGTTTTTCATATTGTTATGTCTAAACAAACTTGTTTTGATACTATTTCTAAACAACAAAAGAAAAATAACGAAAAATGATGAGATAAATTCAACATTTAACAACACAAAGTAAATAAGTTAAAGAACACAACCTGTAATATAAAATCAAAAATAGAAAATGGAAAAGACTGGCAGACAAAAGACATTCAATATCAATCATACACACCCCATACTAAGTACTATGTATAATAGTAGGGGTCGTCGATATAATATTGTATAAATGGACAAAATAGTCACAATCACAATAGTGCAATACCAACAAATATGTTATGCTTTGGAATATGTTTTCCACCACAAAAACTTTGTCATTGTTTGCACCACACACAGACACAGACACAGACAGACAACATAAAAATCATTGAATTGACACACCTGAGAAATCAATCAATCGATTTATTCAACTGTGAAGTACAAAAGCAGCAGCAACAACACAACAAATGTGGAATCATTGACATGGGGAAGATGATGGAGGTGAGATGAGTGGGAATCGTGGAGTGCTGCTGATAAGAAGTGGAAAAATACAAATGAAAGAAACTTTATCAAAATTTTAAATCAAGAATAAAATAAAATAAAAAAAATATCTAAAGGTATCCAAGCGCAAAGAAATGATTTAAGGAATAAAAAAAAAAACAAAATAAAACAGTCGAGAACAATAAAAAGGACTAAAACAAAGAAAGGAAACCAAAACAGTCACATAATAAGCGATGGCGATGGGAGCCACACAATCATTTTGTATTTGGTTAGTTTTGTGGATTTAACAAGAAAACAAACAATGACTACAATGAATGACAACAAAGAAAATGAAAATGAAAGCAAGGAAGGAAGGAAGGAAGTACGCAACAAGCAGCATACGAGTAAATGCGAAATTTATCATTGGAATGTGCCCGCGACTCTAAAAGAAAATATCCTGTGGCGCAAGTGAATGTGAAAATAAAGGAAACTTAAATCGCTTTTCAAAAGAGAACACAAGAAAAGGGTACAGCGGCAGTACAACAAAATCAATGACAGGCACGACAGCATAATTATCATCATCATCATCAGCAGCAGCAGCAGCAGGGATACCCGTTGAAAAAAATAACAATATTATCACGATCATCATCATTATTATTATTATCATGATTATTAGCATTGCCTGCCAAGAAGTGACACAGTTTACCCGATTACGATTACGATGACGATGCCCGCCCGCAGTGTTGATGCTGCTGCCTGTGTCGCGATTTCCAAGAAAATTTGCACCATGGACGCTGTCGCCATCTTGTTTTCGTTGTTATTCTAAGATGTCGTCGTCGTCGCTCTAAAACGCTTTATGTGTCAAGAAGTAACGGTATTTATATAGGAATTTATATAAATGAACGAACGAATCAGTACCGTAAAATTTCATACCGAGAAGCAAAGGAAGCAGTAATCATTGCAAACGCAACAACGCAATGACAACGCGATTTTCTTCGTTCATCGTTTCTCCTTTCCAATTTTGGTTATTTGTTCCTTTATTTTTTTTTTTATGAGAAAGAAATGCAAATTTTTCCCTTTTTTTATTTTATTTTATTTTGACAAGTTGGATAAGTATAGAATAGAAGTAAGAGCAGTCAGAGAAAGGTTAGATTTGTACTTTTTTTTTTTTGCTTTTTGAGGAAATTTAGAAATGTCACGTTTGTTTGTTCGTTCTTTTGTCTTGTCGTTTCTTCATTCAATCATCATTGGGTTAAAAACAAGAAAAGATATGTCAGAATTTGATTAACTCAATGGCATTTTCCATGTATTTTACAATGATGATGAAGATGATGTTGACGATGACGATGATGAAAATTATGATTATGACAAGGCAGTAAAACATATGAACTTCTGTTGCGAAATTAAAAAAAAAAAAAAAAAAAAAAAATATTGAAAAATTTCGTCTTCGAAGCAGCAGCATGTGATTTATTATTTATTGTATTACATTTTTGGCACATCATAAAATTATAAAAGATTTATGAAAAAGATACATATCCAACATCAAGAAAAATCTATCTTAAAGAAAATATAAAGTGATGTAAAGATACAAAAAAAAAAAAAAAAAAAAAACAATTCATTTAAAATTCTTTTCTTTTATAAAAACTAATAATACTTTCACAGGTGAAATTGAATTGTTTACAGAAATCATGAATTCAAGAAGATAAATTTGCAATCAAAGGATTCTTTTTTTTCATAAGAAATTCTTACTTCAGCTCCTTCATTCATTTGTTTAATGAATTTAGAATTTTTTAATAGAACAAAAATCTTGGAAAAATTGCCTAGAATTTTCTATTTTACATACTCAAATCATCATCATCATCCATACATATATCACCACGAGATGTCTGATCCAACAATTCAATTTAATTTACATATCAAACATACCTAAACTCTCGTTCGATTCATAGATGAAATCATCACTATTGCAATTGAGCCCTTTTTTAGATAAACAACAATATATTTTTATCTGTTATTTTCTTTTGTTTTTATATGAAAGTTTGTATCTATGCACAAATCTATTCAACAATTCATGGCGAATTCTCTCTGTTGTTTTTTTTTTTTTTTTTTTTTTTTACCAAAGTATTTGCCTAGACTTAGTCAGGCAGATAGGTTATCGTCAGATACATATATCTACATATGTATATAGTGATTGCTCTGGGAAATAGTCATAGTCATCGTCATCGTCAAACGTCAAAGTGATGTGCTTGAATGCATTGTGACGACCTAAAACCTAAATACGGCGCTATTTTCAATCAAATGCAAAACCAAATAGAAAACAAACAAATCGGAATACTAAATGAAATGGTTGCTCTGTTAAAGTACAAACTATGCTGTGCTGTGCTGTGCTGTGTAGTGCTGTGCTATGCAATGCAATGCGATGAGATGACTGTCTATGCCTTGTTTGCATGGCTAAGTTGAGAAGATACTTTGAGTTTAGATGCGTTGAGTTGATTTAACGTTTACGTTTACTTTTACTTTTGGTTTTTTTGTTGATTACAAAATGGCGGCACTTGTCGCATTGAAAGTGTTTTTTCCCTGTGATGTTTGAGCCAAACTATAGAAATGAAACGCATAAAAAAATAGACGAAAAACACAAACATTTTGTACTTAAAATGGTTCTGTTGCGGTTGAATACAGAACAACAAAAAATAGATAAAAATACTATAGAGAATTTTTTGCAACTGGCAATTGCACAACTTCTTTCCTCTTTTGGGCCAAGTTGTTAAGTGTAAATGCCTTTCTAATTACATTTACAGAACTTAAATAAACTCATAAACTCAAACATTTCACAATTAAATGATAATTAGACATGGAGAATGTTGTCCTATGATAAACAAATATGAAATTACACAAAAAACCACAGGCCACTTTTCCTACATTGTGGCTACACAACAACAACAATATTTCATTCCTTTTGAAAATGTTTTGTTTTGTGGTTCATCATCATTTTACTTTGGCTTTAAATAAGAAAACAACAAAAGGAAATTAAAATGCAAATGCAGCAACAGTTGACCACAAAATTTTGTATTCCAAATCAACGCAACCACAATAGATGCAGGCAAAAATTCAAAATGCCAAAAACTATTCTCTTGTGCAAATTAATTGACAAAAACAAAGATGATGAGGATAATGATGATGATATGAAAAAAGAAGAGAATTTAAAGAAATCTTTCTGCTTTAAAACTATAAAAGATAAGAAGGAAGAGAGGAAACAAGATTCATCATAAAACATGCCAACTTGTGGCTTACGACTTGCTGAATTATTATACAGAGGCGTTGTCTGCAGGGATACAATTCAAGTGTCTTATGTCCAAGTCTTAAGTCTATCAGATATACAATATTACACAAACATCATGTTAAATCTCTCAAAAACTATACTGCTGCAGCAAGTCATGCTGGGAGACAAAAGGGATACAATGAATGAACACATCAACCAGCTAGTTAGCTGACCCGAGCCCAGTCCAGTCATCTAAAAAAGAACGAACGAAAAAACCAACCTAAATAAACAAAAGGAAAGCAAAGCAAAGCAAAAAACACACAACAAAAAAAAAAAAAAAAAAAAGAAGTTGCCACAAAAAAAAAAACTTAAAAAGATATTGTACAAATCCCAACAAAGTGAAATGTCCAATTTTGATGCAACCAACAGACAACAGAAAAAACAACCAGAAAAGAAGCTACAGAATCAGCAACAAGTAAAGTTTCGAAATAACAAAATTAAACGAATGAATAAAGAAGCAAACAAACAGAAATAAAAATGCAAAATGAAAAGTATTTGCATTAGAGAAGCACAACTTTGCATCTTTTGCAAATGCAATACCAAAATTTCAAGCGTAATGCGTGCCAAGTTATTTTGCATATTTGTATCTTAGAGAGATATACATTCATGATGGCTTGCCTGCTAGCCAGTCTCACTTGTAAATACATGTGTGTGCTTGCTGCTGATGATGATGATGATGATGATGATGCCTTGGCAATTTCATGCGTTGTGCTTATTTGGGCTAAAAAGATACTTTTGGCAAAGCAACGCACAACTAAGCTGCTGACTTCGCTGTCCGATGGTGGCTAAAGTCTCAACGTCTGACAATGTTTAGGAGCGTCGTTGATTATTCTCATCTTTACTTTTATGTATTTAAGTATCTGTGTCTTTTCGTTTTTATTTTGTGTATTTTTTTCTTATTCACCTCTTTCACATTCCCTACCTTCCCTTTTTTAAGCGTTCGCTCTTAACATTGTCTGACAGTCGATAAATTTTCCTGTCCGGGGATTAAGTGCTCCGAAGACACTTAAAATCTTTTCTTCTTTTTTCCAAAAACAAAAAACGAAAAAAAATGCACAACAAAATATACAACAAAAGGTTAAAAGTTTGGAAATAGTTAAAGAAGCAAACGAAAATTTGAGGAGCAAGTGGATAGTGTAAGTTATTTACTTGTATTTTTGTGGTAAAAAGAAGAATATAGGATAAAGCGAATAGAATAGAATAGAATAGAATAAAGAAAAGAAAATGGTAAAAGAGTTACAGATTACCAAAGAAATACATAATAAAAGTCAATTTAAATCAAATTACGTAGAAAATTTATATGCAAAAACAAATACTTACTAACCCCAAGACGCTAACAACAACAACAGCAACAACAGTAGTGAGATATATGTATAACCACAGAACACAACACAACACAAGACAACACAACAATACTTTAGTTGAGCATGTGAAAAACTTTTAAGCCAAAACACTTTTCATTTTTTCTTCTTCTTGTTGTTGTTGTTGGTCGTCTTCTTCTTGCGGCCCCCTCAACATATTTGTCCTTCATTTGAAAGTCAAATTTGTGACGTGAAAAATTTAAAAGAAAAAGAATCAAAAAAGAAATCATTTTTATTGGACGCATACAGAGACATCGAGACATATTTTCCTTTATTTTCCTTTTATTTTACTTCATTCCTTCACCTTTCTCCCGGTGTCCCTCCCGCGGTTGCTAAATTTCCTATCAACAAACGGGCTGTGTGTGTGTGTGTGTGTGTGTGTGTGTGTGTGTGTGTGTGTGTGTGTGTGTGTGTGTGTTTCAAATCGAAAAATATAACATAAATTCTTATTCTGACAAGCATATAAAAAATTCTTCTTTGAACGACGACTCACGACGACATCAACTCAACTCGACTTGACTTGACTCAGAAAGAGGAAAAAATGTTTAGAAAAATTCAAAACCTCAAAAGTTTATAAAGCAACAACCAACAGCAGCAACAACAACAACATCGAAATCAAACTGAACCAAATCGGAGCAAAAATTGTGAAGCAAAGAATAAAAAATAAATAAAATACAAAACAAAAAAATTGGGTTAAAAATAAATTCCCAAAAACGACATCAGCAACGACGACCGAAGATGTCGACAAATAAAAAATAAAACATAAAAATTTATGATTATGATGTCGTCCGTCGTCGTTGTCGTTGTCGTTTTCTTTGGCAATTTCAAACGATTAACACAAAACGCACCGCGTGCAATAAATGAACAACAACAAACAACAAACAACAAACAACAAACAACAACCAACAACCAAAAACCAAATCAAACGGGTATATAAAATCTTCAATGTATTGTATATATACAAGTATATCTTCTAATCTTAAAAGTCTCAAGGGTGTGATGACATGTGGGGCGTAGCCTGGGAAATATGCAATAAAAATTTAAATTCGGTTTTGGCGTTACCCGATTGCAATAAATTACAACAATTGTTTATATATTTATATAGATTAAAATACATATCTGTTTAAAAATTATCCTTAATAAATCTTACAAAACTCTTTTGTCATAATTTCTGAGTATTTACTGTTGGAACTATAGGTAGAAAGATTTAGTGAAAGTGAAATGAAAGCGATTAAGTTTTTTCAGAATGTTTAAAACAAGATTATAAAGGAAGCATCAAAGATCCCTTATTGAGCATAATTCTAATTGACTAATCACTAATTATGTACATAAGTACGAGTATATCCTAATATCTGTGAGTAGACAAACTAAATCATCAGATGTTGAGCTAAAAATGTGAGCTGATTTTGTTTCCCTTTTCAACGTAATGAACTTTTATTGAAGAGTTTAGGATCGAGCTACATTTAATAATATCATTATAAAGGAATCAGGTAGACTAACCTCTCTTTAATAATTCATTTTTCCGATCCTAACACTATTATTCAACCCATTAATTGATACTCTTTCACAAAAACATAGATACATATTTATTTATATTACTATAATTCGACCAAACTGACTACTTAATTATAACCAATATTGTTACAATTATATTTGCTTGACTTGTCAATTGTATTTTCATCTACTTTAAACCAACGATTCATGTTGCTTGTGGCCTTCACCCCTATGTATGATATTTAGGTTGATTAAAAACCATCAACATCTTCTATGGCATAACAATCATTTGGCAAAATATTACTAGTAATGTAAGACCCTTTAAATTTATTTATTTTCTATTTATTTTATTTCATTGCAATTGTTTGCTATTCTTTCTTTCTTAAGTTTTCTTTGGCTAATTCTCAGATTACTCTTCTTCTTTTGAGATCTATGGTTTAAACGCTTTTATCCATTTCATCACTGGAAGATATAACCATCTTCATATCATTTCCATAGGGATGCTAATGGGTTAGTGATGCGTACACTAAGCCTATTCTATTCTATTCAACTGCCAACCTCAGCTATACGTTGGTGCATCCTGTTGATAACAAAAGAGGCTCTGACGATTGATTACGGGTGGTATAACTCTCAATCGGCTCAGGCGACATTGGGCCCAACCCAATCGCCGAAAATACAATTGTCATGAGTGCTACACAGAAGTCTCGCATAGAAGCCCGTTACGTTGATGACCGGATAAATTTAAAAAGAAAAAAGATACAAAGTTGGAGAGGGACATCAACTAATCGGACCATGTGTTGCAAACCAAAGTTCACAATGATGATATCATCCCCATTTTATTTTTACATTTATCAACTTAGATTCTCTATAGTTCATCACTAATGTTCTAAACAAATTTTGATGCTTGAATCGATTAAAAGTTGTAAATATTATAATTAATAAAAATTCTACAACAAATGAAACAAAGATATGAAATATTCCATTAACCAATTTTATTAATTCTTCATTTTATTTTTTATTGCATTTTCATTAGCTCCCTGCCTTGGTTACACATGGGTAAACACACATCATATTAAAAGAACCGTGTCCTCCAGTCAGAGCATAAATACTTTTATTAGCGGAAATACAAAAACTAAAAGTATGAAAAACAATACAAAATAATATTCATATATGGAAAATAACAATCAGTTAAAGAAAAACTCATACAAAAAGACAAATAATCATCCCTAAACAGAAACAAATCATCATCTCTAAACAGAAATAAATCACATTAAAAAAAGGAAATGATTGTTTAAAGAAATTAAAATTATACAAATGACTTAAAATCTTAAGATTTTGTATTACACATAAATAAAAATATCTACACAAACACATATAGAGATAAGATGCCACATCACTTAACACATAAAATTTATGTTTGTGCCCCCAAAAACTCTATCGAATAATTAATGAAAATTATTAATCGACAAATAAGAACATTGGCAAAGTGTTAATTACAAACTGATTGGCGGGATTTGCTGCTGCTATACTACTTATAATGAAAATCAACCCAATTTTTTATTTATTTATTTTCAATAATAAAAATGAGCATATTTAGATCATAAGAAAAGAAAAAAAAATTCGACCAACAAAGGCAAATGACCCGAAAATATTTTTGCTATTATTTTATTTGATTTGATTTGATTTTCAAATTCTTCCAGAGAAAAAAAAAAAAAAACGTTTACTTATGGAATCTATCAACATGACGCATTTTATGCTAATGTTTCACTGTCTGTCTGTCTGTCTGTCGGGAAGAATATCCAAAAATTATTTATTTTTTATTTGTATGTAAAATGAGGACAGGCAACATTTGATTTCCTTATGTTTTCCAGCCGTTTTTCGCATGCCATCAAAAACAAACAATAATAAGAATAATAAAAACTAATACTACAAAACTCAACGCAACTTCTCTTCTATAAAATCATATTATGGGGCACCAGAAGAAATGAAACTTTAGCCTAAAATGTCAATGAACTTCATCATCATTATCAACATCATCACACACAGAGGAGATTTTGTATTTGCCCAAAATAAGCAAAAGTTCGAAGTAAAAAAAAAAAAAAAAAAAAGTTTCAGTAGAATTATTTTTTATTTTGTATTTTTTAGTAATATAATTTTTTGTTTAATGCTATTTCTGTTGTCAGTTTTAATAAGAAAATTTTAATGCTTAAATGGGAAAAAGAGATTTTGTTTTGTACAAAAACTTTTCATTTTGCACATTTCTGAAGCAACTAAGTATTAAAGAATAGAGAAGGTATGGGAACTGAGAGATTAATTCAAAGAAGAAGTGTGGCATGGTAGAAAAGCTGTCAATTTTCACAAGATCACATTTATAATTATTATTATTATTATTTTTATTATATTTTTGTTGTGTTTGTATTTATTTATTTTTCTTAGAGAATTATTTCGATTTTGTAATAAATATGAAAATGCTTTTTATAATTTTCTCTTATTTTATTTTTGAAATTCTGTAAAATTTTCTTATTTGGGTTAATTGGGTTTCTTTCTTTCTGTTGCTGTTCTCATGCCCATTTGAAAAAGGTCATTGGCCAATAGCAAGAAAATGTAATAAATTCCAATATAAAAACATTTTTTGTTGCCACAAGGCGCGCAAACACTCATTCACACACACACACAAACAAATAAAAAAATAAAATATCTAATTTTCTCGTCAATGAGTGAAAGATGACAGATTGTCAGGCAGTTAGGCAGTTAGGCAGGCAGGCAGACAGGCAGGCGCGCAGGCGAACAGTCAGGATATTGCTTATTAGAAAGAATTCCAATTAGTAATACTAATGATTTATAGCATCATCTACAGCAACAACAATAATACTAACAACAACAACAACAACAGTTAAAACAACATATCCGGCTTAGTATTGCCAAATTAAAATACAAAACGGAAACGGAAATAAGCAAAACTCAACTGAGCTTAGACTTGAAGTAAAGCAAATCGCAAGAATGTCAATCAAAATAAGCAATTCAGCTTCTACCATAACTCATTATTATTTATTTATGCCTTAAGATTTTGATAGTGATAAGTTATGGATGAAAGTATTAGAAAGGGGATTATTACAGAAATAGTCTCAATATCATTTTGCATGACTTTGGCAATCGTTTGACATTTGACTATAAGAATCAGTCTAAATTTCTTCACATAACTTTGGAAATCGATAGGATCAATGCCACATAAAATTTATGTAATAAAATCCTGTTGCAATTATACAAAATGCATATGAAGGTTTTTTCACTAATAGAAACAACATGCAAGGCATAATTTCAAAGACTTCGAATAGGAAATTGAAGGCAAACTACATCCTTTCTTGGTAAAATAGTATGAAGATGACGATTGCAGGTATTTATCGATGAATAATTATATAAATACATATGTAGTACTACATTCTAGTAAGATGAATGGTTACATTTTATTTCATTATTTTATACTATTCTGTGCAATAGTAGCATACTTCTAGGCGCTCTTGCAGAATTCCCAACCAGAAATGTGAACTACATGTGTGGCATGTTAACATTCTTAAATAATATATAAGCTTTTTTTCAATTTATGCATCTGCAACAAGTAAAGACTTCCCTAGTTGTAATGCTGGTGCATGCACTATCAAAAACAAGTTGCAACCAAATAAAACAAGTACGAAACCATAAACAACAAACGAATGAAATTAATGTTTGTGCTACTGGTAAGCATTATTCCATTGAGGTTTCATTTTTCTTTTTTTGGTTAGCCAACAATGCAGCTTAGATACCAACAACCACACACACACACACACACACACACACATCCCGACCAACTAACCAACCAAACCAACATCTAAACCAAGCCAAGCTACCACACCACATTATGTCATGTTCTCAGCAACTTGAAAGGAGACTCAAGCAACAGTTTGTTGTTGCTTTGTCTTAGTACACTTACTCCTATATATAAGAATAGAATGCAAAAATGTATCTATGAATGTATCTTCTTTATAGTCAACCTTAAATTTTTGCCCAAAAGCATTTTAAGCAGCAACAAGCAAGCGACAACAACAACAACAACAACGAACATACATCTGACATTGTAAACTGTTTCCTCATGTCATACGAAAATGGCTTTTCACACTGTAACTATGTGTGTCTGTTGTGTGTGTGTGTATCTGTGTATGCATCCGTATAAGTTGGATTTGCAAAACAACAACAGAAACAAAAAAAGTTGTCTTAGTTCACGAAAACTTTTCCATTACCAAGTTGAGACTACTCGCAACATCATGACACTCCTGACTTATGTTACACTGACAAAAATTTTGTAAGTGCTCAATTTAAACAAAAATCAACAAAGCCAAATACCATAAATATATACAACTATATAACTGAGATGTTAAATAAAGAATTTTACACAAAGGATATAGTTGCAATTTATGGAATTTTCCAACCTGAGTAACAGTTCTGTTCATACACATGTCCAAGATTGTTAGATCCCTGTATCCCTCGGTAAGATCCCCAACTCACTAGAACTAGCACAGTTTCTTTAATTTTGTTTGCAAAAATTTCAATATTTTTCGCTTAGTGTATATATTTGTTACTACTTTACTTAACACTACCATGGAATTGGATATCACCAACCATCATCCAAAGCCATACCACACAAGGCCCTTATTGTTGCTTCCACGTTCATTTCTACGGTCAAGTCAACATTAAAATAGTTTAGGGATTTGTATTTATGTTGATTGCATGTCGTTTGCTAGCAAACATTTTTTTTTTTCGTTCACTTTCATTCTCCTCCCCCTCCTCCAACACTACTAGTTTTATTTTTTTTTTTTTTTATTTTTATTTTTTTTTTATTTTTTTTTTTTTACTTAAATCCATTCCCATCCTCTACCATAGTATGACATTTACTTATGCATGTATGGTGGTTACTAGTCGGTCTCTCTTTGTCTGTTTAAGTTCTCTACAGATTGTTCGTCCTCACACGGAGTTTGGTATAGTAAACTTTAGGGATTTTAGTATGTTTGAAAAATTGAAAAGTTTCGCAATAGAAAATGACAAAAATAACGAGCAAAAAGTAACATTTGACTTACCATGATGGTGCTTGACTTTAAGGCTGAGGTTAGTAGGTGGTAAGTAGAAAATGACTGAGTGATACATAGTCTGAGTGAATGAGTGATAGTGATAGTCGTAGTGGTAGTAATGGTAATAGTAGTAGTAGAAGGGATTGCAGCCATCATCGTTACTATGTTACGAAAATGTAATTTCCAATGCTGACATATGCAAAAATCTGCAATCAATGTTTTAACTTAAGTTTCAAGAGAAGTAGAGTAAAATAGTCAAAGTTCAGAGTAATAAAAGATTGATTTTCTATTTGAAAAAACAAAAACGAAATCAAAAATTTAATGAAATATGTAGTATGTAGTAGAAAGAAGAGAATGTTACCAGTAGAGATAAACATTAAAACCATAAAACAATCATCAGTAGAGCTTATAATCCGCAAGTCTCGAACAAATTCCAAATGGATTTTTCTGCCTTTTGTTTTTTACATACATGATATGATGCACACACACACACACACACACACATACATTTATATGGAACTCACACATGGCTAATAAATGCAATTAAACACAACAGTATCAGCAACAGCAACAGCAACAGCACCAGCACAGGAGCAGCAGCAACAAACTAAACAAAATTGGCAAAGCCATGAATTGCCTTGCCTGCTTCTGCCATGCCTTTTTCTACACCTGTGCACTTCTATTCTACCGCATTGACCTCATGTCGAATACAGACTATTTCTCTTCTCATCCCACCCACCGACTGTTTCATCCAACTCCATTAAACTGAAGCCATAACTATTTTTATAGTCGACACTGTAGATTTGACCCACATTTTCTTTTCCTATATTTTTTTGTATCTTTAAATGTTGGCAAAGGCACTGACGTTGCCATAGTTGGTGGCTGTGGATTCTTTTCAAAATCTCTTGTGTTGCATCTTCTTTTTTTTTTTCATTATTTGTTTTTTATTTTATTTATTTTTTGCATGTTTTCTGCTTCTTTTAGCCATTATGGCTTGCCACGTTTCGCATCCATGCAGTTGACAATTTTATTTATTTATATACGCCATGATGCTGCTGCAGCAGCACAAATAGAAGAAGGAGTAGAATGAAATATACAAGAAGAGATATAAAGGAAGATACTCGCTCGTAGTGATAGCAACAGACAAATAATGACTGTAATAAGAAGTACAACTACAAAACATCACTTCAATTTAAAGGCATACAAACATAATTTTGTCTTATTTACTCTCACAATTCTCACATTTTCCTAAAAGCCCCTACACCACCATGTCTTTACTTCTGCCGTCTTTTCAACGGAAATGAAGTTATCATGTGGAGTGTAGTATAACATAATACTTGACTGGAAAGATGCAGCATCCATAAGCAGAAGGAGAATATGGAGGAGAAGTTAGTGAGTAGTTGAGTTCGGGCATGTGGTCGCGGCATTTTCTGTCAGCGTAATTGGCGCATTGTGCGCGCCATTTGCAATGCCGGCAGTAACACCAACAACAACGATGAATATAAACATCAGCAGAAACTGTGGCAACAGATACAGCATAAGCAACAGTAGCAGATATGAGTAGAACAAGTGAATAGCAGCAACAAGTACAACAAGCGTTAAGTAAACTAATTGAAATGCAGACAACTGTTTACAATTATTGTTTATTTTTACTGAATCTTGAATCTCTTTCTTTCTTTGCTCCATTCTTTTTGTTGGCAACACTTTTCATTTGAATTCTTTCTTTTTGACTTTTTTTGTTATGTTATTTTAATTGTTTTTATGTCAGAATGTTCTGCTTTTGGAAAATATTGGCAACAGGCGGATTTAATTGCTTTTGGAGTTTTTCTCTTACTAGTATAAGGAATTCTATTGATGGGTCGGTCTCCCATCCCCATCATGATGACCATGGAACGAATAAATGTCAAAGTTTGTCAAAATCATAAATGAAAAATTACCAAGAAAAAACATAAAAAGAAAAAACGAAATTTTATTAATGACCATTTCAAATTACAAAATACAATTATGAAAAATAAACAAAAATAGTTTTTGAAATTTAAAAAAAAAAAATTCTAAATTAACATAAAAACAAAAATTACAAAAAAAAAAAAAAAAATGAAAGAACAATTTATATCTAAACATTATTTGTGCCCTTGTGCCACAGCATTTAGAACAATGAGAGAAATGAAAACTTAGTATGAATTTACTATGTAATTTAATACTACTAAACGATTGATTCGAATGTCTACTGCCAACAATTAATGCACTTGAAGCAATCAATTGAACAAAAGAGGCCCGAATTGATCAACAGAAAAGCTGTCGTGTTTCATCACGATAACACTAGACTAAACATATCTTTGACTCTACCTGGAAAAAATTGAAAGACGTTGGTTGGGAAGTTTTGATGTATCAGATTATCGTTTGTTCCCATCTCTGTAACAATCTCTTGCTCGCGTTGACTTCAAGAGAGGCATGTGAAAATCACTTGTCGCAGATTTGTGATGAGTAACCCCAGATATTTTACACTGATGGAATAATGGTGTTAGTCGATAAATGGCGGAAAGTGGTCGACCAAAATGGACAATTCATAATTGAATTATAATAATATATTGTAGTAATAAAAAATCAGAATTTGTACTAAAAGGAAGAAAGAATTTTAGATAACAATTGAGTATTTAAAAAAAAACTCCCATGAAAATAAGAATTCACATGTTGGAATAGATGGAACTTGTTTTCCATAAGCATCATACTATATTCAACGACCTTCTACTACAATTTTCTTGAATTGTAGTTGACTTAATCGGAGATCAAAAAACGATTTTGCTTATTAAACTTCAGTAAAATATTAATAAATGAAAACAATTGTCAAAGGAAAAGCGCTTCTACTACATGTTAGTTAGTTTGAACTTTACCCAATGCTATAATATATTTTTATTTATTATTTCAAAAACAAAGTTTATTTTAAAAGATATTCTAACTTGAATGTAGAGATTATCTACCAAAAAAAGCAAACAGGAAATATTAGCAAAGCAATCAAATAATCAACTTCCTATGTTTTGTGATAACTTACTTCATTTAATGATTTCTGAATTCCTTATCAAAGACTAATAAATGAAAAACGGTAACAAATGGATTTGACTTCTAGAACTTAAATCAATTAAAAATTAAGACGAAAGGTTAACATGAGACTTTATTTATTGTCATTCAACATACAAAATATGATATAACATGAAAACCCAATTGAGTTATATGTAATAGTTCCAATTCATAAATTTTTTCCTTAAGAATTTGCATATCGCATGCAACATTTACAATAAAATTTATAGCAAACAAAAAACCGAAAAAGCTTAACAAAACTAAAGAAAGAAAAAAACATTCTCTAAAAATCGAAGTGAAAATGTAGGCAATTTATCAACGCCCACGCGGCCATGGGAAGACGCACGGAAGACGACGACGACGACGACGACGACAATATTGAGCAAGGGGCGTATGGGATGTGAAGATGATGGCAAGGCAATGAAGGCAAATGTATAAGGAAAAGCCAAATCTTGGCAAAACATTGTCACTGTAGTTGTACACAACACAGACAAAGATACATTGACACACTGTTACATAGGTAAATAAGTGTGTGTTGCCAACCAAACTATGTATGAACGTACGTTCATACATCCAATGAAATGAAATCAAATCAAATGAAAAGAAAAGAAATTGTTTTGTCGTACGAACATGGCCAAAACGCAGACATTTCTTGACACTTCTAAATAGTTCGCGTGGCAGCTGACTCAATGCAATGTACAACATGCCACCACCACGCAACCGCAACAACATCCTCCACCCTCCACTCAGCACCCCACATCCTCCTCTTTGTGTCGTTTTCAGAGATTATTGTTGAAATATGTTGCAATTATGCGTAGAAATTTCTGAGAGATCACTTAAACAAACTAACGAACAACATTCAGTTCAGTTCTGTTCAGTTCTATGAATGTGAATTTGATTTTGATTTTGAATTTTGATGCTTGACACTCGAGAAATTTCTCTTATTTTGTCTTCGATATTATTTTACGATTTCTTTATAAATACATACATATATTAATTTTATAGTTAATTCAAAATCAAGGTCAAAGTAAAGCAAACCAAAGCAAAGCAAATCAAATCACAGAGATTTGAAAGAACAAACAATAAACAAGTTTGAAAACATCGTAAATTATCGTATTAAATTATGTACAATAAAAATCTGACCTTTTAATAATAATAATAAAAATATTGTACAAATTTCGAGAAAACATAAGAAAATCATATAAACCATTTAGTAAAAGACGAACACATTTTGTTTATCTAAAATACCATAAACCACTATTCGCCCTCACATCAATAGATACATAGATAGATAGATAGATGGATAGATACATAGACACATAGATAGATAAAAAAAAAGATTGATACAAAAACACCTGCAGCCCCACTATAACCATATCTTCGGCCATCATACATTTTTTCTTATTTTGTACGAATATGTAAAAAGTTTTTTGTAGTAGTAATGGACGCAACAACATGAGACTAAAGAACGAATTAAAAAAAAACGAATGCAAGCAGCCAACCAACAGTATCAGCATCAGTTGATTTTTCCTAATAAATTTACACACACGCGAATCGAAAAAAAAAAATTGTTTGCCAACAGCACAAAAACCAAACAATCGCAAAATGAATTCGCGAAAAATCCCACATACACACAGCGGCTTAAATAAAAAAATAAAAAAAAATTATAATAAAAGAAATGAAAGAAATACAAAAAAAAAATAAAAGAAAGAAAATCCATGTTTATTTTTCCAAATGCGTAATTTCATCAACGCTATTGTTTCCACTATTACTACAATTTTTTTGCTGCTTCATTCTTATTGTTCATTTTTCCTAGAAATGTAAACTTTGTTGCTTCATTTCTATACCCTTCCATCATAATTCAAGTTAGTATATTTTGGCATAACTTTTATTTCCAGAGCAAGAAATATTTGGAAATTATAAACTGAATCGTTTATTAAAGATGAACACAGATATTAGATTTATGTATTGATTAGATTAGAATTGGTTATATCAAACTACAAATGAAGCATTGAATAGTGGTTTTTAATATGATACTTTCTTCCTACAATATGTTGTGCTTATCTCTGACGTCCTAGAGTCGCGGGTTGGATTCCTGCTGAAGTCTGATTCTGCACTTTTCTAATTTCCTCCAATCCTTCCTATTTCTCCCCCTGAGCTGAAGGCCTTTGTCGTTATTACTCATCATATTAAAAAATAAATTATAATTTATAATTATAAACTTAGTTCTATATAAATAAAAAAATAAATATTGTGCTTATCTAATCGGAAGTTTTCCCTCTTTAAATGGCAGATCTATACGCTCTCTCTATCGCTTGTTTCTATCAACTGGAAGATGCCTTTGAGCTCATCTGAGTTATCTTGATAAGATTAGACAATTAACCATAGTAGTCACATATCTACTTATATGAAGGGTATTTCTAAATCCAACTGTAATGTTTTGTCTTAATTGAATATTTTGTAGTAGTAAATTGTTTAAGTTCTTTGGTATGTGAATTGAATTCATTCTATCTTTGTTGTATGCATAAAATGAACACAAGTTTTAAATTTTATTTCAAATATGGCGATATGGCGAATATTATAAAACCAACCCAACAATTAAAGCAGCAACAACAACAACAATATCAACAGAAAAAATAATAACAATTTGTACAATTTGTTGTATAAAACATATGTCTACAATATGTAGTAGAATCAAAGCAAAATAATAACAACTATTGTGAATGTGCCAAATAATCGAATAAAGGCAACAGAGAGAGAGATAGGGAGGAGGAGAAGAGAGAGGGTAGTGGTAGTGGTGAAGGTGGAGAGTATCTTGTTGAAAGTTTATGCCCAGGCAAAGATCATAATTGTTTCTTTCGCATCTCATACTACATGATTTTTGACTTTGCATCTTGTTGTTATTATTATTATTATTATTATTATTGTATTTTCTCATCATTCCCATTGTGAGAATGTAGTTTTGTTGTTATGCAAAATGTAAACAATGCTAAAGTTCACATACGCACACGCCGCACACATTAGAACACATGACGCCAACACCTTTCATCAAGGTAGGGGTGGGAGTAATTTTATATCAAAAAAGCGTCAGACAATTTACTAATAGAAATTCAATTAGATATGATGATTTAGATAAATCTGAAAAATTAGTCATTCAAATAATTTGTTGTTTCTAAATCTTGATGATAAGGAAAATACAATAGTTTTTATAATTGAAAAATATCTTAATAAATTAAGAAATATTTTAAACCCATACGAATTACAATAATCTATTGTATAAAGAAAGGTATGAAGGGTGGTGCTAGAATGGAGATAACTGCAGCCTAGAAGGTTAATGGCATCACAGCCACTGTTCAGAAGTTTTCAGAAGATTTCATCAAGAATATCTAACGAAAGCATTCAGATAAAAAGTTTCACTCCATTACAGAATGGTTTTCCTAAAGATTTTTTTATGCATTAATGTTCAACATGCTGCTATCAGGTAAAGGTTTCATTTTTATTTTTGCATCTCAGCTCATTGAAATGATGTATACTCAGTCTTCAGAAACCACTAAGAATGCCGGTTAAAAGAATCCTTAGCTGGTTTCCTGACATGCTTATCAAATCTGTAAAACTTCTGTGGATAAAATTCTCTCAGAAAAGAATTTCACTTCTAGTTTTAATAATTTTTGTAATCATTTTACTTATTATTAATTATATATTCTGATGATAAAGAATCTCTCGAAAATTTAAGAATAAATGATGACATCCTTTCCATATCATTAAAAATTAAAAAATAATAATAAATACTAACTTTAGACAATGTTCTCTCTAACAGATAAAAATTCAACACAAAAAAATATCGACAGAATCAACAGTTTCCTTCTTTTTAAAGAAAATATTAAAACAAATGCTGATGTCATTATAAATTCATTAATAATTTTCTTTTTATAATTTTGTTATTTATAACCGAAAACAAAATCAAATAAAAACATATAAAAAAAAAATATTTTGTTGTTAGTGTAATGGTGATGGTGCTGATGTTGTTGTTGGAGATGACGTTAATGTTGTTTAGTTGTATAAAAGACATTAAAAAATATAAATTATGACACATTTTTATTCATTAATTTTTCTTATTTTTCCCATTCCATTCTGAATGCTTGCTTTCTTCCTTCTTTTGCCTTTATTATTCAAATAAAACACTTTCACAGTTCAAATAGCAGCAGGTCTACCTACTAATTCTACTGATAGGAAGGAAAAACACAAACGTGACAAAAAACACATACTCATCACAACAGACGCCGACGCCACAAAACACTTAAAATAGTGTAAGATACAAAAATATCTAAATACATAACACAAAATACTAAATGCCAGACACCTTTTTACTCCGACTCCGACCACGGCCCCCTTAAGACACGTCGTACTACAGCTCCACTCTTCGTTTGTTTCCTCACTCATTCAGACAGACTCTCAGTCAGTCAGTCAGTAAGTCACTCACTTATTTAATCGTTGCCTGTTGGTATTTCTATTCTATTCTAATAAGCATTTATTATGTTGAGGGAAAAGGCCATAAAAATCAGCGACACAAATAATTATTTATTTTTTTTTTTTTTTTTTTTAATTAAAATCAAAAAGAAATAAAAATAAATAGAAAATGGAACTAAAAAATTGAATGAAATATATATTATCAACTTTATAGAAGAACAGCTGCAAAATTAATATTTATATTATACTTAAAATGTTTAAATATTTTTAGGAAAAATCACGTTAGCCAAAAACATAATAAAAAAAAATATTATAATATAAAATAGTGTCAAGGCTCGAAGAACAAACAAAATTTTTTTGTCTAAAAGGCAAAAATATTGAATGAAAATATTTTGTTGTTTAGTAAACAGAACAAAGTAAAGTAAGATAGTAAACAATTCATTTTTTTATTTAATAAATAAATAAAGTAAAGTTCTTTTGAATTGAATTCCATTGTTTTATTCTCTCTCGTATTTTATTTTGAAATATTTGTTTTAAATTATTTTATTTTATCTTATTTTATTTATTGACAGTTTTATTGATTTAAAATGTGTGAAAAGTGTAAAAGAAAACAACACTCAGTAAAAAAAAAAAATATATAGGTTTGATAAACTTGTGACTTGCTTTTCCTATTCTTCTTTTCGATATCTTTCATTGCGTACTAAAAAGATTTTCTTATCGGCATTGATCAGATGCCAAGTACTTAGCCTTACATTTTAGCCATAAGAGTTTTTGTCTTTTTATAAATAAAAAATAAATCAAAAAATACTAGAAAATATATTTTAAACCGACAAGAAGACTATAAAACTTAACTTTGATTTTGCCAACATTTAAATATCCTTCACTGAGGGTTCACAACAATGGGCACAATACCGGCACTACTCACATTATCATCATAATTGTTTTTTTTTTTTTTTTTTAATACAATAATAATAATGAATAGCATTTTCTTTTAATGGAGAATATTTCAGCATTTTATTTTATTAACACTACAGGTTAAGTGTTTCAAAGTCAAGCAAGTCATGGCATTGAAATCTGTGACAATTGTATTACTGAAACTAAAAGTTCTAGTGCCTTCTATTCGACAAGTTATTTAGAACTTTTCTATTACAAATACTATAATATTTACGATTAGAAGAGTTCACATAACTGCTTAGGAATGTATTATGATAAAGAAAGTTAGCCAGATACTTTGAGGGTATTCTATGAATAGATGTCATAATACATATTTATATTTCAACAACAATAATAGAAGAATAATGAAGAACAATGGCAAATCACATAACGATTCATCAACCATAGAATAGAATCAAACTAAAGTGGATTTAGATGATTAACACAGCCGAATTGTTAGCAGAAAAGAAAAATAATCACAAATTTTTAGTCACAAAATTTTAGCACATTTACACTGGCACATTTTGTTTAAAAAACTATTTATTTTATTATTTTTATTTATTTTTTTTTTTTTATAACATAAGACTTCTTTATTTTTAGCTAATTTTAAGATTTTGCAAAACAATCTCCCCTTACTTATTTATTAATAACCCTTTATCTTGTTTTTGTCATAAGTACGACTGTTTATAATCTAATCATATTGAAAATATAAAGTAAACAAAATCCTACAGAAAGTGGAGGCATTTTTGATGATAAAAAAAAAATTATATTGTATAGTAAAATAATATTGTATCTATGACTGTAGTCTATAGATGTGTGTGTGTGTGTGTGTGTGTGTATGTGTGTGAGTACTTAGCATACACAAAAGATAGAAGAAGAAAAAAAGCTTTGCTGAAGTCCCATAAATCTTTCAATTAGTCTAAATGCGGTGGCGTAAAGTCAACAAGTGCGCGAAGCAAATCAGATCAAATCAGTTCAGTCAGATCACTTTGGATCAGATCAGATAAATTCAACTTTATACAAATGACTCAACTAAAAAAAAAAAAAAAAAAACAAAACAAAAACAAAAACATAAAATAAAAGGAAGAACTCATTTCTTTTTCACAGCATGAAAATTGTTTAAGACAAGACAATTAATTAGGGTTAGTGAACTCAACTCATCATCATCATCACACAAGAAATGGAGACGATTTTTGTACTACTTTCTTTAAATAAATATATTAATAAAAAGTGATATAGTAGTATAAATAATTACGGCATACCCTCACAATATTTGCAACATTTTGCTGGTGGCTCATCGGAGGTGGTATCAGCAATGACCGGCATGTTCCCCTTCAACACCGGGCAGACCCCACAGCACCAACAAGTTGAAGCTGAAGGTGTTGGGAACTGATCGTAGTAATTGTCTTATATTATTGGCAGCGATGGCAAATGATGAAGACAACAACACTAGGATGTTGCCGACAATTGTTTGTTTCAATGGTTGATTTCGTTTTTGATTGTGGTTGATTGTTTGTTTTGATTTGGTTTCTCAAACAAACAAACGAACAAAATTGAAAACAATATACATCAACACTTAAAAACTTTCCAGAATTTCCTTTTTTTTTTTAACACTCTTTAGCTTTTTTGTTGTTTCTGATTCTATAGATTATAAGTCGATGCTTTACTACTACTTTTTCGATAGATCGAAATGAGTAAGTTGTCTTGATGCGTCCAGTTTACGCAATTTAGGTTCTTAGCCTTATGCATAACGCTGCTGATTTTTATATTTCAGGTTTCAATCAAATCAAATTTGAGTGAGTAACTTTAACACCTTTTTCGATCGACAACGGACGATCGAATAGTATATTATTATATTATAACATCTATATTGCACAAATTGGAAGCTACTGGAATGTAGAGTTTGGTTTTAAGTTCTTTTCATTCAATGTCGATCTTGCAACATTTTCATTTATTTTTTCTTTTCTTTTCAATTACTACATTCAATGAATGTTTTTTAAATTATTTTCTTTTTTAATATTTACAGACATTTTCTTTTTTGTTTTGTTTTTTTTTTTTTTATTTAATTTATATGGAAATATAATAAATTTTTCTATAGATCAAAAAAAGTTAAAAGAATATTGTTTACGACAAATTAATAAAACATTTAAACAAACACCAAAATCATTATATTGATTAAAATTTTTTATCTTTTTATTATGAAAAAAAATTGAACACTTTTTCTTTAAAGTTTGTCTCTTTCTTTTTGTAGTGAAAATTATTCACATTTCTTCTTTTTTCTTGATTTCATTCACATTGCGCTTTTGTTGCTGTGGAAATGTTCTTAATTAAAAAATTATTTGATCTAAAAAAGAGACGTTCGTACGTGAAACCTCCGCAGAGACCACTGAGCAATTCATTTCATCTCGATTTTGTTTAAACTGAAAAACAATTTCGAAAAAGTTTTCAAAAATCTTTTTCATATCAATTTTTTTTTTTTTTTTTTTTTTTTGTATTTGCTCTGCTCTCTCCGATTAGATAATTCTCAGAGAGGCAAGAAAATTCTATTGGACTTTTGCAGCATTTTCCTCAATGAAACAATGAACTTTCACATTTCGAAAGTCTGGCAACGGCAACAGTGGCCAATAGAAAATTCAATAAAACATGATGAGAGAGTGAAACGAGATGAGCGTGTGGTGCACACGTTCGTGTGTGTCTATGATCTTTTTCCTCTTTCCACGCAATCAACAGCAATTTTTCCTTGGTGAGAGAGAAAATCTTTAATTTTTTGGCATGTGCTTTACTTTTTCGAAAATGGGAGCAGGGAGCAACAGCATCATTTGAAGAGGCCTGAGTGCGTGTGTTTCTATTCTCTATAATTCGAAGATGCCCAGATAAATTTCGAAATTAGATAATACTACATACAATACACATAGTTACATATGTATGTGCGTCCGTGTCTGAAATTTTGTTTTTCTCATCTTGTTTTGCATTTCAAGACTTTAATACAACACAACAAATACACTACTACAACACTGGTATAACTGAAATATTTCAGATGAGGATCCAAATCATCCTAAATACTTAAGATAAGAATAATAGAATAGAATGATTGTAAAGTAAAGAAGAGTGTATTATTAATGGACATTAAGAAATTCGAATATTATATAAAAACAATTAATTTATTTACAAAATAAATGATTCTTTAATAGTTCAACTATTAAATTATTAATTAAATATAAATATAAATAATTACTCTATTTATTTTCTTTAATCATACAAAAATAAACTTAAATATCTTATACTCTCTCTCTCTAGCTATGCATCTACACACGTATATCTATCTATTTATCTATGTATCTTTTGCGAACCACCTGCATGACTAATTTTTTCAGCAGCCGATAATAATAACAACAACAACTACATCGAGAGTATTTATTGTAAATATAAGCAAAAGATATTTTGAAAAAAAAAAAAAGGAAAAACTTATTTGCTTTGGGCATTTGTTCAATTAAATTCAATTTTGTTTCAAATTCAATTCAATCAAGCAAAAAATACTATAACACAACAATAACAACAAAAATTGTATAAACAAATAAAAGAAAGTAATTTTGAATTTAAAATTAGCACAAATGACACAAAAAATAAATAAATAAATAGACTAAAGTAAAATTAAATTATGCACAAAAATATAAAAGTAATTGATTTAAAAATAGAATTTCTATAAAAAAAAAAAATACATAAAAAAAAAAAAAAAAGATTTAAAAATATATTTAAAAAATAAATCAACATTAGCAACCAAAAATTTAGTATCACCTATGACTAAATACCTTTCATATACTTAGTAGACACATTTTAGACATTTTGTAATTAATTTAGTCTATAAATGTAAGTTTGGTTAAACCTTCAAGCATGGATGTGACAAATTGATCATAACTTCATTTTGTTTGCTGCTTTTAGTTTTTATATTTGAGCAAATGAAATGAAATATGAATAAATACTTGATACAGATCGCTTACAAGAATCTGCCAAGAAATACATGCTTTTAATGAAGGTCATAGCTAGCGGTATTACAATTATAATACTACCATACACCTTAGAATACTATGCACTAGCGCTTTCAGCGGTTTTTGTGAGAAATTTTAACCGGCAATTTGTAAAAAAAAAAAATACATTATTAAGAACAAATCGCAGTTTATGCAAACAATCCTTGCAGCTCCCTTTTTCATTCCTCCTAAGTAATTTATTGAAATTTTAATACAAATTTTACAATTTTAAATTTACTTAAAATTGTTTTGTGCAATGATCCACTGTTTCATGATGGCGCGCAAGAAAAATCAAGAAGAAGACAGTCAAGAATGACCAAAAGTGAGAACATGACCAAGTAAATGGCAACACCCATGCGTTCAAATGCAGACGAAATGCCGCATTATCTCACTGCAAATAAACTATTAATCTCGATATAATTTTCATAAAAATCAATCTGATATCTCTTATATTAAAATACCTGTTTGCATAGAAACGAAATGCCTCTTAGATCTCTTACTATTTACAACAGTGTATGTATTTCAATCATGGGTTAATGAACTTAAGGGTGGATATATAGATTTCGACCCATAAATTATGGAACCAGTTTATACAGAAGCAACAATAAAAGGTCTATGGGTTCTCCTTTTTAGATCTCCCACTACAGTCTATTACAAACAAGAATGAATCAATTAATGGTTGGTCAAACATTCTGCAATAATCATTGAACAACTTTATCCCCTGAACTTGTACCCCAAAAAAAATCTTTCATTGTCCCTAGAAGACTGAGAACTGATCTGAAGGTTGGCTGTTGTAATATGTAGTATGTTGCAAACATCAAGGCAAAGTGATAATTTCAATTTTAAACTCTTAGTATGACCAGTATAAAAATAGTCTAAGCAAATCCGTTTAAGAACTAAAAATAATCAAATTGACTCATTTTGTGTTTATTCACGATTTAGAGACAAAAATTCTTAAACAAACAATCAAACGACAACAACAACAACAACAACAACAACATGAAGAAAATGTGACATGAAAATTATAAAATATTTATTATAAGAAAGAACAACAATTTTATTGCCAAATTGGGCCGAAGATAAACTAAATGATATAAATAAATATAAGTCCCGAGATGATGATGTTGTTGAAGATGATGACTTGGTTTAAAACTATGAAAATAAAATTAAGAAAATCAATTCAATTGAACCAAAAAATTGAAAATTTGCTTGGGTTGTCATATGCAGGAAATGTGCTCACTCATGTTAAAGACGTCAGTCGGTCAGTCAGTCAGTCTGTCATGGTATGTGTATGTGTATATTCCAATGCCCTAGAGAGACCAATGAGAGAATATTCATAATATTTATGACGCCTTGAGTTTGATTTGATATTTTTTTTATTTCTTTTAAATCTATTTCATATTGTTTGTTAATCACTTTTCTTCGCGATTGCTTAGAATACGTGGAAGTTGTGACGTTGTTGATTTCATTAGTAAATGTCATTTTATATTGGCAACAAAACATTTAAAATTTTTGTGTGATTTTATCCATGGAATAAATTGCATAAATTCCTAAACAAAATTTTGAAAAAAAACAACAAATTCTAAGCAAACATAAAAATGGGAAAAACTATTACAAATCAAATATCAAGTTCGCACACGGTCAAGGATATTTTAAGTATTTTTACAGATTTATTACTTCAAATCTCGTTTGCACATTTCCAAAAAATTATGCATTTTTATTACAGTACACATATTATTGCATATTGCATGCCAAAAACCGCCCACTGGACAGACCCCACACCCACGCCCACAACAGACCCATTAAGAAGTAAATACAATCAAATCAAATCTCAACAGACACCAAGCAAAGCAAGTGTCCACAAACCATAAAAATGAATTTAAATAAATTATGGTTTTAAATAATTTCTTTCCTTCACTTCTTATTTTTGTTGTTCAAAAAATTCGCCTCTCTTCAAGTCTGTGTGTGTGTGTTGTGTTCCAAAGTATTGTAGTAGAAATGGTCTAAATTTTTTTAAAAATTTGACAAAAATTATTATATTTTTTTTTTTTTTTTTTTTTTTATAAATAAATCTAAATATATGAGTGTTTGTATTTAAATATTTTTGGTATTATTATCCATTATGTGACATATCAAAGAAAAACAATGAAATTATATTATTTAGTTCAGTTTTATTGAATTTTGTGTATCCTCCTTTTTACTACTTTTATATTTCACATTCAATGACATAATTTGTGATGCAAGGAGTCCTCCTAATTGTATTGAATGTAACACAACCTAAACGCTTTTACAGAATTCTAAAGTTTTATTATAACCAATAGAATTATGGAGAAATACATTGGGTTGCATGAGTTCGATTTTCAGGATTCTTCATTGTTGTGTTAGAAGACAATTTAAAAAAGTATTTGCACATTTTTATCCACATAGAATATTCCGTCTGACAGAATTATTTATTTATTTATCATAATTAAATCTAAAAAAAAAGATGGGGTGGGGCTAGGGAACCAAAAATGGAGACCCTTAAACTCTCCAAATGTTGGCAAGAGTCCAGTAAATGATTTGCGGTGAGATCGGCCCCGTAAAGAGGGCATGGTGGACGAACTGAAGCTTTGAGGAGATGTTGGTGAGTGATTTGGGTGTGTCCGATACGCAGACGAATGAAAACTGCGCATGCCCGACTGGATGAGTTGGTAGGAAGAGCGATTTTGTTGACAGAATTAAAAGTTCTAGAAGTGTTTCAAGGATTGAAAGATGCTACAATACATTGAAGGATTTAACAAAAATTCCTATTAGGTAGTAAAAACACACACACAGACACTCATATTTAAATAGGAAAACCATAATATCAATAGATTAGAGGTAGGAATATTTTTTTAAAAGGGATCTGCCAGGTAGTCAACATACTGAGGCTATGGAGGAACAAATTTAAAAAAAATTATTATGTACCCAAAAATTGAGATAAAAGAATGCAGATAATGATGAACTTGAAAGTCTGTCGATCCTAATTCCTTTCTTCTACCTACTAAATTCAGAATTGTCGAAACTTGATATAAGTAGATGAATAATACAAGATAAATTCCTGTTAAAATATAATATTGTATGGTTAAAAAGTTGATTCAGCTTTCCAGTTCGATTCGAATACAGGAATACAAGAAATAGTTGTTTTTTTTTCTTGCTTTCGCCTATCAATATCTTTGTTTCCTAAATATCTTTGTAGTATACAAAGAACCTCCATAAGCGTTGATTCAACAAGCCTTTACTATTTGACCTGCCAATACTTAAAAATTTCATGAAATTGAGGATCAAACATATAAAACAACAAACAAGACATAGAAGAGGTCTGAATTTTGTACTACATTTTACTGGAATATATTTCCGATTTCTATTAGATTTGAAGATATGTGCAACCAACCAAATGGTTGTTTTGACACATGAACTTATTAAAAGCAAAAGGTGGCCGAAATTGCCAACGCCTGATAGGCACGAATTATTATGAATTAATTGGCCTAGTCATAAATATCTTTTCACTAGAAATACTTTTTAAAAACTCACTAAAATCTACAACTCTCTGCACAAAGGCAAATATCCCATTTCAGAAATCTGTAAATTGTAGGATATAGAAATAATGAATATTATACATAAAATTAAGCACGTCAGTAGTGTTTTTCTTGAGTGGGTGTCATTAGAGAAAAACACAATTTAGAATAACAAACAAAAAAAAACATCATCAACTAACTCAATAGTTGCTTTTGCTTGTTGTTTCTAATATTGTTGTTTTTGTTATTGTTTCTATACTTTTCATTTTCATGGTTTATTTAAGGTGGCTACTGCAGCATTTTCATAAATATTAAGAAGCGCTTTTCACAGTTTTCTCTTACTCTTACTCATACACATACCTAACATCTATCTATTGTATCTATTTATTCATCCAATCCATAAAGAAAGGCATACATTATGTATTTCTACATAAATACACACATACATATGTTTATTTTATGTATGTACATTCATTGCTTTAATGACGAAACACATTAAAACAACAAAAAATAAGAAAGAATAAAAAAAAAAAAACAAAAATGAAACAAACAAACAAATAAATAAATGAGAAACAAAACCAAACCAAACCAAACGAAAAAGAAAATTATGTATGCAAAAAAAATAAAAGGAAAACAAAAATTAATGAGGAAAAAAAATTAGGAAAAATTGCGTAGGTGTAGGGCACTTATATACTATGAAGGTAGAAGAAGGGCGCTAGTAATAATACAAAAACAAAAAACAAAAAAACAAGAGTAGTCAAACGAAAGCAGTGGGAAAAGCAAGGGAGAAAGTAAAACCGAATGAAGAGAAGAGATTGGAGAGATTTTTACAGATTTATTTGGAACATTTGCCAAATTCATTCGAATAGTAGGTAATTGTTATGAATTGTCGCCATAATTAATCAAGCCAGCTTTGCGTCAATTTAAATGCCAATCTTCTTCTTATAGAGCCGATGATAGATAATCCAAAAATGGCATTATTCCAAATTTATATACTAAAGCATTAGAATATCTCAAACAATTCAAATAACTAATTACTTAATCTTGCAATCGATTCTATGAGTGAGCTCTGTGGTGTCTGTCACAATGTAAGGCAATGTACTTTTATGTTTTCATGAAGGTCAGAGAATTTTGCAAGTACAATAGAGAATTGTTATTATCAAGGACTATAGATACATGTGGCATTCATAGCCTTTGATATTATCCACTTTATAGTTAAAAAAGAGATAGTTTTAAAAGCAAAAGTTTTTAATTAAAAACTATTCTCAAACTTGTTAGGGGTTATTACATTATGTATTATCACAATATCTTAAATTGATATACATATCATTTTATCGTAATATTTGTGACGCTTAGAACCATAAGTAATAATGCCCTCCATAAGTAAATATATGCTTATACTAAATAGTAGGAGGGAAGTCTCGTTTTGTTCTAATCGGATTCTTTGAGCGATCGACCGGAAAATTGAAACAGATACATTTATTTGTATATTGAAATGTAAGCTAAAATTCCCCGCTTACTAGAAGAGATAGTGCCCATACAAAGAGCCCGCTTAAAAGCTTAATTCCTATATAATATTCACATTTTTTAAGTTCGACCAGGGCTTTCAACCTTTTTGGTTCCCTGTACCAATCCGCGGTGAGTTGGGCCGCAGGTGGAAAAGAAAGAAAATTGACGAAAAAAAAAAAAAAAATAAAGTCGTTGCGCTGCGGGGCAAAGAAAGAAATTTCTGTATCTCCTCTATTGTTACTTTGAGAGTGTCTCGGCCGCTTTTAGACTCCACTTGGGCAGCGAGTTGGACAGACCTGAGTTAGACCGTGGAAACTTCGCAAATTATGTTGGCATAAAATGATATTAAGCACAATATATACAACATTTTTGACAATTTTGGGTAATAATTGAACTATGTATGCATAAATACTATAAATAGATACTTCAAAGAGTCTACACATTATTATTATTATCATTGGGCGACCTATAAGATTTATTGTGCCCGACTCCACACATAAATTGATTGAATTTCCGTGAGACCAAATTCTTCAGTCATGATCATCTTCATGGTATGTGAAGTGAAAGGTATAAAAGATTCGTTGAATCAAATTCAATAGTCTATTTAATTATATTAAATTTAATCTTTGAAAATCGCATTCCTTGTAGATTAGTTGAAAGTATTCTAAAGGAAACATAAAGAATCAAAACGCAAAAATGTTTCCAACTGAGCTAATCTTAATGGCATTGAATAGAAATCAGAAAACTTGACACTTTGCAAGAAAAACCTGCAATGACCAACTTTGAAAAATTGAAATTGAAAAACTGTTTCTGTTTGCCAAGAGGAGACGCCCACGCCCACGTCCACATTCACATTCACATCCATATTAAAATAAAACTTATTGTTGTTCTTCATGGTGATGATGATGATGATGATTTTACCGTGCTGCTGTTGCCACTGTGACTGCTTCTGATGTTGCTGATGTTAATATTGACTACATCGTTGTTGTTGCTAGGAGTAGTAGGTGATTTGATTGCAACAAAATGAATATATTTTTATAAACGACATAAAATATATGATTTTATTGCTAAAATTGTTGTCTGTTGAAGGAGAGGAGAATAAAAGAAAGACGACAACAACAAAAACAACAACAGAAAGAGCGGGCGAAAGCTGATGATGCAGCTGATGGCTAATTTTCATCTGTTGTTGGATGTTGTTTTGGATGGTGAAAATCCCAAAAAAAAAAAAAAAAGAAAAGCGAGAAAGTGTCATGGCGGCGTTTGCCATAACATTTTCATTCATTGTTATTTATCATCTAATTAAAATGAAATAAAAATGATGATTAATAAAAATATACAAATAATATTATTATTATTTTCAAAAAGAAACATTGAATAAACTACAACAAGAAAAAATCTATTGGAATAGGACTGACTGAGGGCAGGCAGAGGTTGTTCATTGATGGATGCGGCATTTTATCGAACAAATGCCGGCAAAACAAAGAAGTTAAATAGAAGCAAATACATAAAACACATACAAAACAATACCAAACACAAATTCAATGCATATAAACAATAATGAGAAATTGAGAAACAACAACAACAATAAATAAATAAAACAGGTTGAAACCGACGCCCAAAGCGTCTGACGACAACAAAAACACCACAGCAACCGCAATTGCACGCGCCCAGTTGAAATCTTCTTCGTATTTTTCATGCGTATGTATGCATGCAACTTTTATTGTTGCAAAGTGGGGCACACACCATGTAAATCTGTTTTCTGCAGAGACCCAAAAGAAAGAAATGACTACGAACAAACAACAAAATATGCGTTGATTGCCCTCATCATTTTTGAAAAACTGAATAGAATCACCATCACTAAGTAGAAATATTAGCATTTGCTCTAGCAGAAGCACCAGAACCAGAAGCATCACTCGCCAGCACCCAATAATAAAGATATAAACAAGAGAATAAATAAAGAAGAATTACCTCAGCGCGTAGTTTTGTTGTTTTTAGCAAGCGTATTTCTTATTGTCGTTTTCTTCTACTATACTATAGTAGTTGTTGTTCTTCTTTTATTTTTATTCGTATTTGTTTTTGTTAATATTGGTGTTGTTGTTGCTGTTGTTGTTCTTGTTGGAACTGCTGTTTCTATATTTCTAAAACAAGCAGCAGCGTTGCCATTGCTGCGCAGTTTTTGCACTTAACACAAGACATTTTCACAAAATTTTCAAACGAATTCATTATTAAACACATATTACACTAATCAAATCGTATTTCACATTATTTAACAATTCAATTTGTTACTAAAATTGCAATTTTTGGCACAGACGTCGCGGAAACTTAACAAAACTCTTCGCCGCCGCCGTTGTAGTGATGAAACGATACAAGTAAATATGAATTTTAAACAAATCACAGGACTTTTATTTAAATTTGTTACGCTTTATGGTATCAAGCATAGCATAAATGTATTAAAAATAAACATTTAAATATAAAAGAAATTGCATTTTAATCTTCGAATTGCAATTAAACAATGAATTTCTTGAATTTAGTGTTAAAAGATCATCACTATGTGCATTTGAAACAGCTGAGCCATAGAGTAACCATCATCGCATATATTTATAAATCTACAATGAACCAGGGCTGCTTAATATTAATGTACATTGCAACACTAAAATTCTTTGTCAAATACACAAAAAAGCCGGTAACCAATACTCATTTAGTTCTACACTTTAATGTACCATAAATTATGCTTGCATTAAAGCTAATTTGATTTTAAAATCATATTTACTACATTTTGAATTGGATATAAATAAAACATTTTAAAATTGTATGAATTCTACGGCCAATCGGTATACAAACTTTATTGTAGTGTTTTAAAATCTTATACAAATCGAATTACTTTGCAGCACTAGCAAGCAAAGCATTTTGTGTCGATTTCGTTTTTTTGCCGAATATAATCATTTTAAAGCGCGTCGGGTAGGAAAATACTGTAAAAAAAAAAGCTACAGCACATGTATTAATTATTAAATTTGTTTTCAGATTTTTTGTGATTATTCCTGTGAACTGTAACTGTAAAACTAGCAACATGTCTGACGTTTCGCCTGCTCAACTGCGTAAAGAAATTCAAGCAATTCTTAAGGATGCTGATCTTTCGACAATTTCGGCAAAACGTGTGCGTGAGCAAGTGGAGACTAAGCTAAGTTGCTCGTTGATTAGCCGCAAGAAGGAATTCGATAAAATCGTTATGGATGTAATTAACGAGCAGCAAGCCGACGATGACGATGATGATGAGGAAGACGAAGCTAGCGAACCCGAAGAGCAAAGCGAAGAGGTTAGCAGCGATGAAGGTGCTAAAAAGAAGAAGGCGCCGCAAAAGAAGCGTCCACAACCAACTCAACACAAGGCGGCATCAAAGAAGAAGCGTAAAACTCTAAATGCTTCCGATTCGGGCACTGAAACCGATGGTGGTTCCGATTCCGACTATGAAGTGCCAAAAAAAACTCCGGTTAAGAAGAAGAAGACTGCTGGTGGTACTGGCACTGGTCGCAAGGGCACTGGTTTTACACGTGCCTATCAACTATCACCCGAATTGTCCGCTTTGATGGGTTCCGATTCGTTGCCACGCCATGAGGTTGTAAAGAAAGTTTGGGCTATTATTAAGGAACGTGACTTGTATGATCCTAAGAACAAGCAGTTTGCCATATGCGATGATGAGTTAATGAAGGTGATGAAAGTCAAACGTTTCCGCACCTTTGGCATGTTGAAACATCTGAAGCCTCATTTCTTGGATTAAATCTGCACCTACTCTATATAAATAGACACAAAAGCACACAGCAGCAATAACAACATCCAACAATACACTGACAAAACTGACTATGAATGATGCCTATAACAATTAACAACTTCTATCCATGCAAATAGGCAAAACAACAGATGCAGATACAGATACAGTTGCAGCAGCAAAGACAACAAAGCAAAGAAGATATCTTTATAATTTTGGCGTATCAATCCATCCTATGTATTTCTTCCAATGATTTTCTTTTAAAGTTTTGCCTTTAATTTTTTTCTTTTTCATTTTGTGTTGTACTACTATTTTTGTGTATGGGTGTGGTGTCATGGAGATATCTCCCAACAAAATTTAAAACATTTATTGATATTCAGTTCTTAAAAATTAAAAATGGGCAAAACTTTATTTTATTATAAAATTATTCAGATGCAGGTTATATTACATTAAATATATACATATATTCTACATTAAGTTCCATGCAAAGTTCTGCGTTGTCTTGGTAAAAAAAAAACGCAAATCTTAATTTTAAGCATAAAGTTTAAATTTAAAAAAAATACAAAAACATAATGAATAATAATATAATTTTAAGGATTTCTAAAAAAAAGAAAACAAAAACGAAAATGGAAGTAATCTTCTTCAAGTAAACAAAAAATGGACTTATTACAAAAAATATTTGAGAATAATAAAATAAACGAACGCATCTGAAAATTATAAATAGTTTTTCCATTATTTATTTATATGGATCAGACTCCTGGGGGTCTGTAAAATAAGTTTGAAATTAGTTTTACATAAAAAATGTCATGTCATGAATTATAAACCCAAAACAAAAATTTGAAAGTATTGAGCCATGACAAATTTCCAAGTTTGCTTAAGTTACATAGAATTCAAATTGAATGAAATTAGTTTCGTATTTCTTAAAATAAATTTTGAAGCATCAATTGTATTTTATCCTCACTAGGTTGGGACAATATAAGTATATAGAAATTAAACGATGAAATAAATAATTCAATCAAGATTTTTTACAAACTAGTAGAACCGGCACGCGTTGCTGTTCCCCAGCAAAATCAGCTTTGTACGTTATTGATAGAAATATTATTTATTTTGTTGTTTGGCTCATAATTCAAAAAGAGTTTTTTTTTTAAATAATATTGACATGTGTATATAATTATTTGAGATGTTTGGCAAAGACTACTTGATTGATTTGAAAATATATCACTAAGCTTTATATGCAATATTTTATCCATCATTTCCGACCTTTTCGGACATAGACCCAAGGTCCCTTGCGATACCAGATGGAGATGGAGTACCTATATGATTCGTTTTTCATCTAAAATGTTGTTGAAAAATTCTAGCAGTTGATTTACCTCCAGTTTAGCAATATCGCTTAAATCTCTAAAACGTGAAGGTCCTAGGTACTTTTGTTGAGTTCTCATAAGTGCCGGGCAGAAACATATGAGATGTTCCAAGGTTTCCCTATCTTCCATACACTTCCTGCAGCATTCACTGTCAGTAAGGTTTAATTTGAATGCGTGCACCGCTATGAAGCAATGACCGGTTAAGACGCCTATCGAAGTTCAACAGCTCGTATGACTCAGCTCTATAACAGATTCAGCGAATTTTCCATTTAGCTGTGCTGCAGTTGGTAAGATTTTGCCATCTAGCATTCGCTTTTTCCTGTAAATGCATTTCCGCAAGTTGTATGTATGTACATATTATTGAGTGGCATCAAAAGTCGCTTATTTCATAGCGTTTTTCGCAATTTCGTCAACAGTCTCATTTCCCTCTATGCCTTTCCGGTAGTTTTTCCAAACATTTCATTTCATACAAAAAACATTTAAGTGATAAATGCGAACAAAACAAAATAATAATTAGCCAAATCGGTCAACCCGTACTCAAGGGATGAGCCGTGAAACATGTGGCAAATGATTTATATGTACGAGTATATACTTATACATATATATAGATAGATAGATACTTATGTAGATGAATTCATAACAATCCAATGGACTTAAGCCATGTGACGATATGAGATTTGTTATGACACCTCAGATTGGAATTTTTTTATTTACTTACATTAAACCGGCATTTCAGATATTTTCATACACCATTTAACAGATATTCTTCTCTTTATATACATATTTTATTTTATTCCGTTATCATAAGTCATTTATTAGACTAGTGCAAGTTTACAGTTTCGAATTACTTTCATTGCTTGCTATTTTGTTAGGAATTATCGCTTTATCGTGGTGTTTGTAACACATAAAAACTTACATCGGTGATACCATTCATTATATGTATTTATGTACATACATATATTGAAGGGGTTAAAGAGACAAAAAGAATCGATTGATGATCCTTGTTTATTCATATTCTGGTCAAATTAGTCTTTCAGTCGTCAAGCCAAGAAGGTGATATTTAAAAGAGATACGATTTTTATTGTACACAGGTAGATATTATGTTGGAACATGACTTCTCAATTACTAGAAATGATTTTCATACCAAATACAAAAAAAAAAAAAAATATATTAAATAAATACATAAAAATTAGTGTTTTGTTTGTTCGTATGTTATGCGCTGCCATACCATTTATTTAATTGCATTGAAATTTTGTGAATATGTGTGGTTGGTTCCTGGCTTGAACATACGATAGTTTAAGTTCTGATATGTGTCCCCGTTCCCAAAATCCGGGGTACTCAACAACAAAGAATAAACTAAAATAACACTCATTCTTTGATATTTAAACTGTAATAGAGAGAATATAGTGATGCTAAGAAAGGAAACATATTTTATAAAAAAATTAGATTGGATGCAACCCGTGCAAAGCCGGATCGGGCACGCTAGTAATAAATCCCCAGTGATACTAATAATAATAACTTTTCGATACTGGGAAAATATATTATTTTACCTGCGTCTTAAATCACCACATTTTCATCATATGCGGCCCATGGAACCAAAAAGATTGAGTACCCCTGCTTTAAGCTATCAATTATAAAGTCACTTGTTATCACCTGAAATCTTAAATTAATCTCTTCAAAGTTTGTTTGATGTCTTGACTCCTCTTTCAAAACCAGACATTATACTCTGCACGCAGTAAATAGTATTATAAGTTTAAAGAAGGAGACATAGGAGACCCCATAATCTTGAATTGCGCGACAAGTTGATTTGCCCATGTCTGTCTGTTTGTATGCAAACTAGTCCCTCAGTTTTTGACCATATGCAATACATTCGTCGGTATCACCTGAATCGGTTTACTAGGGGGGTGTACCCACCATTCAAACACCGGCCACCAAATGTGGTACCTCCCATACAAACCCTGATCAAAATTCATGTTCATATTGTTTTTAAAAGTATTGGCATTTCCTTGATTTTCTATTATAACGCACCGAGCATTAAATATCCAAGATATATCCACTTTCATTAGTTTTATAATTGTATATCTGTGAAATCGATAAGATGTCATGCAAGTCACTTAGTTTTAGAATGCAGCAATACTAAATTAGCAGTTTCGACAGAAGAAACACCCTCGGATGAGTTTTAATCTTCTTACACTGTAAAGTCTCTACAACTTCCACAGGTTGAAATGACAATTTACTTAAGAAAAAACCAAATTTCGATAAAATGGTCAATTAAATGATACATATATCTGGTTACTGGGGAACAGTTTTCTTCTTGCAGTTGAATGTTGTGTGGACAAATTTCTGCATTTTGACCACACTATCATCTATAGACATTTTTATATTCTTTACGCAGTGAATAGTATTATAAAACATACAGAAGCAGACATTCTTGGTCAGCGCGACGAGACGAGTTGATCTAGCCATGTCCGTCTGTCCGTTTGTATGTATGCAAACTAGTCCCTCAATTTTTGAGCTAGAGAGCTTATTTATTTATATAATGCTAACCTAAAGTTAAAACAAAAAGTTATTAAGTAGCTTTCAGAAATAAATGTTTTCATAAAAAATCCCCTTATTTTTTTTACAATTTCTCTTTAACACATTCATCATCTGTGGTGGGTGATAAAGTTCTATTTAAAGTTAATCTACTCTCATCTCATGATTCCCATGAATTCGATTGCTGTTTTTTAATAAACTTATCAATAATAACACATTCATTTTACGTATTTTATCTAAGAGTATAAATAAAATGCCTTATGATTTTTAACATTATAAGTCTAAATGACATCCGCAAAAATTCAAATCATTAGTCAATAGAATTGCGCAATAAATTGTTTTGTTTATTATAAATTTTCTTTCATTTCTATTTCACATTTCTCCTTTATTACAAACAATTCACTTTTTTTTTTTTTTTATACATAAAATTCTAATACATAATTTATATAAGTTGTATATATAATTCTTTCTTTATCATTCTTTGTTTTGTATTTTTATTTATTTATTTTCTTGTCTGCCGCCTTTTTTCAAATATAAATATGCAATATATGATGAATGGAAGGGGATATTTTGGTGTCAAGTGTTTGTTAGGTATTTTTGTATAATTTGCAACATAATGCCATATATGGTAATAAGTACATCATATTTTATAATTGAATTGAATTGATATTTAATTAATATTAATTATTATTTTGTAAATAATTTTGTGAAATAATTCACTTGCATATTTTTTATTTTTATTTTTATTTTCATTTTTTTTTTTTTTTTATTATTATTATTATTATTATATAATTTTAAATAAAAATCTGTATGCATATTTCATCATCATCATGATCCTTAAAGTCTATTCTTCTTCTTCAATAGTAAAAAAAAAAAGTATGTATGTATTTGGAAATTGTAATTTAATACTGAAGAGGTGATTGATCAACTGGTTGGAGATCGATCATCAACATTAATCTGATCAATTTAAATTACAATTTGCAAATATGTATGTACAATTGGACTCATCTATAAGAAACCAACACTCATTTGGACTGGTCAACTGATCAAATTGGTATAGAGAAGTTCAAACATATTCATAACAAAGTATATATGTACTTAGTTGGAACTGATGTCAATCACTTGACTTTTTGTTATAGATGAATTCAATTGCTCTTTTCTTACTTTGACTGAAGATTTGTCAATTGTTATTTTGTGTGCATTGCAAATTAAGTTTATAAAATAATTCATTAATAAACAAAAACCAATAAAATATACCGACAAAATTAAGTGCGAAAATTTAAACAAATAAAATAGACTAACTAAATTTTAAATGAATCATTAAGAAAATACAATACAAAAATATCAAAATAGAAATAATAATAATAAATACAAATAAAAATAATACTTTGAATAAAAAAATAATAATAAATTTATTTTGGTAAAATGTGAGGAAGTGAAAATATAAAAAATAAATAATAATAAACAAATCTTCATAATTTCGATGATCAAAAGAAATAATTTGATTTGTAGACAGACAGCAGAGAGAGAGAAAGATGACTGACGTCGTGCGTTGTGTTATTATTTTGTTAGTAAATAAAAAAAAAGAGAAGAAGACAAGTGTTAATAAATTTATAGGAATTGAAATGTATAAAAAGCAAAATAATGAAAACATTAAACGTTAAATTAGAATAAAAGCCAAAGGTGTCATGAATACTCACTCATGAATAGAAGAAAATATACAAAAAAAAAAAAAAAAAAAAATCAAAAATAGAAAAAATCAGTTAATAATAAATGCGTTTCTAATACAAAAGCGTTTGTGTGTCTCTGTGGTGTTAGTATATAGCATATTGTATACATGTGTGTGTGTTTTTGTTTGTGTTATATACTAACTAAAATACATAGTAGTAACTTTATGTAGGTTGGTTATATCTTTCTTCTTTATCTTGTTATTATTTGCTTGAATTGTTTAGTTTTGCATTTAACAATTTTGCACAATTTCTTTCTTTTGTTCATATTCCTTTCCCATTCCGATGCATCCTTCGACCAATTGTCGCCGTCATTCACAATCATTTCCGCCTTTAACATTTTATGTAAACAATTCTTCTCATACTCTTCCAAATCTTCCTCCTCCTTCTCCATTTTACTTTTTTATTGTTTTTTTTTTTTTCTTTTTGTATTTTTTTTTTTTTGCATTGTAAATACTTTCGTTGGCTTTGTTTGGTTTTTTACGGTTTTTGTTGTTGTTGCAGTAATTATTGTTATTTACTTTTCATTGTCATTCATCATTAATTAATCAATCATTCATTGAGTCAATTATTTGTTATTTAGTATCTTTGATACCAAATACCAAGTCATCAAAAGTTAGCCACCAGTCGTCATCCATCCATCTATTTTTTTTTTTTTCTTTGCCATTGCCTTTTGTGTGTGTGTTTAATATCTATAGTAATTGGGCTTAAAAGGTCCCGCCTTATTGAGACCCATATACTTGGCCTGTTCATCGGTCAATTCCGTTAGATGTGCATCGAAGGTGGGCAAATGGAGACTCGCCACATACTCATCCATTTTTTTGGGCAGCAAATAGACATCAGACTTGTAACGACCAGGCGGAGCATTAAATAATTCAATCAGAGCCAATGCTTGGGTAGCCGATGTAATTGACACAGCAAATGATGGTATACTTGAACACGATAGATTCACCAAACGACCTTCGGCCAACAAAATAATGTACTTGCCCTCTGGCCAAATAATATGATCGACTTGTGAACGCACCTTCTCCCATGTCAAATCGGGTGTACGCAAACCATTGACATCAATTTCTGTATTCGAATGACCCATATTGCATATGATGCAGCCACTCTTAATCTTGTCCATATGCTCACGTACGACAACATTCTTGTTGCCGGTGGCAGTGACAACAATGTCCACATTGCGTATGACCTCGTTCAACTTGACTACACGGAAGCCATCCATGCTTGCTTGTAGCGCACAAATTGGATCGATTTCTGTAATGTAGACAATGCAGCCTTGACCCTTCAGAGCTTGGGCGCAACCTTTGCCCACATCCCCGTAGCCGCAAACCACAACTTGTTTGCCACCGAACATGACATCTGTTGAACGCTTTAAACTATCCAAAATTGATTCTTTGCAACTGTAAAGATTGTCAAATTTGGTTTTAGTCACTGAATCATTTACATTCATTGCTGGCACTGTCAGCTTGCCTGCCTTTGATAATTGATACAAACGATGGACACCAGTAACGCTTTCCTCCACAATTCCCTTGACCAATTTAAACATTGTTGGATATTTCTTAAGCATCAAATGTGTTGCATCACCGCCATCATCAAGAATCATATTCGGTTGCCAGTTCTCAGCATTGACGCAACGATCGATACACCACCAGAAATCCTCTTCCGTCTCACCACGCCAAGCAAAGATCGGTACACCGGATTCAGCTAATGCAGCAGCGACCTCATTCTGGAAATAAAATAAACAAACACAAAATAGAGGGAAGGCGAGAAATGGGAGTGTGTTAGTTATTAACGAATAAAGTCACAAAAATCAATGATTCATGACAAAGATAAATCAATTGTAAACATTAAAAAAAAAAAAAAGAAAAAACATAGCAAAACTGATAACCACCATGTCAATAAGCGTACAATATGATAAGTCTATCTAAGTCGTCTAAGGCGTGGTCTACATCATCATCATCATCATTTAGTTTGGCTTTAGTTTAAGATTTCTAATTATATTTGACACTTTTGTTTGGTGACAATGACTACATTACTGTCTATACCGTTCATACTTATATCTAAGACCCCAATTACTAGGTAGTAGAACCGTCTATCATAAACTCCTGGATAAGATTTTTTGACATTTCATATCTTTTAAATTACTGGAGTGGTGGATGTTTGAACAACACTATCACATAGACACGCGGTAAAGCTTTAATAGGCGACATCAATCTTTATAGTCGTCATTACCCTTCACTACATAAGTCAGTCGGATGGCAGTTCTCCACCTGTTGATGAAAGCAATATGAATTTCTTCATAGCAATAGGGCCATCTATGTACCTTAGCTCAAAAGGGTGGGGGTGGTCTCATATCATCCTCTTCAGTGCTTCAGAAAACGTATATGTGAGTCTCTCCGCTAAAAACTGCAACTATCCATTCAACATGAGTTCTTCTTTTGAACAGTCCTAGTAAACCAACCCAACTGGACCCTATCTATAGACTTATGGTTGTGGCCGATAGAGGTGGATTTCTTTCTTGGACTCTTAATATAGACTGTGCTCTCCCAAGCATATCTAGGCAGCGATTACTTATAACCAATTGAGTTATCACAGAATAAAATCTTGGAATTTTCCATGAATATCAGAACCTGAGAGAAACTGTATTGAAATTAAGGACGCTGTGATAAGGTGTCTAGCTCCCGACCTTCGCTAATCTAATCTAATCGAATCTAGACTGATCAGACTGATTATCACTTGATGAGTTCGTTCTTCTTCCATTCCATTCTATGTAACAAACTTCTGACTTAAATATTAGAAACCCACTTAGATTGATTGCGAAGTGTACAGAATAGAAAAATATAATCATTAATTAACTTAACTATAAAACAAATGCGTTAAACAGTTTATTTTGGTTTGTCATTAATATCACCCCATCATTATCATTATAATCATCATTATGAGAATGAAGCAATAGCAATTGAAATGCGAAAACCCGTGATCGCAGCTTATAGACACACAATAACACAAAACAACACGTAATAAGAAATATGTTTCAATAACTGCAAGAAACTAGTTTTCAGGGCAATCCACTAATCCACGTCTGCCCTCCTCCCAATCCAACTCAACCCAACCCAATCTAAATCGAAGCAACACAAACCAAAAAAAAAAAACACACACACAGTGAATACTTTCCTCCAATTTGACATGGTATATCATCATCAATTATGTATGTTTATCAAGTATGTAAATAGATATATGAAAAAGCGGCAATGGCAACACATTGTTGCCATGCTATCCAATTGGTGTCCGCCAACAAATCGATGTGGCGATGGCGATATTATTTCTATACTAATAATAACTTTAAGTGAGGCAACGATCGCTCTTTAATTGATTAACTGCTTGATTGATGATTTGTTTATCGTTCGTCCGTTGAGTCTTTCACAAGTGAACTCTGTTTCCAAGTGCGTGTTGCTTGTGCTTCTACTTGCCCCACACCACACCAACCCAACTCAATTCAATTCACTCAATCTGTCAACTGTCTAATTGACATCTTCTGCCTAGTGTCTTGTTGCATACTTACTTGCGTTGAATAAATATTGCATGCAGCCCAACGTACTGAAGCTCCCAATTCGACCAATGTCTCAATCAGCACCGCTGTCTGTGCATTGATATGCGTGCATCCAACGATTTTCGCATCCTTCAATGGTTTATCATCGGTGGCACGCTTACGCAGAGCCATGATGCCTGGCATCTCTTGCTCGGCAATCTCGATTTCCCTTCGTCCGAAGGCATGTTGCCCGGCAATGTTGCGCACACAGAAATCCGAGTTGCCTTTCGTATTCTTTTGCACTTTTTCGCGTGGTGGAACATCATCGCCATCATCTGAACTGCTCCCGGTGTAGGAGGCAGAACTAAATGAATCCGTTGAGGAAGCAGACAAGGATCGACTACGATAGCGACTAGTCTTTTTCAGAGCACTTGATTTTGCTGGTGGTGGTGGCAAATTCGTTATATTATCCTTTAATTCCACAATCTTTTGCTGCTTTTCACCACTGTAACCGGGATCCGGCACAACAGAGTCACACAAGTTGTTCATGGCGGCGTCTCGTTCTCGGTCTTTTTGTTGTTGTTGTTGTTATTATTATTATTATTATTGTTTTTATAATGTAACGAGTGCAAAAGTTTGTAAGTGTATGTGTATGAGAGAGTGTCTATGTGTGTGGTGTGTGTGTGTGTGTTTTTATTTTTTCTTGGTTATGTAAAAGCCGCACAGCACAACACACAATTCGAGAAACGTGAATCACAGCACCAGGATATATTACAAAATAAAATTCTATAGAATTTTAACAAACGATTGATTATTTTCGAATATATCCACGTAATTATCACGTGATTATTTGTCGTTTTAACTTTCAATTGTTTTTGCAAAGTTGCCTTGTCTTTGTTTGTTTTCCTCTTGCCCGGAACACCTCTTCTCTTTTCCACTTATATTCTCTTCACACTATGAGCGGGCGGCAGCTCGTTGTAGTAAAATGTTGTATTGTATCGTTGTGTTTTTGATGTTGTTCTTGTTGTAATTCTTGATGGGCAAAATGAGAATAAGAAAAAGCGCACGCACACTAATAAAGTTCGTCGTAACGCTTGCACAGCTGATTAAATTGAAAATGTTGAAGTTAAATTTTCTTTGTTAAATTGAAATAAAAAGTGAATAGAAAAGACGATAATGTCGACGACGACAATAACAACGAACAAACAAACGAAATAAAACAATGATAATACAGTAGGAATACGATGACCGACAACCAAACCGACCAAACGCCAAGACAAAACAACACACACAAAATAACAACACACAAGCTGTTTTTTTTCACATATTGTTGTTGTTGGGAGCCAAAGTTGCCATTTCATCAAGATTTTTTAAAAATAGAATAGTTGGAATAAATAGCAATAAAGCTTTTCTAAACATCAATTCAGCTTATTTTATTATCTTTTTCATTTACAAACATTCATCCAAACTGTGAGAAATGTATGAAGGTGTCATCTCTGTCGGTGAACAATCGATGATTTTACCCATCTCACATCTCAAAAGATTTAGTGTTGAACAACACGTGAAAATGCATTTAAAATGTAAAAATTAGTGTTATGAAATCAACGTTTTGCGCTTTGATCAGCTGTGTTGGGAGAAATTGTATTTAAAATGGAACTGTAAGTTACATATGCATACATTTATTTTTTAGTGTATTGTAATAAAGTATAAATTTTATAGTTTGACAGAAACGGCTTGCGACGTGAAAATGAAAAATTAATTTCAACTTTTCAGAGGAAGGAATATGAATATAGCCACAGTCTAAGTAAGAAAGACTACGAATTAAACAAAGTAGTAACAATGCTTAAAAATGCTAAATGTGTATGCGAAAACATGGAAAGTAGGCAGAAAGACATTTTCACAACTGGGCAAATGCAGAAGTAGAAGGAAGGCCTTACGACCACTCATTGGGCTCCAGAAGATATCGCACGGTCAATAACACTTTATTCGGGTAGCCCAGAAGGTTACAGGCTGCTTCATAGATATCAATTTCCACTGCCCGGTATTAGAACGTTGCAAAGATGGGCTTCAAAAATTGAAATACCTGTGTTTGTTATTAAATATATGTTTGTAGAGGTGGAAATGTTTTTGTTCTTCATGTGGTGGTGGCTGCGTGTGTGTGTTGATAATGGTTAACCCGATTAGGTGGATTACCTATGCATGCTTGCCAACTTAGTATTTTTCTTTATTGTTTCATAGCAATCAGCTTTCTGTCAGTAAGCTTTGAGCTTTTTGTTATTATCAATCGGTTGTTATTGAGTCTTGACCTTGCCATCTAATACCCGATTCACACTGCTTCAGAATTGTTGCTTTTCCATCGAACGTTCACACAGTTCTGTCATTTGCCTGTTGTTGTTGTAAAAATTTAGCAACTTTTTGAGCTGCTTACAAAAAAAGGTTGCTTCTGCTCAGTCTGAATCACGTGCACCAACAAATAGGGATGTCAAAAGTGCGAAATAATATCGATATATATTGTATCGATATTTTTTGCCAGTATCAATATCGCTGATGATATTTTTAATTAAAAATATCGATATATCGATAAATCGGTGTATTTTGAATGAATATATTGGCGCTCTAAAAATCTAGTAAATTTAGCTTAATTTAGCTCAATAATCTCACATTACTAATCACCAATCAACAGACATTATTACTAATAATAATACAAATAATAATTATCTGGAATGAAGAACAACGATAAAGAATTTTTTTTATATATGTAGTTATACTTATTTATGTAGTAACAAAAGAGAAAGAACAATGTAGTAATTAAAGTAATTTTATATATAATGAGAGAAGAAAAATAATGTAGTAATTATTTATTTATTTATTAGTTTAAATTAAATTTGTAAAACATTTCACTTTTTCCATATAATTTCTGCAGAGCTGCCAGAGAATTAATTACCACTGTGGCAACGCTAATCTTTTATGCAATTTTCTTAACTCAAGCGTCGCACAATATATAAAGTAGTAATATTGTTATCATTTTTAATCATAAAAAGTACTTTTCGTTTGTTGGTTAAAAAAAAAATCATATTTATACCTTTTCGAAATATTCAATATCGCTCATAATTATCGGTATGTTGAAATAAAAATATCGATATATCGATATTTTTTGACATCCCTACCAACAAAAGTGGGCTCGTCTCGTATTGCCTTGTTGTTGTCTGTTGTTGCGCGCGGTCGGGCGAGTTTGTGATAACAAAACAGAAAAGAATGTATACCTTAAATAATTTGAATTGAATTGAATTAAATTCAGCTGTGTAAACAAAATAAATTCAACACAACATCACCATGTGCCAACTACTAATTCATTTAAATAGAATGCGTGTGCTACAAAAATAGCAACGAACGAAGGCTGCCATAAAATTTGTCGCGCTTTTGCCTTCCACAGAAAATTATGAAAAAGGTGAGAGAGAATTGCAATGTTATTTTCTTTGCAATAAACTTTTCAAAACACAAAAATAATATTAAGCAAGTAATAGTAAAATTTATTCGAAAATTTCCTTAAATAATTTATAAAAATCAATGATTTTGATTAACTTCAATGCCATTGAATCAACCACCAATCAGAAGCTTTAATGCAAGGGGCTCGTCTAGTTTCATAGATTTATCAAGGACGCTTGTAGTGGTGTGACGCAATGCAATGTGAGAGTATTTGTGTATTCAGTGACGTAAGCAATTTATGTAGCTTTTCATTTGCGCTATGAGAGTGGGTGGTTGTTGGTGGTTTGTTGCTCCTCAGTAGTCAACAGTGGGCAGCTTATAAAAAACTTAAGTAACTAATCTGTATGGGTTACTAAGTAAACTGAACAATTTAGAAATCATGCGATTTTTCCACCCACCCACTACAAATAATCAACGTCACGCTATCGCTTTGCCAATTGATCTCACGTGTTGTGTCGTCTCCCGCTCTCAAATTGTTGTTTATGGTAATTGCTGCCAATGATCTTCACCCACGCTGTTTTGCAGTTTATAGTTGTTGTTATTGTTGATTGCTGTCAATCAAAACGATACGCGATTCGCTTCCTCTCTTCTCTCTTCTCTCTCTTGCTGTTCCTGGTCATTGGCTTGGCTTGTCTCCCTTTGATGTAATGCTGTCTGTCGTTGTTGGCGCTCAACACATTTGTTATTGTTATTCTTGTGTTTTTTTATGGCTCGACGCATTCATTGTTGGTTGTCATTATTTTTTATTGTCTTCAGTCAATTCAGTTTATCAGCAGCAGCACCGAAGCATTCACACTCAGAAAACGGTAATTTGAAGAACAACGTCGAATGCGCGTGTGTGCAATCAACGTGTAATTAACTTGTGTTCCTTAGTAATTTTGTGCTGTAAATTTGTTTTTTTTTTTTATTTTTAATTGTTAATTACAGTATTTATTTTTACATAACAAAATCACTCGGTTATTGATGCGACTGACTGTATATTTTTTGTTTATACTAAATTGAAATTCAATAAAAATAAAAAACTTATTGCGCATTTTTCAACGAATTTTATTATTGCACTTTGTCATTTATGTACTTAGAATATTGTTTATGGTCATTTACAACAAATGCAATTTTTTGCATGATTAAGAATAGTATATAATTTCCTTTTGTTAAATACAAAATAGTTTAACCATAGAAAAAAAATGGGTAAATCTGTTTTTTTTACTTATAACTGTTGAGTAATAGCACGCGATGTATTTGTAATTCACTGAAATAACAAAGGTGTGTATCTGTAACTCAAAAATCAAAGTTCGAACAATATTTCATTTTCTTATCGCTTTTAATTTGGTTTGGTTTGGTTTGTCTGGCATCGTCCGACAAATGTTTTCTATATGCCTCCATCGTACGACATCATGATCATCATCAACATGTGTTTAATAAAATCCATTAAACCAATGTGAAAAAACAAAAACAATTCAGTTTAGTTAGTATTCAATGAAATCTAAACTGAATACACATATTTGAACACGACAGACAAGTAATAAATCAAATTCGTTTTATTTTAATTATGACCAAACTACATTATTAATATGAAAATATAAAAAAAAAAAAAATATTAAATAATATTTATTGTCAACAATAAAAAAAAATATATATAAAAAAATACTAACTTTGACTATGCCGAAGTTATAATACTCTTCTTGCTCCTCCTAGTGGTCCGAGGGTCTTTATATGGTTGGTGGATATTGGTCAGACACTTATAGTGTGCAAATTTCAAGTCGATAGCACAAAAACCAAGAAAATTTTTCTAATAAAAATATGAATTTGGATCCAGGTTTGTGTGGGTGGTACCCCCATAGTTTCCGATTCGACTAATTCTGAAAAATGTACGGCGTATGGTGAGATTTTCAGCTCTCTAGCTCAAAAACTGAGAGACTAGTTTGAATACATACGGACAGACGGACATGGCTATATCAACTCGTCTCGTCGCGCTGATCAAGAATATATATATATATACTTTATGGGGTCTCCGATGTCTCCTTCTGTATGTTACAAACTTCATGACAAACTTATAAAACTATTCACTGCGTGAAGATTATAAAAATTCAATCGTTTCACCTTAAAATTATCAACAAAAAAGTTCTTTGAACTCTTTTTATCTTCTTGCCCGTTTACTACTATTTACTTATGTATATACGTATGTACTACTTACAAGGTATTCGCTTAAATTACGACAAAAAAAAAGCCACTGCACATTGGTCAACGACGCTGCTGATGTCAGCGACACTGTTGTAATTTTATTATATTTATTGTATTACAAGATACAAAGTCCAATGGTCATATTCTGATAACATAATTGAATCATCATTTAAAGTTTTATAACGAAACAAACGTAGTCTCTGAATATGTAAGCGTGTAGTTTTAATTACAACTTTTAATTCTAAACATCAAGTGATCTAAGATATTCGTCTCACCGAAGTTTACTTACCTTTCACACCAGAATTTTGACTGATCTTTCTCCTTTTTCCTCCTAAATCCAAAGATCTTCTTTTCTCGTTTTTTCTCTCAGCTGCCAATACCAGGGGCATTCTGCTCCTTGATCAGTACCTAGATAGAACTTGTCAATCGTTATTATATTGATTCTCAGATCCTTTTGGAACGTACAGCCGATTACCATTGAAAGGTTTGAAATCTATTGAGAAGTTTTGTTTGAATCATTATCTCTTTCCATACAATCTATCTATCTATCTCTTATAGTTCGGGAGAACATGCATTCCTAAACTAGGAACTTCAACAATTTTTAAAAATTGATGTGTCAGTTTTAAGAAATATCAGGCCAATCAGTTTAATTTTTAGATGTAATGTGTAAATTTTCAATCAAATAGCAAAATTTGGTTTTAATAAAGCTTAGATGCATTTTTCAAAATCTAGTTTTGATACAATATGACTATGAATTGTGTATTCTATCGAGACTCCATCTTCCAGTTATCCGGATTCTATGGTTCCGGCATATTTTCTATAGCCAACAATAAGACTTTTTTAAAAAGACGATTTGATTGATTTTGTCTCTAAGCTTTGTATCCAAAATTTGATTCACCAATTCCGCATTTTCCAGTGGATTTTTATTGAATATTCTATTGTCATCAGAACGAAAGATGTATGCCAAATTTCAGCTCAATCGGATTTCAAAAAGTGGTTCTAATTCAGCTTGCAAGATTTGACCTAAACAAACAAACTAACATACAAATGAAGTTAATTAAAAGCTTTTAACTAGAGAAAACTTTGCATAGAAACATTCGAATTCAAATGGTCCAATCAATTATACTCGTCTCTCTGATCATTTCCATACAAATTCACATTCTTTATTAGATCTTTAATGCGTTCCTCTTTTTTTAATGTTACCAAACATCATGCCAAAGTGATAAACTTATTTATTCACAATGGTATACAAAAATACAATCTAGTTTCTTATTGTTAGCTTCCCATACATTGTACATACACATGAGTACGTGTTTCTCTAAGTTTAAGATTTTGTTTATATTAAATTACTTATATTTAACCTGCCCGCTTTTTAACGACCAATTATAAGTATAAAAAATTATTACCAATTATAATATTAAAACTGGTTTCTCTGACTTATCTTATGATGTCTGGTCATCACACCTCATTGTTTTGCATATGCAAATAAAATTTACATCTGATTTACTCACTTAGTTCCCTATAATTAGCGAGTTCACCCTTTTTGTTGCGCTTAATAAAAATTACTTTTAAAATCATGCAAAAATATTTGTCAGTAAAATTTTCTTTGCTTATTTTTCTTTTATTTTTGAACACATTGTATAATTTTCTTAGATCATTTCACATGGTTTAAAGAGATGTGCAAAAAATATAGATACATATGTATTTCCGTATGAAATGTCGCCTCGCCAATAATTTTCTATTACGTCAAAGAATCCCAAAAATATACAAAAATAAAAGTGATTTAGAGAGAAGACGCCCACAAAAATTAGAAGAGTTTCTTTTTTTTTTTTTTGTTTTTTGTTAAAAAAATATCTTAAATAAATTCAAAATTTTCCACTTGTACCGGCGATTTTTTATTTATTTATTATTTCCTCTTAATTCATTAAGGTAGAATACTTCAGTTTAAAAAAAAGGGAATCTAATCTAGTATTCTTATTAAGAACTTATGCTGATGTAATCAGTTTGTTTGACTGTCTATATGATGATATTCAATTGATTTTATTATTCTTATGGTTTATTAATCGCTTTCCTAAGTCACTCTAGAGATAAGTTTATAAAAGTAAAACATTTCTGTACTAAAATTTCTTATAAAATATCTCAGACGGTTGTCAATTAATAAGCTATTTCTATGATATCAATAATAAATATGCTCAATGAAATATAGTCAAATACGAGTACAATAGAATCGTAGACCATAGGTCATGCAGACCTCTACTTTGAACATTCATACTATTTAGGAATCTACTCGTATCTGTGAGTGTATGCATTGAAGGTCTATCTATCTATTCGATACACATATGCAGAATAGATATTCTTCTTCTTTTGACTTTTTGACATTGACATTGACTCATGTGTGTTGTACTTATTTATGTGTCTATTTTAGTATGCCCTACTCCGTCAACAGAAGCATAGTCGTAGCTAAACAGCATAGTTTCGTCTTTTGTCTCTTGTTTTCTCTGTTATCTTAAGGCACCCAACTCTCTTGTGATAACACAATTCTCCCACATGTCACACATTCAACTAGACTCTCACTTTTACTCTCTCTCTCTCTCTCTTTCTCTCTGTGTGTGTGTGTGTGTGTGTGTGTGTGTGTGTGTGTTATCAGTTGTAAATATTGCCATTTTATTCTGCTCAAATATTTACCATATTCAATTCGATCAGCATTAAGTGTGGAGAGTAAGCACGAGAGCTTCTCTTCCATTATTGTTATTGTATTTGGTTGTCATCGCATGTTGTGTCACGCCTTCGCTTTAAGTTTGTTTGATTTGCTGCTTCTCTTTCATGAATTCGAATATTGGTCTTTGACATTCAGATACTTTTTGTCGTTTGTTGTTGACGGACGTGTTTTTCATTATTTTTTTTTTTGCAAAGGAATTTTAAATAAACTAAAAATTAATATTCGCAAAACTTTTGTTCGAATTTTTGTTGTTTTTTCTTAAACTTATTTGGTGAGTAGATTTTTGTTTTAACTTTGAAATACAATCAAAAAAGATTATTGTTATCAATGAAACGAACAATGTTTTAACTCTTTTTTTTTATCTCATTTTTGGACTCTATAAATATTTATTTTTATTTTATTTATTTAATATTGGTTGGCAAGTTTCAATCTGGTCGATTTGGATTATAGCAATTTATGTTTATTGTATTTGCAAAATTATAAATACATTTTCGATTAAAAAAGATGTTGAATATTTAATCGAATTTCTTCAAAAAGATTAAAATTTCGAAAATTTTAAAATCCATATTATGAGAACATAACCTTCAATTCGAATAATTTTTTATTTAATCTGAAATTCTAAAAAGTTATTCATCATTCGTTATCTAATACTTAGTACAATGCAATCATGTAGAATATTAGGAAAAGTAAAAGTATATTCTGAATTGGAAACTTCCCAAAAGATTGCGTACTATCACGCTAGATTGTCCAGTCAACTACATATGTATTCCCATAATAATTAGGTAATATATATTATATATGATCTTTTGAGAGCGTTCGGTCGGTACTAAACGGAATGTTTCGGAAACGTTAGCAAAGTTTTTTGTTCTATTCATATTATAATTATTATTATTTTTTTTTTTCGTATAAAGAGGGCTCGACCAATATGTGTGAGACGCCGACGACGACGGCGACGGCGACGTTTTTATAGATTACAGTTTTTTAGAAAACAAGTTTTGTTGGGTTTTTTTCGGGTTATCATTATCAAACCCTCATTTCGACTTTGTGCTATAAACTTGGACAACGCCTTCTTATTTTATCAATACATATATGTTTATATATGTAAATTTGTAGTCATGTGTTTTCTTCATATTCGATTTATCTTTTACAGAGTATCAAATCATACAAGATGACCGAAGGCAAGAACCTACCGCATTCGAGCGCTGATGTGCCCTTCCGAAAACTAGAGAGTCGGAAGCACTCACTCGTTCAACAGGGTCTTGTCGGGGTCATTGATGAAGGAACTAAGACTGTGGGTTTCTCTGTATACACCACACCAGATTTCAAAGAGATCGCTGTCCATCGTACAGAATTGACTATGGTAACACCACAAGAGGGCTGGTATGAACAGGATGCTGTGGAAATAATGGAAGCCATAAATAAATGCGCTACAGAGGCTGTGAAACAATTGACTGCACAAGGATTGAGTGTGCGTGACATTGTCACTATTGGGATCACAAATCAACGCGAAACGACAGTCGTCTGGGATGCCATCACAGGCAAACCATTGTACAATGCTATTGTGTGGAAAGATATACGAACAGCCAGCACAGTGGAGAAAATTGTGGCCAAAGTACAGGATGCTAATTACTTTAAGAATATTACGGGTTTGCCCATATCTACATATTTTTCAGCTTTGAAAATCAGATGGCTAAAGGATAATGTGCCGGCTGTGAGACGTGCTTGTCGAGAGCGACGCTGTAAAGCGGGAACAATTGATAGTTGGATCGTATGGAATTTGACAAAGGGTAAGTGGACAGACTAATATGATAATGAATAAATATATTAAATCCCTATTTGTTTATAGGAGCTTTACACATCACAGATGTCACAAATGCATCACGTACATTGCTTATGAACATCGAAACACAAAACTGGGATCCTGTACTTCTTAAGACCTTCTCCATAAACGAAGATATGCTACCTGAGATACGCAGTTGTTCAGAGATTTATGGTAAAATCACTGAGGAACATTCAATTTTGCGCGGCATTGCAATCAGTGGAATTGTTGGCAATCAACAGGCTTCTCTGATAGGACAAATGTGTCTTAAGCCAGGTCAAACAAAGAACACATATCGCTCGGGTTGTTTCATTCTATGTAATACTGGTGATAAACCTGTAATATCCCGACATGGCTTACTCACGACAGTTGCCTATAAATTGGGTCCAAATGCTCAAACACATTTTGCCATCGAGGGTGCAGTCTCGGTGGCAGGTCACGCTATCTCCTGGCTGCAAAATAAAGTACGTCTGTTGCCTGATTCCAAAGATGCTGAGAAATATGCCGAAGCTGTACCAACGGCAGGTGATGTCTACTTTGTGCCTGCCTTCACTGGCTTGTATGCACCTTATTGGGTGTCCAGTGCTCGTGGCATCATCATTGGTCTGACACAATTCACCACCAAGAATCACATAATACGCGCTGCTCTCGAATCGATTTGTTTCCAGACACGTGACATTCTAGAATGTATGCATCAGGAGTGTGGTTATGATATCACAAAATTGCATGCAGATGGCAAATTGACAACCAACAATCTATTGATGCAATTGCAAGCGGATACTGCAGGCTTACCCGTATTTCGATCACAACTGCTGGATACAACAGCATTTGGTGCAGCGATGGCAGCAGCCCAGGCTGATGGCATTAATCTTTGTAAATTTGAACCGGAAAAACGTTATTATGAAAACATTAGCTATGACACTTTCCTGCCAACGACAACTGAAGTGGAACGACAACAACGCTATGGCAAATGGAAGCGTGCTGTCGAACGTTGTCTGGGTTGGGTGGTCAAGAAGCATACACAAAAGTACAGTGAAGAGAATTATAGACTGTTGGCCTCACTGCCGGCAAGTATCTTCCTAATAAGTAGTTTTGCAATGTTGGTTCACTCATTGTCTGCAATGAAGGGCAGCATTTAGATGTTGATGATGTTGTTGATGATGATGTTGGATGACTAAACCAACAAGGATTTTATTTTAGTTTGGTGGAGAAAGCGGGGATATAAATATTTTGTAGTACTTAATTGATACAAATTACAATACAAAGTATGTACTTATAAGTGAACAACTTGTATATGTATTTATTGATGTTGTAGATTCAACAACAATAATATAAAACAAGTTTTATTGCTGCCAATTGTGCGATAACGATAACAATAATACGTATATATATTTTTAGTTTATTCCCAGTTATCGTTGTTCAATCAGCGTATTTTTGAACTTATAATTCTTATATTTTTATATGATTTTTTGCATTGCGGTTGTGATAATTTTTTCTTTTTTTATTTTAAATTATTTTCTTTTATTTTATTTTTTTTTTAATATGAATTTAATTGATGATTGTTATAATTTTGTATTTAAAAAAAAAAAAAAATAATAATAATTGCACTTCAACTAATTGAATTGAAAATTGTAAATAGCAAGAGGCTTCTTTGCTCTCTATTATACATACATACATACATACGAGTATATGTATCTTTATTTAGAACTTGAAATCGAAAGATTTCTAACTAATTTTTAAAGTGTTAAAATTGTAGTTAAAAAAAAAACAAAAATTGATTTTAATTTGTTGTAATATTTTTAAACAATTATACCTACTTATGTATATTTAGCAAATTATTTAGTTTAGTTTTAGTTTATGTAAGTGTAAAAGACATTTTTATAAATATTTGAATTAATTTAAATATATGTAATTATGTTATATGCTTAAGTAATTCAAAGAATCGATTTATTTATATGATTCCAATAGAGAATTGGATAGAAAAGTGGTTACACTTTGTTCACTCTAAAAAATAGGTTCCCACTTGAGTGGCGCTAAAGGCTTGCAGGATGTAGTAGAAAGCTCTGAGAAAACTTAGGAGCAGCGTTAAGGCAATATAGAGAGTCAGCGGCAGTCAAATTCTATCTAAACGAAAGGTAAAGGAAAACTTTTTTAAAGATCAAAGTGGGGAATAGAGTCTACAGTAAATATACAATTAAGTTTACTTTTCAATTACTTTTCGAGTGTGGGGTAAAAAATCTTCAATGTTGACAAGATACACAGTTTTATTTGATAAATTTAATTTATTTACTTGCAGTAGTTATTAGAGATCTGCATATCTCCACTGAAACAAACGGGCACTCAAAATAGTAATAAGTGACACTGAAAAAGTCGTGTAGGTCATACAACAAATTCTGAGTTGTTTTTCATTTGTGAGAGCATTCAACCAAAAGGAGTGAATTCGAATAAGTATTAAGTTGTTCAAAGAACAAAAAACATATGCACTCGTGCAAACCAGCAAATTTTTCACCAACATTCGATCGGTTTTTGAACAGCACCACACACGGTGAAAAAGACCGCCAACACGAGCAGATCGAACATGCATGTTCATCATGGATGGCTATTTTAACTGGATAACTCAGATGACTCAATGCTCAAACGAATGAAAGATAGCCGAACCCGTGCACACGAATGATGCACGTTTCTAGTGCGTTCCACGAACACAAATCGTTTATTATAAAATTTATATACAGAAAAAAATATTTCTCTTCTTCTTCTTTTTCACTTAAAGTACACGACGCATAACATCCATTCATTTCATTTGGTTTTAGTTTCTTTAAGTATGAGTACTCTGATAATCGATTACAAAAATCACTCACTCATTTTTGATGTAATGTAATACAAACACCGATTTGAGTGCACTCATGCAGGCCTCACTCTTTAATTTTTTTTATATACACTTAACCAACATTTCTCCAATTTTATGATGCTCAAGAATATTCCTCTAATGTTATAAATGTCACAAATATATCTTATCTGTATGATGATGTTCTTATTTTAAATATGGTTAGGGCTGTAAGACAGTTGGTTAAATCATCTCAATATGCTGGATGAAGAAACAGTTCAAAACGATATTTATTGCTCCTGACCATGTATGTTGGGCATGTGTGCTGGAAGAGTACCTTCTTCCTCGCAAAATAGGAAAAATGTAGTAATTTTAGTAATTTTTATTGATCATTTGCTTCGCATAGATCTGAAAAAATAATAGATGCCTAACATTTTGTGGTGATTTCATGCTCTTCATCAACTTCGAAGCAAGTTCATTGAATAGAGTCTGTCGTATTGCTTACTCCTTTGTGTCGGGTAAGTAGTCATGAATCCACGATTCTGAGTTATGTTGAAATATTTCCGAAAAATTCTTCTAATGTGTTTATAACATCTTCTGACATCTGATCATTTATGAAGATTGAAAGGATTTTTTGTTAGTCATAAGCTTTTCATCTCAACCACAATATGAGAGTTTTTATGACTTCTGGAGTTTGGGAATAGGTTGAATTTGGTCAGGTGACTCTTCATTTATAGTTCTCAATTAATACTATATATAAACAAACTCCATTGTAGAAGATTTTTTACTACTTATTGTCTCAATAGATAGTCACCTCATATAAAAATAATACTTTTGTTTTAAATACAAATGTGTTTTTGTGCATTGCAAATTGATTAAATGCCTCATTATTCTACATGACATCATTCAATCAGCAGCAGCACCAAGGTATCAAATATTATAATATTTATATATTATAAATTATATAAACAAAAAACGATGTAGATAAGACATTATGTACAATGGTGCAATGTAACTAGATATCATGGTTTATATGTGCAAATGTTTCTCATGTTGACTTAAATTAAAAGCCATTGAACGTGTCATAATAGTTGTATGTACAATATTTTATCTATACTTAGATGTATGGAATTGGAAATGGATTCTTGGAAGTGAATTATAAACCATAAAATTTGCAATATATAATTTGGAAAAACCGGCGTATGCAATATTTGTTGATTTATCAAAGAAGGGTTAAAGGTACAGGGGAGGATTGATTACTAACGTTCATCAAGTGATTGTATTGTTTATTGTAAGTAAACTTGGCAACTATTAATTAGGTTGACCACACAAAAAGGTGTGTCTCGGATTTCAAACAGTAAATATTTTATTTGGCCAAACTATTGTATTTTATTTATGTTTATAATTTCACTCCCACATTCATAGAATCAAATGAATGAGAATGAAATCTTATTCAATGGAACAAAACAAAACTTGAATTAATTAAAGTTGATTTGAACAGGTAGATAGATATTTATCTTCCATTTTAAAGACAAATTTGTGCAAATTGTTATGCATTACTATTGTAACATTATCGAGAGACCATGATTGTATTCAGCTAATCTAAGCTGAGTGGAATGGAGTGCAGCGGAAGTTTTCATTCAAGAGACTCATTTGAATTATTATATGTAGATGTTGCTACGCAGCTTCCAGCAGCTTGTTACTTACTACATATTTACATAGCTCACCTTACCTCACCTCACCTCAATTTACCACACACATTTACTCACTCACCAGCTTACACATTGTCTATAGTGACTACCTGAGGAACCATTCAACCAACCAACCAACCAACCGAACAAGCAACACAAGAAGAGAAAGATACACAAAGTAAAGAATGGTAAACGCTGCATGCGTTACAACCGAGTATAAGAACAACAATGAAATTGATTTTCTTTTACACTTACCTTCGTCTACATCTTTGCCTCATCATTTTTAGTTTACATCTTTGAATTGTACAATAATAGTAATAAGAAATAAGAATGTGAATCAGCAGTAAGGGAAATGAGATTGAGTTGAGTATGAGTTTGAGAACCGGTATCTTTTGAAGTTGGCATGCTGAGATTTCTTTCATTGTGAGCACTCACGCTTGATCCTTTTGTACAACGAATAAGTGCCTCAATGAAGTTCGGATAGAAGACAAACGACAAACGACCTGTTTGCCTTTAGATATCCATGATCCACACGCTCTTGCGCACTTGCTTACTTGTTATTTGTATTTGTGTCTGTGTGTGATGTATTCTTTTGCTTGTGTGTGTGTGTGTGTGTGTTTGTGGGAGAGTCCATTGAATAAAGAGAGAGAGAGAGTGATTGAGAGTTTTAGCGTCGCCTATGGATTCGGTTTGAAGTTGGCTTGGAATCAATGTTCAATGCTAAGCTAAGGAGGGAGATGATCTACTCGAGCGCCGATCAGCGATCAGTGATCAGTTCTGTTTGAGTTGCTGGCTGCCATGGTGCATTGTCATTTGTCGTCGCTGAAGTTTGTTGGTGTTACGCTGCTCTCGTGTGGCACGAAGATCTGTGTACCATATAGTGATATTATTATGTTTCTTGTGTATTTTTTTTACTGTTTTCTTAAGTCTTAAGACTTTTTGTTTATGTTAATTTTCAACTTTACTGTTTTATGTATAAAATTTATTGTTTTTTTTTTTGTTTTAATTAAATTTATTGAAATAAGAAACGATTAATGCGAATTGAATTTGCAAGACATAAGAACAGATAAGAACAAATAAGGAAAGGAAGAAACGCGTGAGAACCAAAACGAAATTTGTATCGCACAGAATTACTTATTTACTTGTACTTGTATCATCTATGTATGTACGTAGGCGTGTGTGTTTGTGTGTGTGTGTTCGTTTGAGTATCTTTGAGTATGTGTAAAGAAACATTAATATGTATAAGCATTTGGAATTAAAGGGTCAAACCGGTTTAAGAGACCAACAACAGAAATAACATTAACAAACACAAAAAAAACAAATTCACATAAAAAAATACAGACCAATTCGATATAGTTGACATGGTGCTTATCTCCGGCATGGGCGAAACAACAACAACAACAACTGGAACGGGAACAACAACAACAACAACAATTCAACAAATGCCCACAGATGCAGTCGTTTCTATTTCAAATACCGTTGGCGGTGGTATAAACAATTTGCGTGCCTCTCAAGCCAGTCTAGCAGATCGTAGCAGCATTAGCAGCTGCCCATTGACACATCACTATCACTATATACAATATCCTGCACATTACTTTCAACCAGTTAATCATCCCATGCAACCGGTAGTGCCTGCTCAATGTCATTGCCCATGTTCATGTGGTGGTCAGAGTAATAACAATGGTGGTGGCGGCGGTGTCCCTTTACGTATGAAATTCAACAATCAGCAGCATCAGCAACAATCGCCAGATAGTCAAGTTGCTGTCGCAGTTATAGTACATCAGCAAGCGACAGGCGACACACAATCAACCAAACAATCCAATCAACAACCACTGAAAACATCACAATCTGCTCAATCGCTATTGAATCATTCATATCAGGCACTGCAACATTTGGATAGCACGACAACGACAACAAGTGGACGAGGAACAGAAGCGAAACGTTTAAATATCTTTGATAGTTCTTCATGTGACTGTGATCTGGAATGCACTTGTGGTGCGGCAGCTGCAGCGGCGCAAGAACGTGCACTCATTAAGCACAAGCAACAATGCAATTTAATTGCGGACGCCATGTTAGCTGCCGATGAGATAACGGTTAGCGAGTCCGATAATAACAGTACCATGATCAAGACAAAGAAGAAACATTTACCAACATTATCAACGGGAACTGGGGGAAAGGCGGCAACAAAATCATCTCGGAATGCTTGCTTTGCACGCAAACATAATAATGGTAGTGGCGGTGGTGATGATGATGATGATAATCTTGATGGGAATGTTGATATGGAAGCGGGAACGTTGCCTGAAAAGAATTGCAATGAGATCTATCATGATCATGAGCTTGACGATACAACTGACTACTGTGTAAAATCGAATAGCACCATAACAAGTGGAGATGATCATCGACCTCCACTGCCACCGCGTCCACCACCAACTTCACGTCCTCATAATTCGTTGACAAATTCAATGGGTAAGTACAATAACCTCATGTTTTTATAAAATACACTTCTCATCATCCCATGCTGCTACTGCTAGTGATGCTGTTGGTGTGGAAATGAGCACAATGTCCTCTTGTGTCAATATAGTATGACGCTACAGCTTCCGCTCATAAGTACATAGTATATTGTGAATCCTTATACTCTCACAATCACAATCACACTTACCCACACCCAACACCCACTCCCATGCCATGTGTTATCATCCACGTGCAGCGTCTGCGCATTAGATGTCAACAGAGCATTCCTAGAGTATTGGTTCCTTAAACTCTCTCACTCTTTCTCTTTCTCTCTCTCTCTCTCTCTCGTCTTCGTCGACGACCTTATGGGGGCGCACACAGCATGCAGCAGCAGCATCACCAGCTCCATCAAGGGATGAGTTTCTCTGTTTGACGCTAGGAATTGTGTTAATGTCAGGATTTTCAGTTGACACCGTTTGTAATTGTGTGTGCATGGAGCAGCAGCAGCAGTAGCAGCAAAAGCGGCAGCATCAGCCTCTGTCGAGAGTTTACATATAGATACAATTTTTTTTTGCTTCCGCTTTGCAAATTTTAGAGAAAAGTGGTCAAGTGGTAGAAGAAGCTGGAAGAAGTTCTTTGTTTAGTGGTGTAGTGTGTGCTGGAATTTTCACAAAAATTTTCTCAAATCTCTATTTTATAAATTATTCTAATGTTTTTTAAGTGCCGTGTTACTATCGTGTCAAAATAAATTCCACGTCAACTGTCAAGTTGCGCCATTCCATGGCAACGCGCTTTGTTAAACCTTGTCTTGTAGATTTCCTCTTCTAAATCCTAAAACGACAATAGTATCAATCAACTATGCACGGCTATCCTGTCATGCAGTTTGTGCAGTATAGCATGCCACCACCATGCACTTGGGTGCCTGGACCACCACCTCCGGAACCACATCGTGCGCCAACCACACTTGGTTAGCTATTTCCAGCGTCACTTTGCTCACTTACAAAAAACTAAACTAATAAGGAAATTCTGTTGTTTTTTTTTCACATTCAATTTCCAGGTCATCGTCATGGCACGGGCATCAAGAAATATGTCGTTTGGTGTCTTATATGCGGTGGTTTTTCTTGTCTGCTGGGCGTACTCTTTCTAGGCGTTTACTTCCTACTGCATTCCTATACAATTACAGTTGGTAATTTCGAAACCATACCGACATTTGTGCCAGCTACACTGGTAAGTCTGGATACAATACATGTAGAGCATAAAGAGCAACTATTTAACATTGTATTTTTACAGCTTATACTGACAGGAGTGTGTGTCATGAGCCTGGCACGTCGTCGGAATCGATATAGTTACTTGGTGAGCCAACATCATATATGTAAATGGAATTTATATTCATGCAATATATTCTTCAATAGATCAAACTTTCCGGGGGATGTGGCCTTACAACAGCATTGACCTGTGCTTTAGTAACTGTGACCACTACCGTCCTGCATATGAGCCGCCTTCAAGCTTTACGTGAATGTGAATATGCCCAGAAGACACGCACATGCACTTGCTATTCGGATATGATTGAATCACAAGTAGATCGTGTCGATAAAGGTGTGTGTCAGCTTAGTTATCAATGATGTCTTGCTAAAGTCTTTCTTTTTCAGAAGGAGTGCGCTTGGTTTTTGACTCTCTCTCTGATTGTGGCGTCGTCCATGGATCACTTTACTCTTGCCTACGAGCAATTTTTGGTTTATCTGTTGCCGGCGTCCTCATATCGGTATTCAGTTGTATGCTCGTCTATCAACTTTTGAGCCACGAACGTAAAAAAATGTATTGGGAACAACTTGAATTGCGATGCCGGTCACTCTATGCCGGTCAAGCGCCACCGCCGAATATGGCGGCTATGGCTGCTGCAGCTGCATCTGGACGTATGGTGAATTGTCGCTGCTGTGAACAATGTCATGCCCATCGTCAGCTTCAAATGCCGTTGCAGACGACATCTTTTCCATGGGATGATGCCGCTAATGGTGGAGGTGGTGCTGCTGTTGAGCAACGTTTTTGGGCTGCTCATCCACCTGGTAACTTTTATTCACCCAATCCTGGTGGCGAAGAGCATGCCAATGCTGCTGCACAATCATGTCGTGGTCAATCGAATGGAAACGAACGTGCACGCAGCAGTGGGTGGAGTTGGCCGCGTATGCCATGGCAACGAAATACTCCACTTGGGGGCAGACGTTTTCGCCAAGCAGCAACAAGTCCAGATTCTCAATATGGATTTTCAAGCACATCCGATGGGAATATGCTTATTGAAGAAACCATGCCAGTTACAGTGGCTCCACACAATGGTGGAGCTTTTGTTTCAAATGCGTTGCCTTACGGTGTTTGGGGACCACCGCCGCCTTATAGTGATCCCAATAGTCCTGCCAGACGTGGCTACTATCAATATCTACAGCCAAATGCTTGCATTGGAATCAATCCAATGCAACAGGAACGCACAAGTCAAGTAACAAACAATTCAAATATCATCATGGAGCAACGACTTGGCTGCCAACATCAGAGTACTGTAACATTAGAGCATCCCGACAGTGCCATGAATACTAATAGTACCGCATGCTTGGCAACTGTACCTCCAGTAAGCAGACAAGCAAAACGACAGCACAACAATGCAAACAATAGTGTCAAATCAAAGCCTTCGGAATATGAGAACACAACGAATACGCCCTCGGATAGTGATGGCTGTGGCGCACGTGAACGTTGCTCAAACACGTTGCCCACACGGAAACTAAAGAAACGCATAGAGGTAGGAGCAAAGAGCATTGGTCCTAATAATCAAATGGTCCAACAACGTCCAAATGTTCAGCAAGTGTTTGCCGAAACCAATGGCATACATCATGATCAAGATGGAAATGGGACCCTAGTGGAGGGACAAACGAATAGTTTAAACAATTCAACGAACGTTCAATGTAGAACCACTGTTGCTGGCAGCAACGGCGGTGGCACCATCATCAACGCTGGTGGTGTCGAAAATACTGGCTATCAGTGCAGTACCGACTCCAATGGTGCTATTGCTGTTGGAATTGGTCATGCCGAAGGGGCAGATGTTTCCGAATCGGAAGTATATTTTGCTGATGTGAGCAGTTGTTGTAATATGTCGGTTAAGAATGACAATTACTATGAGGATGCGAATCAACACCGCCATCACCATCATCAACATCCTCTTGTACACCATCAACATCAGCATAGCAATTGCAGTCACAGCAGTAATCAGAGCAATACCAATAACAATGAGGATTACTTGGCCCAACGCTTTGGAAGGCGTGAGAATTCTGTACGCAGCCGTTTACCTTTTCCTCAGGCGCGTCCAAATGATGATTATGAGAGTTCCAATCTAAATGTGCCAACCACAAAGAATGTTGCCATGCAGCAGCAACAACTACAAAAGGATATCTCACGTCATAGCATGTGTTCCGTGGAATCCGAAGCCAAGACTGAATTTACTGATTTATCGCCCTCAACACCATGTGGTAATCAAATGCCACCACCACCAGAAAATTTTGCCAGCGACAAGACTTCATCAGACATGGTTGAGGCAGTAGTAACACCTCAACCGCAACAAGTGAACTTTATTGCCTCCTCTTTTCCCTACTCCTCGGAATCACAGTGTTTGGAAGCACATCGACGATCAACTAAAAATATTCATGAATTAATGTTGAACAATGAATCCCACTATGAGGTTATCAATGATCGTAATACTTACCAGCATCAGCAGCATAACAATGGCCCTAATCCAAGCACTGGCAGCGGCAGTGGTGGTGGTGTTCAGCGTCCAACAAATCTATTGCCCAAATCAATGACGCGTATAAAATCAAGATCTCGTGACCAACTTGATAGTCATACGAATCAATATCATCAGACGGAACGTGAGTGGTCTGATGGTGGTACAAATGGACGTAGTAAACGGTTGTGAGACGAAGTATTCGTGTAGCTGTCAGTTTATTGTGACGGCACAAACGGTTTCAGCATTTAGCATTTAGTGCTAACTAATGTTTTTTTTTAGGTTAATATTTTGTATGTAATCGAAGAAGAAGATTAAAAACAAAATGATGGGATGAAGAAGAGGAAGCGCTCCAAGCGTTCTTCATCGGTGTCTACTTAATGATTATGCTCTCTTGGATTAGCTTTATTTCATTATTCCATTACCGTCAACGTCATTGTCATCGTCTATAGTATTAAATAATTTTATTGTATTGTAATTTTACTCAGCCGTCCGCTCGAGTTTAATAGTCTTCCTATGTTTGTTCTTACTACTATTAACTACTACTATTGTACTACTACCGATAATCTAATATTATTTATCTATTTATACTTACTATAAGTGTATTTCCATACTTATATAAAATGCTTGACTTTTAATCATTTTCATCTATTTAGCTTAAATTTAATTAATTTAATTAAGATTGTTAACGATAACGATTCGCATATCGAACGGGGGGCAGCAGCTTTGCCAACTTTGATTACTTGTATTGTAAGTAGTCTGTATAATATACCTTCTTATGATATTTAGTTCCATAATTATATTTACTATATAGATATATATATATATATATATATATATATGTATATCCTGTAGTTAGTTAAATGTTAGAGTGCAGTTACAAAGGCATATTATATAGGTATACTTATATATAGATACATTTATATATAAAAAAAAAAAATCTACATAGAAATATAGAATTTTTGATTAACAGAAAAATATTCACTGATCTATGGATTTGGATGAAATTTAGTTAAGTCTTTTATAATATATTCAAAACATAATCTATTTAAACATGCAATGAACTTTTAGATCTGGAAGCGAAATCCAGGGTGCCAGCAAGAATACAGTGGACCAATAATATCTCTAATCATGCTTCCAAGATCTGACAGATTCCGATAATGTTAGGAGTCTTAATGAGGTACTGAGCCACAGGGATAATGATTCAAAGAATGTATGCTTCCTTTGAAAACTTCTGTCGTAGCTTTGGATATGTGACAGTCCTCCTCTTCTTATAAGAAGGACTGATTTTTTCGGAAATTCTGTAATTTTTTTAACTTTGCAAATTTGCTATTGGAGACTGAGCTGACTCTATAGGCAACTTACCAATCTTAGACATCTGACAATGAAGGAAAAATCATCTTTTTCTTTTTTTTTTTTTAATTTTGGATTTATATAAGTATATTTAAAATTAATGACTACATTACACAATTTTGGATTCAAATCGACTTGACCCATTTTACAAACGAATTGAGAAAAGAATAAAAGCAAATGCTCCAATTACTGTTAATTGGTTATTTAAGTTCATAATACCATGTGCACCATTACTATTCTTACGATCCTCAATACTGCCATGTGGAATTTCATTTTCTTCATCGTCTGGCAGATCTTCTGTATCAGGTGCAGCTAATTCCTCGAGGGCCAATGAAGTAGCCTCATTGATTGTGCGTAACAATGGATAATTATTACTTATGCGACGTGGTGCACCTGCATGGCCAATTTTCTTGTAATCAGCATAGGTATCCATGTCCAATTCACAGACACCCAGGAAATCATCTGTATCAATAGACCAAACCATAACGCCTGCCAACTTCTTTGACATGGCATATTTCACTTTATTCGCAATGGAACGCGAACTATCAAAAGTAACGACATCGATGTCTTTGGTAAACACATTACGTTCGGAGCGAGCCAATGCTTGAGAAGTTTTGGCATCCCATGTTGTTGTCCAACCGGATGTCTTATTACTTAATAATGTACAGATCTCATTATAGCCCAGAAAACCATCTTCACGTGTAAAAGGACCTCGGAACCCCATACCATCTGCATCGTCACCAATATTGCCATCAAAAGGTGTCTTGAAAGTGCGTCCATAAAAGGGAAGACCAAGTACGACTTTAGATGGTGGTGCACCCATTTTCAGCAAATAATTAATTGTGAATTCCTGCAAATAATAATGATAATGATAATTGATTATGATGATGATGATGATTCAGTAATTTTCTTCAATAACTTACCACACTCAATGGATCATCCATGGGTGCTGTCAATGGAGCATTATAACCAACTTTCCGGTCCCATGAACCATGATAATCATAACACATTATATGCAAAAAGTCCAAATATCTTGAAATCTGTCTAACATCATAGGCTTGATCTATAACATTCTTAGCAGCACCAATAGCCGATGTCAATAGTAATTTATCATCGAATTCTTCTCGCAACTCCTTTGTTAAAGCAACGAAATTTCCACGATCTGCAGGGTTACCGCCACGTTGTGTTGGATACTCCCAATCCAAGTCAAGACCATCGAAATTATATTTACGAACAAAACTAGACACCTGCTTTACGAATTTACCACGCAGCTGAGGATCAGCAACAAGCATTGAATAATTCTTTGAACCCTCATTCCAACCACCAATTGCAAGTAAAACTTTCAGATGCGGATGACTGCGTTTCAGACTTGTTAAACGCTCATAGCCACCCTTGCCATATTCCTCTTTAAGATCTTGCCAGGGATCTACAATAGGCAAGAATTTATTTATTAAAAAAAAAAAATGAAAAATATTCATTGTCAATGGGGAATTCACATACCCAATGATTTAATGGCTGCCTGAGTTATATCGAGACCGGCAAAGGCATAGACGACATGCGTGCAAAGACTTGCATCAAAGTTATCAATAGCAAAGGCACCTTGACCGGGTCGATAAACAGCCCACGTAGATATATAACAGACAACAAGTTTGTCATGTGCAGGTCCTGTAAAAGAAGAAAAGGATATTTGATTATAAGTACAAACATATTAAATATTTTAAATCAACCCCTTTTTGTGGTTGAAATACACTTACCGGTCTTCGCCGAAACCAAAAATATGCAACTAAATGTGAGTAGAAGCCATGTCAGAACTCTCACTTGTGGCAACAATGAAAGCCCCTTAGCAAATTCCATCTGCAAAAAACGAAAAAAAAAAAACAAAAAAAAAGTCATCATTAATCTTCCAGTTTGTGATTCTCTTACAATGCATGAATATATTCATTAATCTAGAAGAATTTCGCATGTCGCTTGTCTGAAGTTTGTGCTGAAGAATTGTTCTGCGCAACAGAAACAGCAACAACATTATGAATATAACCTCAATTAAGATCAATTACAAATTTAATTGATCAAATCACATGAGAATGTTGTTTGTTCTTATATGTTGTATGAAGAAGTAAAGTGAATGGCATGATTCGCATGTTTATCCAACAAATCTATCTTAAATATGATAGAAATGGAAGAATTTGAGTTGAGTGACTCAATTCAAATGTTGTACAAACAAATACCCTTCTTTGTTGATTCATTAAAAGATACAAGATACATTTCTAATACGAGTATCTTGTATCTATCTAATGCATAAATGTATACCATACATTAGTTCATTAAGTGAACTTCTGTGTAAGTTGTAGATACATTTATTTATTAAATAAATACCATTGAAGTTGTTTTCACTTCAACAAAATCATAAAAATACAATATTATATAGAGAGGCGTACATACTTAAGTTGTTTATCAATTAACAGTCGCGACAAGAACGAATCTATTTAGAAATGCATAAGTATATTTGTATGTAAAAGAATCGATGAAGTTCTTTCTTTCATTATTATTATTATTATTATTTTTTTTTTTGTTTTTGTTTTTGTTTTAAACTTGTACATATTTGTAAAAATACAGTTAACTTATAATGAGTCATATTACTTAGTTGTATGAGAAACAAAAGCGAAGAAGCGAATAAACTTAATCATGTTAAGTATGAAGACATTCCCAGTTGATTTTTTTGGTGGTCGCCGCTACAGTCTGCTTACGTTTTGGGGCAAAATGTTAAATGAATATGATGGTTGGTAGACTTTCAGGGCCATATTATCCATGGTGGCAATGAATTCAATTGCAAAAGGGTCCAACACTGGCACCTATTGGACTCTAGAATGAATGAAGAATGAAGAGAAACAACAAGGGAAAGAGGAAGGATAGTGGATTATGGGAAGAGTTACATAAATTTGGGTTTATTAACGTGCGTTTCTGAATGGAAGATCTAACGGATGATATCGCTTTAGATATCTGTTGATGTACCACTGACTAAATCGACTGATTTGTTCTGATACCCATGGATATTTGAGTTCTTCATGAATTTCTTGATTGCTAGTTAACAGAAAGTAGAAAAAAATGACTGACTCTGAATTGGGATCGAACCTCGGCACGATCGGCCAATGACTACAATTATCCAAATATTGAGAAATTCTTTGTAATCAAATCCCAAATCCAAGCCAAGACCTACAAATATTGAGAAGTGAGAACACATACGCAAAACAAATACTTCAAAATAATTTGATTTGCTCTCAATTCAGCTGAGAGGAACTACAAGACTTGCATTGAACTCTGCATATCTTAATTCGCCCCTGTAGGCATCTCTTGATTAAGTCTGACTTATGTATGTCTAATGCACAATTAACTTGATAACCTTGATAAATGTTAAGACACAGTAGTTTTGTTACACAAGTTGAATTTTCCATTTTATATTTGACCCAAGCCGCCTTTTGTGCATCATCTTTTACTACTACTAAATATTTGTAGTTTCTTCTTCCTTATGAAAACAACAACAACAACAATAAATCATAACAAAAGCGAAAGCCAAAAATAGGTAAAAGTAACAGAAAAGATCAACAGAAAAAGAAATAGCAATGACAAACAAAGACAAGATTTTCGCTTTCAGGTAACGTTCCATGGCGTTGCCCATCACCGGTGACGGTGACGATGACGGTGACGGTGACGGTGACGCTGTGACGGTTGATGTGCTGTGACCGCTTGGTTAGTTGGTTACGTTGTCATTGTATGTTTCCAGCGTTTTTCATTTTGTCAATTAGTAAAAAAAAACAAGTTATTAGGCTCATCATTATTCACGCAAAAAATGAAATAAAAATAATAATAATAAATTTAAGAATCATCATAAACAGAAAACCGGAATAAAGCGAATTCTTCATTGGCGAAAATGGCCAGGAAACAACAAAAACAATACAACAAATATACTATGCATACATCTATACAAACATATAAATGTACTAGTGACTTTATAAAGGCTTTTGAGATCAATGATACAATGTATCTTATACGAGTATGTTTGTATATTACAGCAAACTGGTATCCGCGGGTGGATTTTTTTTCTTTTGCCAAGACTCGCATGAGAAAAAGGTTAAAAGTAAAAACAGTTTCTGTTGCTACTGTTGCTGCTTCTACTGATTCAATTGCAAGTCACATTTATTTATTTTTTTTTTTTTTTATTGTATTTCATTTCGCACTCATTTCTTGTTTTCTTTGAAGTTGATTTCTTCATAGTAAGTAATATTAAAGATACAACAACCACAATAAGCAATAAAAACGATCTTTCGATCTTAGACTTCATGAAAGTTGCGCGCATGCTAATTAGATTTCAGCATATCGTTACAAATACACACACATAGATACACACACACACACACACACACACACACACTCACACAAACTACAAGACAGCGCAGAAGACTTTCAATATTATTCTACTATGTACATACTCATATATTTAAAGCTAAGAATACCAAAATGAAAAAATACTAAAGTTAAGATGCCTTAAATATAAACAAAATAATCCAAAAATGACGTGCCCTGAATAAATCAAATCAAATCAAATCATATATAATATGTATTTATTATAATAAATGAGAATATAAGTATATTACTTTTGATGGACTTAAAATACTATAATAATGCGTAAAGTTGTATCAGCGACAAAACAAAACGTTAATGTTGCGCTCTTACCAATAACTAAAACTGAAAATTGATACAAAAACTCACTGAAGCCGAACTGCAGTAACAGAAAAAAAAAACAAACATAGGGAGAAATCATATATAAGACTCAGAGAGCGAAGCCCAGCACAGCACAGCACGGCACAAACAGCACAGTACAAGAAACAAGACAACATTAAAGAAAATCGAAACAAAAAGAAACCAGAAAAACAACAAAGAAACTATAAGATACTACTTATGTATGTACAAATAGTCGAACTCCTCTATAACAAACTACCCTATAACAAACACTTTTTTTATATAATGAAATCATTTTAAAGACACTGCTTATAAAAAAATTATATTTGGACTTCTCTAAAGGGAACTAACTATTTATCTACATAATAAGCATATTCCCTTTCTATAACAAAGATTTTTAAGCAAGGAGACACTTTTTTTCATATAATACTAGACACACGGGCAGGGCAGACCTCTGCTTACTGATGAAATGTTTGGCTTGGATTTCTCACTTGCTTAAATCACTCTTCTTCTTTTTCTTTTTAGATTTGTTGGCTATTCCTTTGGGGTTTTTCGTATTTTCTTTTTTCTTAAACATTCCTCATGAATCTTTTGATCCATTGGTAAAATCCATATGAAAATCCGTTCTGTAGTTTTTGAGTTCATCGCAGTAAGACAGAAAGACTTCATTATGACAAATATGGGTTATATTAGATATTAGAAGTGTCGTATTGACGTTCCTAACAACTATCCTTATAAGTAGTAGAGTTAGAATTTCAAAATTTGAGTAAAAAATAAATTAGACTGGAAAATTCGTTGCTAATGCAGTTTTCCAGTTCATGTTCACGTTTATTGCAGTATATTCACATAAAACACCTTGAATCTCTAAATAACATGAATCTAATTCCTGATCGAAATGAACGTAAGAATGCATTTACCTATAATTAATGAATATTATAGTAATTCATTACAGGTCTTGTGCTCGAAAAGTTCTGGTTTAATTCTGCCAAGTTTTGTGTAATCATCCAAAGGATATTTGATTAACAAATTAATACCATAGAATGGGCTAGGAGGATAGTTTTTACTGTAGAAGAGATGTTGATGAGTGAGGCATCCAAATATAGTGGCGTTAGATTTATCACAAAAGACTCCTCTCAAACGAGGAAAAAGTTATGTTCACAATTTGTTTTTTTCTGCGTATATTTACACCCATATAATTATTTTTCAAAAATATATTTGGTTAATCTTATTGTTTCTTATACATTTATTTTTATTTTTAATGTAAATTAAATAAAGATTTCCTATTTTAAATGCATGCATAATTGTTTTCAACATATAAATTTCAAAAATATAACGGTATATAAACATCAATCAACAGTACGAGGGATGGATTTTTACATTTTCCATCGTGATTAGTGATGGACAATTGTTATTTCGATAGCTCAACCATTTTGTACATCAAATGTTATTCTCTAGTGATGAATTTCATCTAAATTTTTTTTAAATCAATTAAACAGTTTATCAACAAATATTCTACGCATATTTTAGTCATTTAATATAGGTAAATTCATTGTGAATTCTCACAAAAAAGGAATATTCATTTTATTATGTGATATTGTTATGTGATTTTCTAGCACTGACAAATAACTTTATAGTAGTGTTGGAAAACTATTCATAACACTGCGACTTATAACACTCACTCACTGCATAAAAAAGTGTTTTACAACACAACTGAACCAGGTGCAACCAGATAGGGCAGATGTAAATTGTAATAACATAAATAGAAAAATCGCAGCGAAACCTGCGATGTTTGAACATTTTGCAGACGAGTAAGTAACTTTAGCTTTCTCTCTCATTAGCTAAACCGGCAATTGAATTGCAGAAAACTTTATATCATTGTGAAAGTAATTACTTATGTATTTGCTACTTATATTCTATTTTGAATTGCCTGTTAATTGTTTGTTTTGTTTTCTCTTTTTATATAGCATATTGAACAAACGAAGGCAAACCTTGGATATTATTAGTTGTTTGCAAAACAGTAATCAAAATTTCCAGCGATTAATTAATTAATCAAGAGTATTCACCAGCTACGGGTGGGTGCAATCTATTGTACGTTCATTTAAATATACTACATCTTCTTTTATTTGTCAAAAATGTTTGGAATCAATAACGCGATTCTGGTCGAGAATTCTGTTGCATTAAGAGAGAATCGTATAAGACAATTGTCAGTTTCCATTATTAATTAATTAATATGGCTAAACATGCGTTCAATCCACCTCTGCTACATACTTATGTGTCATCAATTGAATCGAATAGTTATCTATTATTCAAAAAAATAGACATCAAAAAATTTGAATGAATGCTGGTTGTGAGAAACAGCGCTGGGCCTGGGCTACAGCGAAAGGAACGATCGCTCTAGGCACCAGTTGGCTAGGGGTGCCAAAAAGCCAAATGCGACAAACGACATAACGAATGTGATGTCGTGTTTTCTCACCAAAGGGCGCCAAAAGACAATCTCGCTCTACCCTGATCAAGGGCAGGGGCCGGCGTTAGTGAGGAGGCTTGTACATATCGTTAATGGAATCAAGAAAAGCATGAGATTACTTTTCAGGCTTGTTGCGAATTTGGGGCAGTCCTTGTTGAATCAGTTACCATACTACACAGCTGTGAACACAATCCAATCGGCAATGTTCCAACGTAGCAACAATGGCATCAAATCGATCGATCGATTTAATAGAACGTAAAAAACTGTTTCCATGTTTCGATTGAGCATAGCAAAGTTTTGCCAGCGGTAATCCAGATCGGAATGCATGGGCCGTAAGCTTTGAGCTTTGTATTGTAAAAGAATGGGTAACAATTGTGCATGCTATTTAATCAAATCCTTCAGATTATGGGGCGCGTATTGTATACTTTGTATATTGCAAAGATGATATCATTAAAAATTGTTCGGATGTATTAACAGTTTGTACGTTGGTTTGCGTAATCGTTTCATCGTTTAGTAGAATTGGAAACACCTGCTACCTGGGATCATAGTACTGCCCAGTTTGGAATGTTTTTGTTAACTGATTTGAACAATGAGTATAACAAAGATAGTGGTTACCTATAAATTTCTTCTTTCAGAACAACTAGTCAGCTAATTTATACAAGATTACCTCATTTATGTACTTAAGACTGAAAAGTCTTTTGTACACAATTTAGTATTTCCACGACAGTAAATTACAATATTAGAGATTGAAATTGAATTTATTTGTTATATTTTTTGTAAGGATTTTCTCCAAATTCATATGAATGCAGTTCAATTTATTCTAACATTTTTCTTATAATTTTAAATAATTGATGGATACCTCAGTTGACTATTGAAGTGCAATCAGCATTTGCACTTTTTTCTATTTTAGAATCTTTCAGCGACTCCCGTACAGTCTCATCAATAGCTTGAGCAACATATTCTATATTTTCTTCATTGAGACCGCAGAAGTTAATTCGTCCGGATTGAAGGAGATAAATGTGATGCTTGTCGATTAGTGTATTGACCATTTTGGCTGTGGAGCAATGGAAAAAGTTATAAATGATATGAGATGAAATTAAAGAATGGAAATTTACGTGTCAAATCTTTGTAAGAAAAGAAACCGACTTGATCGCCTATTGAATACCAAACAAGTGGAGTTTTTTGCTCTCTCATGAGTCTTGCAAATTTCAAACGCATTCTTTTCACTGGTTCGTACATATCATTCAAGTTCATCAGCCTGAAATGAAGAATAATTATAAGAATATCTTGAGTTTGCCTAGCGTGGTTTACTTACTCACTCACAACGATACTCTGTGTCGCCCAAAACACGTTCAACCAATCGGCAGCCATGTGCAGGTGGCGCTGAATAAGACATTTTTGCAAGAAATGGTTCAAAATTCTTACGGCAAATTCGGCAGCTAAGCGAAGAGCTCCCATTCCAGCAAGTGTCTGGATAGGAAACGCCTATAAAAAGTATGATAAGGAAATGTTCTTAACTAGTCAAATACATGTACTAATTTATGCGCCGTTTGGCTATTGCTGGCGAATCTACGCCAAGCAAAAGTTCACATGCTAATCGGGTGAAGTAAGGACTACCTAATATTGGCAAATATTCGTAAACAAGTTCATTATCTTCGGCTTGATCGGCTTCACACTTTCGAATTACAGGCAACATGTACGCTACCAAACCATCTAAACAAAAAAGTAAGAATTGAAACTGTAGTAGATTGCAAAAATCAAAATCAGACAACAGTCGCCTATGGCGAATGCCGCGACTGCAACAGACGTCGACTTGAAACAGTTAAACGCCTGCTGCTGCTTCGACTTGTGCTAGTGACCGAAAGCAGCAGCAAAATCAAAATCAAAAATCATGAAACGTCGAATGCTGCTGCTGTTTGATTTTTGTCAGTGTTCATTTTTTTGATTTTGCTTCGCATGCGACTTACGTTTTTTTCAGAAGCAGAAGCAACAGCTCATACTGAAAAGTTGAAAACAGTCGAAGGTGTGAAAAGTACAAATTTTAAAATTTTTGCTACTTCGACTTAAGTAATTTAAACACTGAAATTAAATATCTCAAAAACTACTGGACCGATTCGAATGACATGTTCTACGATTATATAGATAAATAGTAGAGCTTTAATCTGAATTTACCCAGAATCGAATCTGTTTTTGACCTTTCAACAAGTTCAGATCAAGGTCAAAGTTTAATACCATATAGTTTAACTAATGACCTTTCCAAGGACATTACCCTCATCGAAATCGACCCACCCATTCTCGAAATATAAGTCTCTAAACATTTTTGAATCGGCAATATAGACCTACTGGTTTCTGTGCATTTCTGTTCGCCTGGTATTTTGCCCAAAATTTAAGAAAATCCAAAAAATTTACTCGAATGACTCAGCATTTTTCTTTTAAATTTTGAAATTGAATATCTCAAAAACTACTGGACCGATTCGAATGACATTACATAGATAAATAGTAGAGCTTTAATCTGAATTCACCCAGAATCGAATCTAAGTACTGGAAGTGGGTTAAATCGTGTTGAACGTACTTTACAGTCCGTTTTTGACCTTTCAACAAGGTCAGATCAAGGTCAAAGTTTAATAGCATAAAGTTTAGCTAATAACCTTTCCAAGGACATTACCCTCATCGAAATGGACCCACCCATTCTCGAGATATAAACCTCTAAACATTTTTGAATCGGCAATATCAACCTACTGGTTTCTGTGCATTTCTGTTCGCCTGGTAATTCAGTCAGAAATTTGTATGAAAATTTTTATTTTTTCAAAAAGTCGCGCTCGTTTTTATTCACAAGCGGGTTTTGTCATCAAAACAATACATCTTTGAAATCCTATAACTCGAGATCGACTGGACCAATCTTAATTAGACAAAAGTTGATGATGAAAGCTTTAGCTTACACTGTGTGTTTTTAACTTTCCAAAAATTTGCTCGAGACTTAATTTTTTTTACCTCTTTAAAGGCCAAATCAAGGTCACCCTATCTTTTGGCATAACTATCGTATAAATCGGTTCAGTCGTTGTTGAGATATATGAAAGTTTCAGTTTTTCGACTTCAGTAAAATCGAATCAAAACAACAAATTTCCAAAATGCTATAACTCGAGATCGGCTGGACCAATCTTAATGAGATAAAAGTCATGAAGATAATAAAAGCTTAAGCTTTCATTCCGATAAGTTACTTAATAAAACTTGTTTAAAATGAGCTTAAAATCTAAATCAAATTTTTGACTTCTTCCTATGTCAAATCAAGTTCAAGTGACGCAAGGCTTGAAAAAGGAACTGTTACCCCATTCATTGATAAAGCTATCATTTAAAATGGTTCAGCCGTTCCTGATATTAACCTATTGTGCATTTATGTTCGCCTGGTCCTTTCCAGGAACATTAAGCAAATTGCTAAATAAATTAAAAACAAAAAAAGTTTTTCACTTAAAATTTTTATTTAAAAATATAAAGATTTTGAATTTAACAATAAAAATAATATAAATGATTCTTCAAATAAAGGATGTTCAAGCAACAGTCAATCCTTCTTAGTCAACTTCTTCAATTGTTGGACCACTGCTGCTGCCACCGCCACCACTTGGACCGCCAGAATTGCTGTGACTTGAGGCTTGTGGCGGTGGCATCCCGGCACCCTGATAAAGTCGCGTAATAATTGGATTGCAAACATGTTCCAACTCCCTTTGTTTGTACTCAAATTCTTCCTTTTCAGCCTGCTGATTAGCATCCAACCAACTGATGGTTTCGTTGCACTTCTGATTGATGGTATCACGATCGCTTTCGCTTATGCGTGTTCGTATATTTTCATCCTCCAATGTGGTCTTCATCTGGAAGCAATACGATTCGAGTGAATTCTTGGCATTTATACGATCACGTTGCTTTTCATCATCCTGACGATAAGTTTCGGCCTCATTAACCATGCGATCAATATCTTCCTTGGAAAGGCGACCTTTGTCATTGGTGATTGTTATCTTATTTTCTTTGCCAGTAGATTTCTCCGCAGCGGTGACATTTAGTATGCCATTTGCATCAATGTCAAAGGTGACCTCAATTTGTGGTACCCCACGTGGTGCTGGTAGTATGCCACTCAATTCGAATTTGCCTAGAATGTTGTTATCCTTGGTCATGGCACGTTCTCCTTCAAACACTTGTATAAGAACACCCGGTTGATTGTCCGAATAGGTGGTAAACACCTGAGTTTGCTTCGTCGGTATGGTTGTATTACGTTTGATGAGCACTGTCATGACGCCACCCGCAGTCTCAATGCCCAAAGACAATGGTGTCACATCGAGCAGCAATAAATCTTGAACTGCTTCCGACTTGTCACCATGTAAAATAGCCGCTTGAACTGCTGCACCATAAGCTACTGCCTCATCAGGATTGATCGATTTGTTTAGCTCCTTGCCATTGAAAAAGTCTTGCAATAGTTTCTGGACCTTTGGTATACGTGTTGAACCACCAACGAGTACAATGTCATGTATTTGATCCTTTCCCATTTTACCATCGCGCAAGGACTTCGCCACCGGGTCCATTGTACTCCGGAAGAGGTCACCATTAAGTTCCTCAAATCGTGCCCGTGTTATCGATGTATAGAAGTCAATACCCTCGAACAAGGAGTCAATTTCGATGCTCGCCTGTGTCGATGAAGACAATGTGCGCTTAGCTCGCTCACAGGCTGTCCGAAGGCGACGCAACGCACGCTTATTTTGCGCTAAATCCTTTTTGTATTTGCGTTGGAATTCCTGAACGAAGTGATTCACCATGCGATTGTCGAAATCCTCACCACCCAAATGTGTATCACCAGCTGTAGCCTTCACCTCGAATATTCCATCTTCGATAGTCAAAACGGAAACATCAAATGTGCCGCCACCAAGATCAAAGATCAAGACATTCCGTTCACTAGTGCCCTTCTTATCCAGACCATAGGCTATAGCAGCTGCTGTCGGTTCATTAATGATACGTAATACATTTAGCCCAGCAATAGAACCGGCATCCTTTGTAGCCTGACGCTGTGAGTCATTGAAGTAGGCAGGAACTGTTATTACAGCATCGGTAACCGTATTGCCCAAATAGGCCTCTGCTGTTTCACGCATCTTCGTCAGCACCATAGAAGATACTTCCTCGGGAAAGAAGCTTTTCTTCTCACCTTTGTATTCAATGCTTATCTTTGGCTTTCCACCATCCGAAATCACCTCAAATGGCCAATGTTTCATATCGCTCTGCACTGTGGCATCATCAAATTTGCGTCCAATCAAACGCTTTGCATCTGAAATTTAAAAGAAGGATGAGTACAGACTTCTTTCTGGATTTAGATTATAATATAAAATCCGCAAACCCATCATCTTCATTTTCATTCAAATCAAACACAATACAAATTTCATTTTTGATCTATTCTTTTTTTTTTTTTTTTCTTTAATAAACTAAACAATTAACAGAAATCTTAGGATGGATATTTTTTGTTCTACATTTGGTTTTTATAAATAAATTATAAGCGGCAGCTAATGTTTCACTTTAAATTCAATCAATCACTCATTCTATCATTCATTTGGAGTAGTCGGTTTTGTTTTGGTTTTGGTTTGGTTTGGTTTTGTATCTAAATGTCGACTGAAATGAGAACACAAGAAAAGAAAGAAGCCTTCCATTAGAGACAAGTTTTGTTTTTGATTTTGATTTGTAAAGAATTTAATGGTCTAATCGTATGTCCATTTTGATACTTCTTCTGATGAACTATTCTACATAGGAAAAGTTGAGAAAATGATATAATTAGGGAATGTAAGAGAGAAATGAGAGAGCATCTTACAATACAAATTAACAAAAACATACTATTGACTTTACTATGATAAATGTATTATAATATATTATGTATCCATTTATCCTTTCCCTATTTTCATTTATTTGAAGATTTCTCAACTTAATGAATCATAAACGTTTGGAATTTTCCCTTTTTATTCAATTTTGTCTTTACCCAGAAATGTGAAAAGAAAAGGTGAAGAACATTTAAAAAGCATCCAACATCTCATTTATGTGACTGTCCTACTTTTCTTGAAAGACTGACCCGTGGTCTCAGAAAGCCCTCCTTTGAATTCTTGGGTAGTCTGGAGAATTTGCCATTGAGGGGTTTTTGATTCTTTCTGTCAATTCTACGAGTTGGTTTCAAACCCAAGTAATGACATTTACTAAGGATAAGCCCGCGTATAGCTTTAGGATACTGCGAACGACCATCTTGAATTGGGTTAAGACTAAATTCATTATATAAAGGGTTTTCTTTTCGAGAAAAACACTATTTCTTGAGTTTTTGTAAAATTGTTAATTATTTCTAGTTTTTTTTTTTTTTTTGAATTTGTAAATGTATTTACTTTATTTGATTTCAGGTAATTGAAAAATGGATTAGGTTGTTAGCGTCATAAATGGACAACTGGTATATGTGAATCTGAGTTTTAAGATCATAAAGTGATATATTGATTTCCAAAATTAATAATGTTGCCATATTAATAATAAAATTATTTTCATTGATTTTTATAGTCAAAGGCAGAACTTTCACTAGGTTTGGGCAAACAACTTATGCAGCGGCTGTGGGGAAATATGGCTCTAAATTGGGGATTCACGCAAAAAACAATTTGCAGAGGCTGTGGCTTTGAAGATGAGTGGGAAAAATGCAGTCAGTTGGTTTTGAATTCTTAAATGAACTAATAGCAATTAAGTTCAAGTCATGTGTGGTATCTTATCTTGAACAAAGAGGACCATTTTCCGGTTTTTATGAAGCAAATATTAAAAACCTTAAAATGAATGGAACTTCTATTTAAAATCATGAATTGAGTGGATGGTTTTGTTTAAGGATCTGCACTTTTCGAATATATTCATGCTGGCATATGAATAGATTCGAATCAGAAAATTAATGGATGCATAGTTTTGATCTTTTTGTTTTGTTGAATCAAATGTTGTAGGGGAATTTACGAATAATTGAAATATTATCTCCATTCTATTTCTTAATACGCCAATCAATTCTCCAGGTCAAATACAAAGGAATATGGCAATTTTTTTCAACAACTAGGGTTTTACAACTTGGTATAACAAAGGGCCGAAAGGCCACATCATATTGTGTTGTCTATCCTATCCTTCTAGATGTCCCTACATAATAAACTTGAACGTATTATTATAGAATATCCAATGGGTTAACTGAAATTAGCAGCAATGCATTTGTCAATGCATTTAAAAAAAAAAAAAAAAAAATTATAAAAGTTTGAAAATATAATTTATCATCTGATTTCTAGATCACACATCATCATCTTTGTAACCTGCTTCAAAAAAATATCTTACTATATGACTAAAAAATGGAATTCATTTTAAAATGAAATAAAAAATAATTTATGAAATTTTTTTTAGGAACATTTTTGTTTGCATATGCAAAATTTTGTTTATCTCTTGCACAACAACAACAACCATAATAATATGCTACAGTGTAGCTTTTCTTCTATACATAATGCTAAAAATCTAAAAGTATCTGCTTGTCTAGTTTAGTTAACTTAGTATAATTTGTGATACATAGTAGTTTAATGTTGTGGTTGAGGTTGTTGTTGCGCTTTGTATCGATGCAATTTTAGCATCAAAAAAGTGTGAGTGATTATTTTTAAACTGACACGTCGAATATTCGACATACGAAATGTTGCTGCATGTGTCACTCATTCATTATTTTATTCATTCATTCATTTACTCATTTACTCACTAATGTTCATGTTTTTCATGGCATGGCAGATATTATTAGATTAGATGAGTGTGTGTGTGTGTGTGTGTGTGTGTGTGTTTTAGATACAAAATAAGCAAATATTAGAATGTTCAAGAATTTCACAAAACAACGAAAAGAAGATTCCTCAAAAAACACGAACCCTTTTGATTCTTGAAATGTTCCCACTAATTTAATGCATTTTTTCACTTAGAAGGGGAGAGAGAGAGAGAGAGAGACTTACCAAAAATTGTATTATTTGGATTCATGGCAACTTGATTCTTGGCTGCATCACCAATTAGGCGTTCGGTATCGGTGAACGCAACATAGGATGGTGTGACCCGATTGCCCTGATCATTGGCAATGATTTCAACTTTGCCATGTTGAAAGACACCGACACACGAGTACGTGGTGCCAAGATCAATGCCAATTGCTGGTAATTTGGTCATGTTGTGTACTTATTGGTTGTCGTCGAGATTCTTCTATTTGATGCAGTTGTTCTTTTTGTTGCTTTCGCTGCAGCTGCTATAATTAAATCCCAACGAAATCCGGTTCAAGGTTTTTGCTTTACAAGAAAATACAAAAAAAAAAAAAAAAAAAAACAGAACAAAATCATTAGTTTACATAATCATCATTATCATGTACTTAAACAACAATAAAATAGAAAATCATTATCATATGTACCTTGATTTCAAACTTTCTATCTTTCTTTGTGTAAACAAACTTTCACTTTTAGTTTTTTTTTTTTGCCTGTGATTTTTTAAAATGCAAAACGATATAAATATAATGAGATGATCAAAAATAATAGAACGAATGTCAAAACTCGCAAGAATTCGAGTGTTTTCTCTCTTTGCAGCTCCACAACGTCAGCTGTTCAATTTAACGGTTACAAACGCGAAAAAATTTTAACAAAAATCCAGAAAAAAATATAATTTTTTTTAATTTTGTAAAACAATTTCCAAATAATTTGAATTAAAATTCCGGGGTCCAAAATTTTTGAAACAACATTAAATTTTCTTATTTAATTTTTGCTATTCAAGTGGCTTTTGCTGCTGTGCTGCTGTGCTGCTGATGCTGTTTGTTCTTAACGCGACGACGATCGATTAACAATTGCAATTGCAATGTTGCCTCTTCTTCACTCATTTCCATTTTCAATTTCGAATGCATTTTTCATGTTGATGATTTTTCTAAATTGTAGCGTAATATTCAATGTTCGAAATTCGAAAAACTTTATGTCAAAGACAGAAGGATTCAAGATATTTATTAAAGAGAATATTAAAATGAAAATATATATAAGAGATTTTTTTGAAGTTAAAATATTTGTAATGTAATCGACTAAATTTATAAAGATATAGAAAAATCATTAAAACATGTGAATAAATAATTATTTCAAATTGAATGTCTTTACAACTTTCAAGTAATAATTCCTTAGTAAACATCTAATTCAGGGCTGCCCAACACACATAGGGAAAGAAAATTGTTGTCTCCAAATCATTAATTTTTCATAGTTGAACTATTACTCTTGTTGTATGAAGATGATTAGACTTATGGATTTGGTTCAATGAAGTAACACTCTTTCAGGCTGAAGACACTTATAATATGATGGGACAACTATTCATCATTAAAACCAAATATATTACTCTCTAGACCCTAAACAAAAAAAAACCTATAGAGGTTTTACTACAGAATATTCTTCTTTTAATCACTGTGCGCCGCCTTTGGACAATTGAAAATCTCTAACTCAAATGCTTCCCTCTTTAAGAACGTCACATAGACTTTTTAAAAGGCGAGGAGACTCCAGACAGTAGTCTCTACAAGTCAAGTCGTAACGACTTGCATTAAATGGTAGTTGAGAAAGCATTAATTATTCACTAGAATGACAGAAAAATGAGACTTCCTCTTAGCACAAGAACTACTTTAGTTAAAGTCAGTCTGGTCGCTTATAGTTCAATACTGAAGAGAACATATTGGTCTTTCCATTAACATTTTATTTCCACTCTGTGTTGGATTTCCACACAATACGGTTCACTTTTTCAACTGTCCTCGGAAGCCGACAAAACTAACTTCTTTTAATAATTTTTAATCATATTTTTTTTTTTTTATTATTTTTCTTCCTCCTGCTGCATGTTTAGAAACCTTAGTTTTCCCCTTTAAATTAATTAAATTCAATTAGTTGCGCAGTCGCCTTCTATCAGCATCATGAGAAAGATATCACAAGACAATCACACACATTCTGAAATCTTGTCAATCTGAGTACTGAGACTGTCTTATCAACATAGATACAAAGTTTTCTATACTCATCTTGTCAAAACCCACTACCCGGATAATTGTTCCAGAAAATATGTCTCATCTTCAATCGTCTTCGAATTGATCACAGCGGCATCACTCACACTTATTTACTCAATGGGAATACACGTCATTCTTGTTACCAATGCGGAGGTATCTACGATGCACCTTTTAGATCAATGTTCCCTTTCAAACTCCAATTTCTCATCATCTCTAACTACAAAAGCCAATTTCTAAGAAAGAAAAAAGACTTGGATTCCCTTAAGGGGCAGTTGTATGAAAGCTTAACCCTCGATATATTTCGTCACACGTTAAGGGCCTATCCACATATTACGTCACACATTATTGGCGGCGGTGGTCCTCGAAGTGTGAACATATGTGACAGGGAGAGGGGGTCATAAGCTTTGTGACGTCATGAATCATGAAATCCGTGTGACGTAATATGTGGATGACACCTAAGGAGAGGGGAGGAGGTCAACAAACAGAAACATTGTGTATATTGTCAAAAGCCACCACCATCATAAAATTTCTGACCCGTAATATATACTAGATGGCCCTTACAGATTTTCGATTGTCTTTTCGTCGAATTCATGTTGAACTGCAGTTGACTTAGCGAATACATAACTAAATATTTAGAGTTTTTTTCTTTTTTTTTTAATTTATTCATAGAAATAATTTTAATTTTTAGTAAAAATTATATAAAATTGAATTCAAATGTTGGATTTCAGTTATATTGTCATTCACATTAATGATTAGAAGTCAACAATTCCTAATACATTATTTATTCAACACATCACAGCTGCTACTAATTCACCACTCTACTATTTTACGTTTCCACCACTCTCAAAGTAAAAACAGCTGTTCTTCTTTTTCGCTTTAATTATGATCAGAGTGCGTCGCTCTAATTTCCGTTTTTAATTAAATAATTATGAATTAATTAACGCACTAAACCAGCACTAACTAATTTTAATTTCAACACAACTTTAGTCTAAACTCGTTTAACATCTTAATAAAATGGTAAGCAGCAGCAGCATTACAAATTTTCTTATTCTCAATGTTATCTGTCACACACACATAATTTTTTACCCGGAAAAATGAGACAAGCGGCGACGGCGACATAACACATAAAAATTTATCCAAAAATAGAATTTGACCTATTTTTAACTATTCCATTGTATTGTATTATAGGCAGTACTTGGCGCTCAACTTGTGATTACGCTTGTTATGGTTAGCGTAATCCAAAAACTTAATGCACACTATTCCTTTGCCAAATGGATATTATGTCGTACCGGATTAATACGTTACCTGCATCCCACCGATGACGAATTACGCACAAAAGGTGGCATCCCCAAGGAGCGACCACCAAAGGGTGGTGGTGGCAAATACAAACATGATCGGAATGGTGTCTCGAATAGTAATAGTAGTACTGCAGGTCAATTTCATATACCAAGGAATTTAGAAGTGGATTTAGAGACAACACCAGTGATTGAACGTGATGTTGTGCATTTACGTTATTTTACGGAATATCAATGGTTGGTGGATTTTAGTGTTTATGCTGGAATTGTTTATGTCATCTCAGAGGTATTTCATTATTACTATCCACTGAAGAATGAAGTTAATCTCAGTATGGTCTGGTGTTTATTAGTTATATTCTTTGCTCTGTAAGTAGACACAATCTGATTTTATATGTTTACTGAAGATTAATTGATTGTTCCATTTTAGTAAATTATTGTCCTCCCTCACTGTTCTCTACTTCCAAAGTGAAGAATCAATTGGCGAGCGGTCAATGGTCATTGTTGCTTGCCTTGTGTATTTACTTATAGCCATGATTGTGCTTATTATAGATGAACGTATATTGGAAACTGGTCTAGAAGATGCCTATACAAGTTTTAATGCAAGTGCTTCGAAATTTTTAACCGAACAGGGTTTACCATCTTCGTAAGACATATTATACAAGTTTAACTATAATTTTATTTGTTTAAATATGTATCTTATTTTTTATATACAGTGGACCAGCTTCAAAAATTGTTGTCAAATTCTTTTTGGCTCTAAGCTGTGGTGTTCTGGGATCACTTTTTACTTTTCCTGGTCTTCGTATGGCTAAAATGCATTGGGATTCACTTAAATATTGCAAAGACAATAAAATCCTTCAATTGCTGCTAAATTTAAGCTTTGTATTGCCCTTCATTTTGGTCATATTATGGATTAAACCAATTAGTCGTGATTACTTGACAGTACGCGTCTTCGAGGGCATGGACAAACCACTGTAAGAATGATAAAATCATATATAAATACTTTTGTTTAATAATCAACTAAATCGATCACAGATTGAAGCCGCACATATTTGAGACTCTACGTCTATTGCTTGTTGTAATTGTTGTCATAATGCGTTTCGCTTTAATGCCCATCTACTTGCAATCTTATCTGAATATTGCATATGATAAGGTTATGGATTTACGCAAAGAAGCTGGACGCATAACAAACATTGAATATCAAAAGAGGGTGAGTAAATAATAAAATACTCAGATAATTTTGTGGAGCAGTTAATCAGTCCCAAGATGGAACGACGATCTAGATTTACTCATAAAAGGGAAAAATGTTAAACGCAAACAAATAAAATTGATAGGCCACGTAATGAGAATAGACACTTCAAGAGTGCAGAAGAAAATTGTGGAATGGCAAGGCATTCATGACCAAAGCAATTGGCAGACCTAAGAACAAGATAGATCGACGAAATAGAAGATGATATCAAAGATTGAAAATGGGATAACAATGATTTTGGCCATAAGGAGGTGCTCTTTGTGAACAACAGGCTAAAGCTCACAAAGAGCTGTGCGTCTATGATGTTGATGAAGTTAATAAATTGTTGATATTTTCATTCAAGGTAATTTCATTATGCCAATCTCTTAGAATCATTTCTTCCTATTCGCTTTTCTTGTGTTGAATTTTTCCTTACCAATCACCAATAGAACTTTGCAACGACAAGAAGATATGGTAATACAATGGTTCAATGGGAGTCAGGATTATAAGTTGGGTGTATTAAAATATCCCAACCATGTCACCAGATCTATTGATCTATTGTAATCGATGGTTTCATTCACACACTTTTTTTTTATGATGATCAGAATTAAGTGTTTCGGCCGATGGGATCAACCAATGAATGACATGTCGTTTTGTAGTTAATGTCATCACCTGTCAAATGACATACAGACAAAAAAAAAACCCTTGCGGAAAAAGAAACTAATTTATACTATATATCCTACCAACCTTAACTTTAAATAATTTTTCAATTCTTCCTTCTTCCTTTCTTCCAGATCTCTTCAATATTTTACTATTTGTGCGTTGTAACTTTACAATTTGCAGCGCCACTCATTCTGTGTCTTTATTTGACATTAATGTACAAGAGTCTTGGAGGTTACAGTTGGACAGGTTTATACCAAGAGAATGTTTTACTACAACATGAATGTTCAGCGGATGCGGCAATACAAGCAGCCACAACCACTATTGCACCACCTATCATTGAAGGAAGTGGATTTGAAGAACTTGAATCACCACCAACAACTACTATTACAACAGAGAGTGAATTTAATATACTTGAATCAGCACAATCGTTGCAATCATCATTTACAAGTCTGAAAAATGTAAATCACATATCACATAAATAGAATGTCTAAATATATATAATTCTAAATGATTTCTCTTGATCTCTCAGGTGTTCTCTACAGAAGTTTATAAAGGATTTCTGGGCTTTGCTACATGGTGGAGTTATTTTACATTATTTGCCACCACAACTCTTGGTATTGTGTACCAATCTTATTTTAATAAGGCATAAAAAAACTTTTTTATAAAAAAAAAAAAAATAGTAAGAATATTTTCAATTTCAGTGAACTAAATGCTAAACAAACTAATGACTTGCATTTTTTCTATTGGTAACTAAAGAAAATGTTATACCAAAACTAAACTAACAAATTTGTCCATATTTAGATATATTGATTGTATCATTTTAGTCAGACAAGCAAAAAGAGTCTTGCGATACAACATAGAGTCATGTATTTATTAATTAAGCCAATTAAGTTGTTTTTATATTTTTTATTTTAAAAATAAAAAGTTTAATTGAAATTGGAAAAAGGAAAAAGAAAAACACCAACAATGAAACAAACAAAAAAATTCGGTTTTAAATGTAGAAAATTATGTGATTTTTGTGAGCACACGAACAAAACTAATAAATTTTTAACCCAACCAAAAAATTATAATAAATTATTTACTTGAAGCTTCAAAGCTAACGTCGAGATAGTCATGTGGGGTATTTTGCACAGCTGGGATCCATTCGTCATACAAACTCAGCTCCAGTGGCCAACAGAATATGCCAATCAGATTGACAATAGTCAATGTCAATTGGAATGGACAATAGTCAATGTCAATTGGAATGGTAAATAGCCAATGTCAATTGGAATGCACAATAGTCAATGTCAATTGGAATGGACAATGTCAATGTCAAATGGAATGGACAACAGGCTGTGCCAATTGGTATGGACAGCAGTCTATGACAATGTTGATGGACAATGGTTTATGTCTATTGGGATGGAAAAAAGTTTATGTCGAACTTATGAACAAAAGTATAAGTCAATTGGAATTGAGAACAGTCTATGTCAAATCAGATCTACAATAGTCTATGTCAATTGGGATAAACAACAGTCAATACCAATTGGGAAGGACAATAGTCTATGCCAATTGGTAAGCATAGCAGTATACGACAATTGAAATGAGCAGTGGGTTAAGTCAATTGAGATGGAGAACAGTCTACGTCAATTGAGATGGACAAAAGTTTATGCCAGTTGGGATGGACAACATTTTAGGTGTATTGGATGGACAAAAGTCTATGCCAATTGGAATTTAGTAAATTCAATTTGGAGCACTAAATTTAATCTCATCTATCTATATAGACCACTTAAAATTGTTCATCGCAGCACTAAATGAAGAATTTAACAAACTTTAGTCGACAACTAAAATGAATTAATCTTAATATTCTTTAAAAAATACACTTTTAGAACAATTTTCACTAGACTTGACAACCTAATGAGAATGACTGTTATTTCATATTATTGTATATGAGACTTTAGTGTAACAAGGAGAAATCGATTATTCGTCTGTGTTCCTCTATCTGTTTCTATATATAAAAGTCGGTCATTCTGATGGACAACAGTCAATAATTAGCGTTCATTTAACACATCTTAGATTGATGCTCACAAGAGTGACGGCCTAATGGTGTAAAACCTTATTCTATTTTCTATAATAATATATGTAATATTATTTCTTGACACCCAAAATGTCTTCATGGAATAGTCAACTTTGAAAAAAAAAATGTTTTTTTTTATTATTATTATTATGAATGGTCAAGACAGCAGGACGATCTACAGAGAAACCTTAGAGATTGAGGATTTGAATGAACTATCAAGTTTACTATCACAAATCTGTGATGAGGCCAGCGTTGTAGTTGCTCCTTGATCTGATGGTGTTTGCAAACATCTGTGAATTAAAAATTACTTAAATATAAATTTCATCTCCCCTCTGAAAATTAAAAAAAAAAAACAAAAAAAAAACATTCATATGATGAGTAATTCAACCAGGATTTATTATTATATTTCAGAAGGTTTCATAGCATCAATTTATGTAGTTTATTTGTTATAAACATTTAATGTGTGTGTGTATATAAGTATGTAAGTAGAGTGTTGTGTCTTTAAAAGCTAAATTCATATAATGTTTCGATTTTTAAAATCAACTTTTACTTTATTTTTGGGGTTTCTGTCTTCTTCTTGCTTCGAATAAGTGTTTCAATAACTTCTTTTTATTTTCTGCTTGAACGTTGAGCGCATTGATTTGGTATTTAAGCCTTGCAGATACCAATAATGCCACAACCAAGACGTGCACCAGCATTACCAGTTGTCTTGCTCAATTCATGACCTCCTTTGCCCAAGTCATCGGGATCGGCATGCACAACAATTGTACGACCAATGATGCTATTTTCACCAAACAAAGTTATTTTGGAGTCCTGAATTTCAACCTAACAAAGTTGGTAGGGTAGTAGTTTGATATATATATATAAACATTTGTTGTTTTTATTTTTTAAGATTTAAGTACTTATTGTATGTAACTTGAAGGACTTACCTTGGCTGAAGTATCTCCGGGTGACTCAATGTTACCCAAATCACCAATATGGCGATTTTGATCGGTAGGGGCACCATGCTCCAAGCCCAAGGGATTGAAATGGGGACCAGCTGAGGTGCAGCCATTGGTGTTATCACCAAATTCATGCACATGGAAGCCATGCAAACCCTTGGCAAGGCCACTTACTTCTCCGGTAACGACAACAGGTGCCTCAGCAGACTACAATCAATGTTAGAATATAAAGAAAAAATACAAATCAAATCATTATCAAAGTTGAGATAATCGTAATGGAAAAGACAGAACAACAACAGAACACAACCACAATTTTATATAGAAATATGAAATCATATCTTTTTCTATTAAAACACATATGCTTTTGTTGTTGCTGATTTTGTTTTTCCTTATATAATTTAATGATAATGCAAAAAAACAGAAAAAAAAAGAAATGTCATCGAGAAGCTACTAATGAAATTCTTCAAGTCAAGTGTTGATTACAGTACAACAACAGAAACAACAGAAACAGAAAAATTATCATATTCCATTTTACTAAAACAGAACAGAAATGATAATTCCATTTAAAGGCGAAGGTGAGAAGAAGCAAGCGGCCGGCAATTTGACCTTTGTGCGTGCGTGAATTACAAATTTTTTTTGTTCTAGATTATACCAATTATAAAATTAAATAATTTACCTGTTGTTCAAAGTAAACGGTGCCCTTGGCATCGCCATTAATAACACAAACAGCACGAACCATTTTTATATTGATTTATCTTCTTTTCTTTTTCAATTTCAATTAAATCAAACTTTATAAAATCTTCGATTTTATTTCTGCAACTTTGGCTGTTATATGTCTATGCTAAAAACTTGGAATGTGACTAGGGATGTTCCGATTCAAAGTAACTACTTGATGTACGAATTATTTTCATTCAATTCGGGTACTTTTGTAATCGGTATATTTTGCAATACTTATGGCGCGGTGTCGCGTAGGCCAGAAACGGTAACAGAACCAGATTCCAGTAATGACGTTCTGGCACTGTTCCTTTTCTGGAATTTTCCAAATTGTTGTGGTGCGATCGATGGGAAACATCCGCATAAGATGCCAACTAAAAGCAGTGTCGGCATTCTACAACTACACTAGGATTTCAATTCCATCGTGTTATTGGCAATCGTAGATGCACATTAGAAATTTATAGCGGTTGATGTGAGGTCATACGGTAGAGGAATTCGGGAGACACTGAAAGATTATTTTAATGGTTTCGGAGCAGTTGATTGGCAGAAAAATATCACTCAATAAATATTTATCTATAATAAATCACAAAATTTAATTTTTTTGGGCATTTTTTTGATATTCCAAACAAAAGGAAAAGACGGCACCGTAAAGAAATCAAAAGTATTTGTTTCTGGTGCCAATACACTAAAATCTGGTGCCATTTTTTATGCAACCTGGCTGCAATGTTTTTCCATTGCGACCCTGCTTTTTGTCTGTTTCTGGTGCAACTGTACTGGAATCTGGTTCTGTTGCTGTTTCTGGCCTATGCGACATTGCTCCATTACTTGGTATTGAACGAAAAGTAGTTGGTATCAAATGAGTACTTTTGGTGTTGTGTAAAACAAACTGATTGTTGTTACTCCCTTGAAGTTGTCGTTGTGTGACACAGAAATATAGTTGTGTGTGTGTGAGAGCGAGCGAGCGAGCGTAAGCAATAACTTACTCTCTTGTCTAAATTGAAATTCGCTCGCAACAACAATAAGGAGAAAAACAGCTTGTGTGTTTTTACAACAGAGAACAGAGAAAAATCACAATTGTTTTTATTTAGTTAGTTTTCTCTCACAATCAATCAAATCACCGCAAAACATCGAACATTTTTGCTTCACATGTTTACAACCACCGCATACATAATAATATACAAAGAATGAATCATACCGCAACAATAATCAAACAGGTATGAATACATGCATTAAGGCAAACGCAAAAAAAAAAAAAATAAATAAAAATTAAAGCTTGGAAATCATTTCTGAAACAAACGAGACGCTTGTTAAAATGTCGAATACAAAATATTTGGTACAAGATAAAATTGAAAGAGGTGTGTACACTTTGTCAAACCGGCATAATGGCAGAAGTTTCATATGGAACATTCTAGCAGAAATTATTAAAGAGGATGGAACCGTTGTGGAAGGATTAATATATTGCCGCACATGTTATAAGGTTCTTACATGTGTGTCTAATCAAACATCAAATTTGAGTCGTCATAAGTGTTGCTTAGCCATTAAGGATTCGCAGGTTTTAAGGTCTGTAAGATCAGAAGACAGAAATGCCGCCATCGATACATGTTCAGCATGGGTTATAGAGGACTGTCAACCATTTTCAGCCATAAGTGGTACTGGCGTCCAAAAGATTGTAAAGTTCGCAATAAAAATTGGGGCAAGCTATGGAGAAAACGTTAACATAAAGGATCTGCTACCAGATCCAATAACAGTATCTAAGAAAGTGCAGAAGCTAGCATCTGAGAAGAAAAACAATATAAAAGATGAAGTCAGTGATGTTGTGAAAAGTGGTGGAGCATCTGCGACACTTGTCATGTGGACAGATAATTATGTCAAACGGATCTTTTTAGGAGTCACTTTGCATTACGAAAAAAATTCACTATTATATGACATCGTATTGGGAATGAAATCAATGGATTTCGAGCGGTCAACAGGAATAAACATTTTAAGAAAGTTGGAAAGTTTGTTTAGTGACTTTGGAATTCATAATTTGGAGTCAATTAAATTTATAACAGACAGAGAAACAAACATTGTAAAGGCTTTGGAGGACAATACACGCTTAAACTGTTGCAGCCATTTGTTGGCAAATGTGTTAAATCAGTCCTTAGACGAAACTGCAGAGCTGACAGAACTTTTAGAAACCTGTAAAAAATTTGTCAAATATTTAAAAAAGGACTATTTTCAGTACAGACTACATACTTCATTAAGAAACTGCACCACACACTGGAATTCCAATTTCACAATGATGAAATCAATAGTTGATAATTGGTTCCAAATCAATGAAAAATTAAATGAAAAGTCAGAAAGGCAACGATTACAGTTAATAAACATATCAACATTAAAAGTTCTAGTCGATCTTTGCAATGATTTCGAAATCATTTTTAAAAAAATCCAAGTTACCAGTTCACCCTCTTTGTGCTTCGTTATACCGTCTATACAAAAAATTAAAAGTCTGTGTGAGCCTAAGTTTAGAGATATAACTGCTATGAAGGTTTTAAAAGAAAAAATTAAAAATAAAATTGACAGCATTTGGGTTAAGAATTTGAATATATGGCATAAAACTGCATTTTTCTTATACCCGCCAGCTTTGAATATGCAGCCAAACGACATAACAGTTATCAAGAATTTTTGCGTTACTCATATGAATTCTTGTGATAATACCAATACTTCACATATTCAATCCAACTCTATTGCACAAAGTCCATGTTCATTTTCTGAACATTCAAGCGAACCATCTGAAACTTCTTCACCTATGGAAGAGGACATTTCATTTTTTTTCCCCGACTTATTGAACAATACAACATTCAGCACAATAGAAACGTCTGGAGAAGAAGTACAGAGATATTCTATGGAAATTGTTAAATTAACTGGAGATTTCGATGTAATTAAATGGTGGAAAAAAAATGAAGAACATTACCCACGTCTATCAAAATTTGCGCTACAAGTTCATTCTATACCAGCTAGCATTGCTAACGCTGAACGAACTTTTTCATTGGCTGGCAACATAATAAATGAGAAGAAAAAAGGACACGGCTCAAAATCAGTAGACAGCTTAATGTTTTTGCACTCATATTGTAAAAAAAACATGTAAGCACATATTTATTTAGTATTAACATTAATATTTAACCACTTTAATCTTCCTATTAAATAAAATTTAAAAAAAAAAAATATATATATATATAAAAATGACTAACTTTGGCTATTCAAGTGGTCCGAGGGTCTTGATTTATAAGGTTGGTGGCTATGGGTGAGACACTTATAGTGTCCAAATTTTAAGTCGATAGTACAAAAAACAAAAACGTTTTTCTAATAAGAACTTTCATTTGGATCCCGGTTTGTATGGGGGGTACCCGTCCTAGTAGTCCGAGGATCTTACAATTTTCATGGTTTGTGGATATGGGTCAGAGACTTATAGTGTCTAGATTTCAATAAGTAAAAAAAAAAAAACTTTCTAATAAGAACTTTAATTTAAAAGGGGGTTTGTATGGGAGGTACCCCTCCCGATGACCCTAGGATCATGAAATTTATATGTTTGGTGTATATGGACCAAAAACTTATAGTGTCCAAGTTTCAGTTCGATACGTAAAAAAACAAAAAACTTTTTCTAATAAGAACATTAATTTAAAAAAGGGGTTTGTATGGGAGGTACCCCCACTAGTGGTCCGATCTGGTTGATTCACGAACTTGACCGGCGTTTGGTAAAAAGAAACCGATGTAAAAATTTTTAGCTCTCTAGCTCAAAAACTGAAGAACTAGGAGTGCGAACAGACGGACAGACGGACATGGCAAAATCAGCTTGTATCATCGAGCTGATCATAAATATTTATACTTTATGTGGTCTGTGATGTCTCCCTCTGTGTGTTACAAACTTCATGACAAACTTATAAGTGAATATTAACTAACGTGAAGAGTATAAAAATATATATGTATAAAAAAAAGTAAAATAATATAAATGACCCCTCCCGCTGTAACTTAAGTTTAAAACTTACAGACATCCTTACACTACGTTTTTTCAGCGTTTTAGTACGCAAATATCCTACTGAAGAGTGATCAATTTTTGAGAGCGTAACAGACCAAATTGACGCTACCTTGTATTATTGCATCATAGTCTTTGGTCACTTTGTGTTTTGTTGCCGATCAACAAATCAGGCTTTGTTCGAAACAATTACATATGTTCGCTGAACAGCAAAACTCTCTCTCTCTCTCTCAGTTTTCGTTTGTGGAGAAGGGAAGAGCGGGGGTCACTCAGTCGCTGTGATCGTTGTTAGTGTGAAACTGACACCAAAGACGAATTGACGATCAGTTGCGGTGTTTTATACATAAGTGTAATAAGGGTCATACGGGTATCGAATAATCACAGTAAGCAGTCAGCAAACTTGTGCATACATAAATTACTTTGCGTTGGCAAGCAACTACCGGTTCGATTGAATGTATCAACCTTTTTTGTTTGTACACGTACTATGAAATTCTTCTTTTAAGGTCCATCGTTAATTGTGACTACAATCTACTTTGATGTCCATAGAGCTACCATTCTTTCATGAATATACAAAAAAGTAATTATATGTTTTAAATAATTAATTAAATTCATAATTTTTGCATGATTAGTATTTTATAATTTAATAAAGAATTCAAATCAATAAATAAATACAGAGATAATTTCCATTTACTTGTCGATTTCTTAAAACAAGTTGGCAACAAGTTTGTTCTTCAATTTGCTTGTGATTGGCAAATTAAACTGTTTCATTTGAATTTCTTATTATAATTATTTTTTTCAATAAAAATATGATCTTTGTTTTGTTATATCGTCTCTGTTACGCAAGCTACATTGTTAGTCACATAAGTACATTGAAAACACTCCTTTAATCGTTTACTCATCCAGTGCCTGTAAGGCATCTGAGTTCACTCAGGAGTTGCTGGATGGCAGGCTCAGTAGGTGGTAGGTGGGGAGACCTTTGGAACATCGTGTTCAACAGTATAAAGATACATTTATGCTTAAGTAAGACTCCCCGCTCTGGGTACAAGGCCAATGTTTAATTGCCTTCACCCTAATGACTTTTGGATTCACGAACGCCGCCTTCTCCCTTTCTAAATGCCAAATTTGTCTTGAATAATTATTTTCTCAATAAATTACCTGCCATTTCTTAGTTTCCCGTCAAATCAAAGGATATAAAATCCATTAAATCGGTGGTTAATGTAGTCCAATTATAAGATGACATGAAATGAAACTCAAATGAATAATATTTTTGTTTTTATTTTTTTTTAATGATTTTTGTTTTAATACACAATTTGTCCAAACACTTAAATGGGATTTTTGTTTCTTTGTTTTTTTTTTAATATTTTTTTTTTTTGTAATAATTAGAAATAAAGTGCAATCATCATTTTATCATTGTTTAATTATTAATTATTATTATTATTATTATTTTATTTCGTAAAATTTGTAGATCGTTTGTTTGTTTATAAATCTTTTTTTTTTCTTTTTTTACTTGTTTTACAATTTTTTTCTATACTTTTTTTTTTTTGTTTTTATTTGTTTTGTATATATATTTTTATATATATATCGATAAAGGTAAAGGTATGTAGATAGGTAATAATATATTTATTCGCCTGTTTACTTTTCTGATTTTTCTTTTCTTTTCTTATCTTTTTTTTTTTTTTTTTTGTTTAACTGTATCTTAATAACATCATCATCATTTTCTCATATTCTCATTCTCATCATCATCATCATTATTATTATTATTATTATTATTATCATTTAATAATATTTATAAATTTGTTTTATTTAATTTTAATTAATAGATAATTATGTTTTCTCCTTTTTGTTTTATTAATTTCTTTTTTATTTTATCTCACTTTAAACTTATTTTTACTCTAAGATTGTGTAGCGTGTCGTCATCAAGCATATTGAATTCGACCACATTTGATGAGTTCGAAAGTTTGTTTTTTGTTTCTGGTTTTGTTTTGTTTTTCCCATCATGAGATTTTGTTTTGTTTGTTTTTTTTTTTTGTGTTTTAATTTAAATTATTGTTTTCCTTTTTGCTTAAAAATGTTTGTTGGTTATATGGAAGTAGGAATATATGTGTGTATTCTTGTCCATGGGCGATTTAGAATCGCCATTCATTCAATCCATCCATCCATCATCATCATCTTAATGTCCAAAATCTATGCAAATTCAATTCAATACACTTCTTCGATGAAGGTACTCCCCTCCCTCCCTCTTTCATTCATTCATTTCATAATCTTTTTTTTTTTTTTTAATGTTTGTTTGTTTGTTTTTCCTTTTTGTTGGTTGCTTTGTTTGTTTATTTGTTTCTGTAGATCCGTGGGTAAGTGTGTGAGAAATAAGAGAAGTGTTTCCTCCTCCAATTCTATAATCATATAATCTTCATTATGGTGGAGTTTGTTTTTTCTTTTTTGCTGTGGCTGTTGGTATTGGTTTCGTTGATTTCGAAACCGATCAAAGTACTTCGGAAACATATTTTGGCCTTTTGGCAGCATCGCATGCATCATCTTCTTCAGATTCCATATGGCCGCTATAATCGGTCGGCAATTCATCATAGATTATATCAGGGTGTAGTGCCTGTTGCTGTTGATGCTGCTGCTGTTGTTGCATTTGTTGTTGATGTTGATGCTGCTGTTGTTGTAATGCCAAATTAGCAGCACCGGCAGCCATGACATGATTTCTTTTCACCGCAATAAGAGCACCAACTCCATTGCCACCACCACCACCACCATGACCAGTGCCGCTGGTACTATCCGCATGCGTTTGTTGAACAACAACGCCGGCATTTTGATTGGTGGTTACGTAATACGGACTTCCGCTGCTATAAAGAAGAAGAATAGTAGTAAAATCGTAAGAACAAAAAACAACAAAAAGAAAACAAAAACAAAAGATTTTGTGTACATATTTTTTGTAGTAGTAGTAAAATGAAGTGCGCAAGCGTTACCATTTTGTCAACACTCACTCACACTCACACTCACACTCATCACCCACTCACTCACTCACTACTCACTAACTCAATTATTACTCGCTCATCATCGGTTCAGTTGTTATTTTCTACTCACCTGTATTGATGGGAATTGTTTGCTGCTGCTACTGCTGCTGCTGTTTGTTGGTGTGCATTTTGAGAATTGTAAATGATATCTACAGATATACAGATTTATAGTTGTATAGTAGTAGTTACGAAATATATACGAGTATATAAAAATGACAGATATGAGAAAGATACTTACCACCTTCGGTAGGACGATTTTCTAAAGATAAACCGGGTGAACCAGGCGCTGATTGTAAAACAATATCTTGAAGTGGTGAACTCTCACGTGAATTATCTTAACACATAATAATAAAACATTTGAATATCATCATAAATATAATTCATTTTGAATAATTGAATTAATCTCATCGTTTGCTTACTTGAACACTCACCCATGTGACTTGGCGAGACAGGTGCCGATCGTGGCATGCCATATGGTGGCCTAAAGCCTTGGCTGCTACGTTGACGACGCTTCTTATAGCTATGATCAATTAACTTGGCTCCACTATCTGGATCAATGCGCCAAAATGAACCTTTACCGGGTTCATCTTGTGAACGTGCAACTTTAATAAAATACCTTCAAAAGAAATGGGGGAAAAAAAATTAAATTCCATTAACAGGAAGGAGGAGGAGGTATTTATATTTCTACAAACCTATTCAAACTGAGATTATGACGTATGGAATTTTGCCAACCCTTATTTGTTTCCTTGCGATAGTAAGGATAATGTTTCACAATGAATGAATAAATGCCGGACAGCGTTAATTGTTTATCTGGTGCTGCGGAAATAGCTTGGACAATCAATTGAGCATAGCTATATGGCGGCTTCTCATTATGATTATAACTTGCAGTGGAGGGGGTTTGGAATAAATCTTGCTGTTAACAATACAAAGAAACAATATCATCAATTATTTTTTATCTACAACTTTTCAAGAGGTGGTTGTGTTTACTCTTTACTTACATTTTGCAAATTGTTATTACTGTAATTATTATAGTTGGCCTGGTTTTGATGGAAACCTTGACGTGGACTCGCCGGACAACTATTTGCAGCACTTATTGTACCTAAAAAATAAAAATAGAATGCAATGAGAGAGAAGTATAATTTAGATAATATATGTTTATAGTTTTTACTTATTTTGATATAAGTATTTTTCATGCAATTTTTTATCATTTAAAAATTTTTATGTTGTCATTATAAGCAAATAATAAAATAAAATCCTATTAATTCTAAGCTTAGTTATGAACAACCACCAATTGTGTAGTTTGTTGGTTTCTTTTATCTATTATTTTTTTCAATTCAATATAAAACGGTAAATGTAATCAAAATAGAATCAAACATAGAAAAGTTGTTGCAATTGCATTTTTAAAAACACATTTTCAAATCATCTAAGATTATTTATAAATTTTATTATCTGTTGCTTCGTCAATAGAATTGTGAATCATTTTAATACCAACTAATTAAAATGACTATGTCGTTTTCCATTCAGTCAGTTTTCAGATTATCGTGGCTCATGTAACAAATTTGCCAACTCTCAGAAAGTCTAGTCTAGTCAGTCTAGTTTGTATTACCCATTGTTGTTTATACTATGATGCCTTCAAATCCTGTGTATAGGAAAACAAAAAATCATGTACACATCATCACAAATGTCTTCACTATTTCAATTCCATTCCCAATGCCAATGTCTCTGATGTACAATTCTGTCTCTTTGTGTCAAACATGTTAGGCTAAATGTGTAAGTAGTCAATTGACTCTCACTTACAAAGAGCTTCAGGAGGGGCAAACTAGTCTAAATGTAACTTTCATACTAAGAATGAATATTCTAAATTGATAAAAAGTCTCATTAATAACAAAAGGATCAGAAGACACAGACAAGTCTAAAGTAATTCCAACTTCAATGCTAATCAGTGACCAATTTAATTAATTCTTATGTCATATACAAAATTCCAATAAACGCTAACCAATAAGTAAGAATTCTGTTTACCCACTCAAAGTATTTTATTAAACGAACATTGACCTAAAAAAAAATCTATTATAATGACGACAATTGATGAATTTATTAAATGACAACATTTAAGTTTCAGATATAATTGAATATAGTTTTATAGATGTATGTAATATGGAAAATCCTCTGCAAACAGAAGGCATCGTTGGATCATCGACGCATTTGTCTTCTGTTGTAATGAGTCTAAAGAGATAAAAAGTCAATTGAAGCTTAAAACAAAGGGATTCACAACTTTAATAAAAAAAAAAAAATCGTTCTCTCATTAAACAAGAAACTTTCCCCATCCTATGTATCGATTTATGTGAGGGCTATGCCATTAGTCAGAAATGATAACAAGTCAGTTGATAGTCAAGAATCGGGGATTCACAGCTTTCTAGATTACCCACACTACACTTTTTCCCCAAACTACTTTTAAATCGATTATTATGACTTTTAATATCCGAATAAACTTGGTCTAAAATTAAATGATATATTTTCGATAGCTAATTAACCCAGTTTCCATAGAAGATACATATAACTTATCCGATTCTACACTGATCAAGATCAATACATTTTAGTATGGTTATTAATAATTAATGGTCATAATTGCACAGCGATCTTCCAAATGTGTTTTGTACATACTTGAATATATTTGTTTAATGTGAATATCTTTTGTAGCTCAAATTATGTGGTTCCAAATTAAAATATAATATGTGCTGAAATATGTGATATCTAAAGGGTAACAAATATTCCTATAGTCAATACATGTTAAGAGTCTAAGGAAGTCAGTCTAAGGAAGTCATCTACATATTACGATTTGATAAAAAACATAATTTTGACCCTTTGACCTTCGAAAAATCTATAATTCATTTATACAGTCGAGACTCTTCTATAAAAAAATGGTTGAGAAAGGTCTTTCATTTCATTACAGATAAGTTTTTTTTCGCTATAGGGGAGTTCGTTAAAGAGGAGTCCCATCCGACTGTATTTTAGTTTAGTAGTAAAGAGATATAATGAATTTCCACTTGCCAGTTGGTGAGAGATAAGGACTTTTTTGTTCCTTTTTCGGTATGGATATCTTAAGCGGTGAGTATATAGCATTCCCACTATCAACCGGTAACAGATGTGCTGCTGTTACTGAGCCTGGCAGTGCAGCCGCCGATGGCGTTGATGAAGAACGCTGCGTTATTGTTTGTTGTGATTGCTGATGCAGCACATGTTGTTGTTGTTGTTGATGCTGCTGCTGTTGATGATGTTGTGTCATATGATGAGATGGAAGTGTTTGTTGTTGTTGCTGGTTATGTTGCGGGTGATGTTGTTGTTGCTGATGATGATGAGGATGCTGTTGTTGCTGCTGGTGTTGTTGATGATGATGCATCTCGTCTGTTGCAGCATTTGGTGGCATTATAACATTTGCAGGATTATTGCCAACAATATTATGATTACTGTTACTATTGTTCAAACCAACAATTGAAACACCACCACTAGCAGCACCATGTGGCAGCGTTGGCGTAGAAATTGTTGCCAAAAAGCTCTCGAATTCTATTCGTATTTCTGTGCTCGGAAAACGGAAGTAGCATCTGTTAATGTTTAATGATTGATTAAACAAAGAAAAGAAGAAAAAAAAAAAAAAGAGAAAAAGAGAATTAAAAATAAAAATCATCATAAAATATTTTATTGTAAATAATATGTGAACTGTGTGTCGTTCGTTCGCTCCTTACCTTCCTGGCAGCCTTAGGGGCTCAGCATTCCGTCGTTGCAAGAAATCATCAACAAAAATGCCATTTTTACTGAGACACTGCACTAGAAATTCTCTGGAGGCTGAATCGAAAACAACTTGGAAATGTTTACGTGAGACTAAATTGTTCTCAGCCACATGGAAGTGTACTAGTGACGTTGATGAATTCCGGCCAATTATCGTAACGGGCTCAGTGATATATAAAATATCATGATTGAATTTAAGCAAACCGAGAGAATTATCTGGCGGCGGCGGTATACCAATACCGCCGCTTGTAATAACGGTATTATGGGCAGCAGCGGTAGCATGGGCAGGTGGGTTATTGTTAATGTTGTTATTGCTATAAGAAGCTATTGGTGTTGGCGATGCTGACGCCATTGTCAGCGGTGTTGTCGATATAACAACTGAATTTGCGGGTATAGAATGATGATGATGATGAGGAGTAGTAGATGATGCTGCTGATCCATCTGTCACACTGTTGCTGTTTGTATGCGTTGAGCTACCATGATGTAACTGCAACATATCCTTTGCAATGGCAACAGTTGCGGCGTCTGCTGTTGTAAGCGCGTGCGTTGTTGTGTTGATGCTATTCCTACTACTACTATTACTGATGTTATTATTGCTAATATTGTTGATGTCGTTGATGCTATTGTTGCTGTTGGTATTGGTATTATTAATATTATTATTATTGCCGGTGGTTGATGATGCTGTTGTTGTTGTTGTTATGCTTGTGTTTGTTATACTATTATTGGCGGCCATTGAAGAGGTATCTCTCTATGTTGAAGAATATGTGAGTTAAGTGAGTGCAGCACTTCTCTCTTGTTGTAGTTGTTGTCGTTCTCCTTCTTCTTCTTATTATTCTTATTGTTCGTGTGTGTGTGTGTGTTGTTGCTGCTGCTGTTGTTTCTGCAATGGCTGTCGTTTATTATTATTATTATTGTTGTTGTTTATTTTTCTTTATATTTTTTGTTTTTGTTTTTTGGTGGGGATAATGCTTAAATTCCATATATTTATTTATTTACTTTTTCTTAAATAATATAAAACTTTATTTGTTTTGCTTATTGCTTTCTTATTTGTGTTTAAAATATATATACATTTCTTTTCTGTATTTATTTATTTATATTTTTGTGTATACTTTTTCCACTGTGTTTCTTTTGCTTAACCATTTGCTTTTGCTTTATTACTGATTTTTTTTTTATTGTTGGTTTTGCTGTTCTTGCTGTTGTTGTTGTTGTTTCGGCTTTAAGCTTACACGCTAAAATTTATACCTAAAATAAAAAGCACATTTTTTTTAAATTACTTTTCTTAATGGATTTTCTTCAATTTTCCTATTAGCACTATTTGTTGTAATTTTATTTTTGTGTATTTTTGTACAAATTTTAATTGTTTCACGCGTGTTTTTTGGACTTTATTCAAGGTTTTTTCACTATTTTCCAAATATACACACACTACCCATGCATCTTCTTCTTCTACTTCTGCTGTTGCTAGCTCCCGCTTACAGCGCTACCGACCCCACAAAAATTTAATAAGCAAAAAAAAAAAATAAAAGAAAAATAAAAAATAATAAGAAACAACACAAACACGAATACAAACACATAAAATACTGGCAACCAAAGGCACATGTACAATGTGTGGTGCTCTCTCACACTCTCTCTCTTCTTGATTTAGTACTCTGCTCTTATGCTCTCAACTAAGAAAAAGTTGCCATATGAATATTTCTATTTAACATGGTGAATGGTAAATAAGAAAATTTTAAATACAATCAAATTTCCTTAAATAATTTTCATTTTAATATTGTATACATTTTTAAGAGCATTGCATTTTTATATAAATATTTAATAAATGTTCTGTATAGTTTTCTGTTATTTTGTAATATCTTTGTTTACATATTTTCAGAGCACCATGAGCATCTGGCAACGCTTATTTATGTTATTTTTGCGTTTTTTTTCTCTCTCTCTCCCATTTGTGCTCAATCGATCGATCCGGTGCTGTGCGTGTGCAGCAGCAGAAACAAAATTGAGAAAGAAACAATAAAAAAAGAATGCGAAAAACACAAACACATAAATATAAATAAAACTTCTAGAAAATAAAAATAAAAGCGCGCATACAATAAGAGAAAAAAAAAACCGAAATGAGGCAACAAAAAAACCAAACCAATTGTCGGCTAAAGCGAATTGAGAATGAAAAGAGAAACGCGCAAATGAATTTGCACAAAAGTAAATAAAAAAGCAAACATGAAAAAAAAGAAAAATAAATACATAAATACACAACCAAAGCACAATACACAAGAAAAAGAGAAAATAATATTGTATTTATCAAATTAAGAAGAGAAATGCGTAAAAATGCCGCTCGCATAACATAATAAAATATTTGTGTGTTTGTTGGTTAGTTTTTTTTCTTTTGCTTGTTGTTTGTATGTATGTTTTATTGTATTTTCTCAGCCTGATTGTTAGCTTGCATGTCCACACACATTCATTTGTCGTCCAATTGGTTTTTAGCTACTTAAATCAAACAAGCAGGCAGGCAGGCAGCAGCTAGCAACCAAACGCGCGGACTCCACCTGCTCATTTACGATGATGCTTACTTGCTTTTGTTGTTTGCTTTTTGTTTTATTTTCGTGTTTGTCTTTTTTTATTACCAAAAACAGAAGAAGAAGAACAAAAACAAGAACACGATTGCGTAAACCTTACCCCGACCGCCACTCCTGTTATTTTATTATTATTACCCGTTAGCGGCTACACTCTTTTTTTTTCTATTTTACCCTCTTATTACACACTTATACACAACAATACTTTATTTTTAATTTCTTGGTTTTTTAGATATTATACTTTTCTTTACATATTATTCTGTTTTTGTTTTTATTGTTTTTTTTGGTTCTGTAAATCTGTTTTCTATAATTCTTGAAATTTTCCGATTTGAATTTGGCGCACAACACGTTTTTCTTCTGCTTATAATTACGCACTGCTTTTGTGTGCGGCACTCACTCAGCTATAGAACTGTATTTTTTAGCGCCTGCATATGTGTGTGTGTCTGTCTGTATGTTCGTTTTGTCTGTTTTGTCTTTCTTTCTTGGTTGTGTTGTGTTCGGTGTGGTGTGAGTGTGTGTACGCGTGTGTTTATAAACTGTTGTTACTGTTTGCAAGAGTATGTATTTATGTTTGTATGCATGTATGTATTTCCACTTATTATCGCCGAGTTGTTTATTTTAACATTTTTTATTTTCTTTTTTCTTTCTATTTATTTATGTATTTTTTTTTTTTGTATACGCTCGACCTCGATCGAAAAAGACAAAAATATAAACACTCACATATAATTTTAATGAATTTGCAATATTTATATGCAATTGTTAAATTTTTTAAAAATTTTCAATCTTTATTTTTACGATTTTTTTTCGTAAATTTCTTGTATGCAGCGCGCTTCGCAGCAGCTGGGCACGAACCTTAGCACGCAAAAAGAAATATTGCCGTTTGTTTTCATTCCTCGCTTTTTCCTCTTTTTTTTAGCAAATTGGTGCCAGAGTGACCAAGATATGGTGCTTTTTCTTATTAGCACATGGTTTTTGTAGCTTTCAGGCTGAAGAGATGGTCACCCGACGTGAGAACAGAAAAGTTTCAGCGCGCACATTTTGACATTTTTGAAATGTTAAGGCAGCTGTTAAATAACATTTTATTTTATGAGAAACTTTAATGAAAGAAGAATTTTTAAAATTTGTATATATTTAAAGATAAAAATGTTTATATAATTATATCATAATTTACTATGGGGAATAAAAAAATAAATACATTATTATTAATTATTATTTGGTGTTATTTTGTTTATGATTTCATGGTTCGATAATGTTATCGATTATTTATACCAAATGTTACCAACTATGCAAATGTTTTTATTGGCAACATGCGGCGACGCTTGTCAAATGTGTGTGTAATTGATGTGCCTTTGTAAAGATTAGCGGCATGTTGCATTGATTTAGGCGATTAAATAATCATTTTTGATGCAAACAAACAACATTTGACATTATTCAATTGTAAGTGCAACCCACGTAGAACGTTGGGGCGGAAGTACGACGACTGTCATATCGTAAAATCAACAGGTGCTTTGTTTTGTGTGAGTAGTGTGGTCAACATGAGCGAAGTAAAGGACTGGAGGCCGTTTATTTACGGCGGTTTGGCCTCCATAACAGCAGAATTTGGTGCGTTTAACAAATATATACATACATATAAGTAAAGGTTGTGCAATATAAGAATAAGAATAGATTTTTATTTGTTTACATTGTTTTTGCTTATTTGATATATGAAATTATTTTCTGGTACATATTGACAAATTCGAATTTACCATATTGCAGGCACTTTTCCGATTGACACGACAAAAACAAGGCTTCAAATACAAGGTCAGCATATTGATCAAACATATTCACAATTACGTTACCGTGGCATGACAGATGCCTTCATTAAAATCTCAAATGAAGAAGGACTACGTGCACTGTATTCTGGGTGAGTTACATATATGACCTATGATTGTGTGAGTTTGTGTATAGAAGGAGGAAATCCTTTAACATTGAAGAGTAATTTTGTAAAAATTGAAGTTCTGTGTAATCTACTAACTGGGAGAAACACATAAGGAGATAGACGATGGGTTCGACAAAGACTCAGTGGCCTGTAGTCTATAGGAATTAGGAGTTGTGTAGTTAGTTAGTTAGATCTCATAGATGGGAGGGAACACCGGCGACAGCTAACACCGATAGTTCTCACATATAATGGTCAACTCTCTTTCTCTCTCTCACTATCTGTTATGTTACTCTACAAAACCAATAGACACTTCAATTATCTCTCGAATTGCACACAATTTCGAAGGAAGTTCATAGGGAGAAATAAAGAAATTCGAGAGAGTGTTAACCAGCCTAATAGTTTACATAGTCTTTGGGTTCATAGGTGTCAAATTGAAAATGAAAATTGAGGGTCACCGGCATGGAATAATTTTTAACATTCCCTTTCCGTTCTGATAAGGTGATAATAAATATATTTGTTAATAATAGAAATATATAAATACAATACAATCTAATTTCACAACAGACAAATTTCTTATCACAAAAACGTGAAAATCACATGTTAAATCCATAAATGATTAATTATGATGATGTTTCGAATATGACAAAGTAAAAAAATCTCATCACAATCTCAAATCACAATAAAATTATGTATGAATACATTTGGGCAACAATGTGTAGTGGTTGAGAGTGAGTGGGTCTAATTATCACGTACGCAACTATTTGCACATTTAAGTGTGCAGTCTTTTGGGGCTTTCATAAAGTGTCTGTTTGTTTGTTTATTTAACAGATAACAAAACAAAAAAAAAAAAAGTGATAATGAAACTCAATTTGTTTGTTAGCAACAATCATGTATTCATGCTTTTGTTTATATGTATTTACTTTGTGTAGTATATGGCCAGCAGTACTGCGTCAAGCGACATATGGAACAATAAAATTTGGCACATATTACACACTGAAGAGGTTAGCCAATGAACGTGGCTTATTGACAAATGATGATGGAAGTGAACGTGTTTGGAGGAATATTCTTTGTGCTGCTGCCGCTGGTGGCATCTCATCTGCAATAGCAAATCCCACCGATGTTCTCAAAGTACGCATGCAAGTACATGGGAAGGGACAACAACATCGTGGCTTATTTGGTTGCTTCTCGGAAATCTATAAATATGAAGGTGTTCGTGGTCTGTGGCGTGGTGTTGGTCCCACAGCTCAGCGTGCTGTTGTTATTGCATCTGTGGAGTTGCCTGTTTATGATTTTTGCAAATTACAATTGATGCATGCATTTGGTGATCATGTTGCAAATCATTTTATGTGAGTATAAATAAGAAATCTATATGATAAAATTATCATGCTAAACAGATGTTTTCTTTATAAACAAACAGTTCAAGTTTCATTGCTAGTCTGGGTAGTGCTATAGCTTCCACTCCAATCGATGTCATACGGGTAATGATTATTTCTTTAAAGAAATATGAATCTTTAAATAAATAAATAAATAAATAAATTTTCTATTTAAATTAGACTCGTTTAATGAATCAGCGACATGTAACAATAGTCAAAGGCATAGCAACATCAGCAACAACGATGACGGCAACAGCAGCAGCAACAACACAAAAACTTTACTCTGGAAGTCTTGACTGTGCTATTCAGGTTTGTTACACTCCACTACAATGTAGAATTTACAACTACGAGAGTCATTTAATAAGTAACAAGACAAATCAATGTAGCTGAGAAACGGATTATTTAATCAATACAATAGTTTGAGTGCGTCAAGTTAGCATCATTGTACTTTGTTTCTAATCAACTGTTCGAGAGAACATTTTTGGTAAGCATAACTTCATTTGTATTCAGTTAACTATGGTGAATCCGCTTTGCGGAAGAACAACGCACAGTCAGTGATTAGATTTTGTTGGGTAGAACAGGCTAAAAGCGGCCGTTATCCTTAAAACAAACACAAGCCGCTCGTAAAAGGTATTCAAGGAATCCACGTTGAATAGTGAAACTGCTTGTGCTTCACAGACTATGAGCAGAATGATTCTGAAGCACAAGCATCACTTCGTTCACGTTCACTATCCAATGAAATATGCTTGTGGGAGGGAAACAATTTTTTTTTTTTTTTTTGTTAGTACTTCGTGAAAACGAAACTTTAACTGCACACCATCTCTGATTCACGGCAGCAGGCGTATTACTGTTGAACTGATCGGCGAAGAAGTGCACACGAGTGTTGGAACTGTCCATAGCATTATTCAATATAAGTTGCAGTACAAGAAAACTTATGCAAGATACATTTTCCATCCAATGAAGAATTTAAAAATCAGATGCAAAAGTGGCTTCGTAATCAACCCAAAGAATTTTGTGTCAGAGTTATAAAAAAATTAGAAGAACGATGGTGCAAGTTTATGAATGTTTTTGGGGGCATATTTTTGAAAAGTAGCCAAAGTTTTGTATTGATTGAATAAATTGTTTTTTTAGCTACAACGATTTATCCGTTACTTATTGAAATGGGCTTCGTAATTCTCATAATATTAATTTGCATTTATCAACAGACGATACGCAACGAAGGTGTTTTGGCTTTGTATAAAGGTTTTGTACCCACATGGGTGCGTATGGGTCCATGGAATATCATATTCTTCATCACCTATGAACAACTAAAAAAATACTAGCATATAATCATATATAATAACAATACTTTAAATCGAAACTAAGTACAATGGTTGGCATTTAATGCATAAAAATGAATGGGAGTTTTAAAGATTTTAAAACTGTTAAACTAAGTAAAAAATCATGTAAAGAAACTCATGATAATCTTGATAATAGTATTAAGTAGTTAAATTGTTAATTGCAATGGGCTATTGTTTAATGACGATGATGATGAACCACATTCATGATGGTTGATAATATTATTGAAAAGATAAGATAAGATGATGATGATAATTCAGATAAAAGTTTAGTTGATTGTTTTAAGTTTGATTTAGTAAAGGAAACCAAATGTTTATTTTTTGATAATAACAACAAGAATTTTGCTAGTGATTTGCTTAATGAGTTCTTTAGAAAGTTTTAGAAATTCTTATTTAATTTAATTTTAATTTTCACATTTTTTGGGAACTAAGAATCTCCTAACAGATTGATTTTGATTAATTATGAGAGGCTTATTGCGTAGGTATTGTTTTTCTAAGAATTGTCTCATTTTTGGCTAAAAGATTTAAAGTTTTTTTTTTTGTGAAGAAAAAATCTTTATTTTTATTCTTTTTTTTTTTAATTAATTAATTAATTAATTTTAGAAAAAGTCGATTCAATTTAATTTTAATTCTAAGGTAAACTGGTTTACTTGCATTGCATTAAAAAGCATTTAGTCAAAAGTTTCAGTATCAAATATAAAACTAAAACATTTATGTATAATTTAGCAATGTTTTACGATTATTTATTTATATTAATATTAAGCATTTAATTAATTGGAATTAATTTAATTTATGTTTTTTTTTTTCGAAAATAAAAAGTTATTTTTATTTTAAAGAAATTCAAAACTCAAATTTCTCTTTCTTATTCTATCACATACTTAGTTTAGTTGTTGGTTGTTGTTAAGCTGCTCTTATATTAGTCTAAAAATAAAATTTGTTGAATTAAAAAAAAAAAAAAAAAAAATAATAATAAAAAAAAATAAAATAAAATAAAAAAAATTATGAAATAAAAAAATTCCAAGAAATATGTAATCCAGTAGGTGAAAAGAAAAGCACTTCTCATTTTTTATATACATATAAGTATTTTGTATAAAAGGTGTATTAATTTTTTGGTACAATTTGTAATATTGACTTCAGGGAACTAATAAATTATGTATATACATAATCATAAGTTAAAAATTATAAGTTATATGTAAACAAATCTTCTTATAAGTTAAGAAACCCTTTACCAACCCTAGAAATATCCAACAAATAATTAGTAAATTCTTCAACTTTGTCCATTGTCTGTTCTCTGTCACTTCTCTAATCGTAGTTATGTTTCTTCCCCATCCCGTTGTCCGAGATGAACAATTGAAAGCTGAAATCGAGGATTTCTCCCACCGTAAGTATTGCCTTATCAGGTTAAGATTCGTTTAGTTGAGTCTGTTTAAATTAGTTCGAATCCAAGACTCTAATCTAAAGCTCATAGTCTGATACTCAGTTAAAATCATGACATTTTAAAAATCATTAAGTGCTGATAAAATAACCTGGCGAAATAAATAATGAATAAAAAACTTATGAAAATGTTTAATTTATATATAATAATCTATTCAATAATTTGATATCAAGTTAGTAGTTTAGAAGTTATGAGGGAATAGATGAACATACCCTTCGCCTTAGTCGGCTAATAAGTGTGTACTTATTATTTTGATTATCATAAAGAGAGGAATCAATATTCTAGGGCATCATCTGTATAGTTTTGTAAAGATTTGTTGGTATTAAACCTAAGCAATAATCTTTAAATTCCATAGATTGGTGATGTTATAAAAGGAGGAGGAGAAGAGAACGCTTGGAGCTTTCTAAGAAGAATAGTCAGTGAAATAAATGCTCGACCTTGTCTTCGATTATTTAGCCAAAATAGGAAAGTCAGAAAATCAAGTTAATAAAGTCAGAAAGTATTTGTAAGTAGAGTCAGTAAGGCAGGGTTGAGCTAAGAGTGTTTGCTCTATGAGACCAAAGTCCTATCACAACCAATACTTTAAGTTCAGTAGATTTTGTGAGGTCTCAGTCAATCGCCAAGTGATCAATTGGACACATCCAATCACTTCAAAGTTCTGTTTTGAAGTATTGAATTGAGTTAATTATATGGTGAATAAAACTTTTGTTGAAATCGGACTAGTATATCACATGGATTGTAATGTGATAAGGTGAACCAAAGATTGTATAATAAAGTGATGTAGTCCATTTCACCATGTCCTGGCTTCCTTGTCTTTATACAAACTACATATTACTTAGACATTGGTCATAAACTGTTGTATAGAGTCTTTGTTTTTTTGACATTTTATATTTGAAAAATAGAATCGATTAAAAATTCAATTTTGGATCATAGATCATCATCACAAATTTTATCAAAAGTTGAAGAACTGTTACATTTTTAAACAATTTTCGTATTGTTCCATAGTGAAGCAAGGAACTGAACTTTACATAAAGACTAGAAACAATCTATTTTTGTGTCTCATCTGTCTCAAAATTGTAATATCGGATCAGTTTAACTTTTAAAGAAACTCCCTAGAAATAGATAAGGCAACATTTTATTTAATGATTCTCACAGGGAAAGGTACAAAATGTTCGTTAAAACTGAATTTGCCATTTATATATTTTTTCTTATTGTTGTTTATACCCAAAATAACATCTACATCTACATCTACTACTATAAATAAATCTCATGATTTGCATAAAAATTACAAAATTTTTGTGGTTTGTTTATAGACGTTAAGAGATTTAAATGTCATAATGATGATGATACCCGTCTTATAAAATGACAATGTTGATCATGATGACTGGGCTTGGTTGATTTGACCAAAGCGCCGCCTTATATCTTATGGTTGTCAAATGTGGGACTTTCCGTATGCAAATTGATGCGAGCAAATCTTGTCATTATGGTTTAGTTAGTGACTAATCAAATTAACAATCATTGTTGATTTAATTTTCAAATAAGCGTAACGAAATCCATATTTGTTTGATATTTGGACGACAACAAAAAATTATATTTTATTTTTAGCAGCACGTGCTCTTTGGCTCAAATCAAGAAGATTCCATTCCATCTTAACGAGAAACTAGAAAACATCGCCGCCGCCATCGCCATCGCCGGATGGTGATTTCTATGCAAATTCTAAGACTTATAAGTTGCTAAGCAAAAAAATATCTAAAAGATTCTTTGTTTTGAAGTCTTTTACCGACTTCATTTGAAGACAATAGAAAAATGGAAGTACATACACACTTAGAAATCATTAAAACAAAATAATATAACCAGTAGAATGAAAGTTTATTTATCTAATTTATAAATGCCGAAATTTGGAATTTAATCATGTTCAGATATATGTGCGATTTGATTACTCCTTAATTGTAAAATCCCGATAGAAAAAAGCAGGTATAATCTTTGTCTCACTGAATACCACCTTATCAATTTGGGATTCGGGACTGCCAGTTGTTTGGAGCCATTCTTGCATTTTCTTAAGATCGTTTTCGTTGCCCTCTAATTCGCCCCTGACAGTGCCATCATCAGTATTCTCGACCCAACCTCGTAGGCCAAGACGTTCCGAATGACTTTTCGTAAATTTACGAAAATTGACGCCTTGAACTTTGCCAAACACCTCGAATTTATATGTTGATAGTTTCCTTATATTTGAATGATGTACGAGTTTTCTAAACATGATTCTTTCCTTTTTTTGTTTTTCTTTGGTAGATTGGGTCGACGAAATCTGGTTTTATTTTATAGAATTAATAATTTTGATGTTTTGGAATTTTTGAATTTTGTGTTGTTTTTTTTTTTTTTTTGAATTTTTTGTTTAGAGTTGACTTCTTATGACAAAACCAGGACCGGAAAATTTTTCAATTTCTCTTAAATCAGAAAATTTTGCTTTGTCAATTCGAGACAAAGGGCTGCCCTTATATTCTAGCCATAATTTCATTTGAGCCAACGCATCTTTTTTGCCTTCCATGTATCCTAGAATAGTGTTAAACGAGGACTCTATAACAAAGCCATGTACACCAAGTTCTCCGGCGCGACTCTGAACATATTGACAAAAACATGTACCGGTTACCTTGCCAAAAACTTCAAATTTGCATATGTATAATTTTTTCGATTCTTCTAAAATTTGTTCGGCTGTTTGTTGAGGCTCTGTGCAAGCCATCTTCTTAGCAAGTTGATTGAGCCGGCGAAGAGAAAGAAAATTTCGTTTTCTACTAGTTGTTTTTGTTTGTTTGTTTTAAAGATAACTGAAATTTTTTTCTCTTCATTTGATTTTTATGTCTTTATAAGGTAAATTCTTTAAAAAATTTCAGTAGCTCATGTGAAAAATGATTGCCTGACAAAAGACTTTACATACTAAGTAGTATGAAAGTTAAGCGCCCGCGCATTTTTACCATTTAGCGCCTTAACGCCACTTCAGCAATAGTATTGTATTTGATGGTATACAAAAAAGGCAGATTTTTTTTTTTATGGATTTATAACCTTGCCTTATACAATATAATTTTATTAAATTAAAACGTTTAAATGAACTGTAAAAGTGCACTTAAAGAAATCACTTTAAATCAATTATAAGGAAAAGCTAAAATGGTAAAATTCTTTCAAATAAAATTAAATTTAAAGACTACCAAATCTGTAAGTCATCGTCGTCTCCCTCTTAACCTCTTAACAATGCCTTTCTATTTGTTTGATTTGCCAAATACTTTTGTATTTGTTTTGCTATTTTTGGTAAATCCCAAATAAATTTGCAAAACAACTGGACCAGTTTGAAATCTTCCAAAAACACAACACAACACAACACAACACAACAAAATAAAAATAACAAAATAAAACTCAAAGTTCGCTAGAAGTCCCCTTTCACCGATGAGTGAGTGAATTTTTTTTTGTTGTGTCTTTTCTTTTCTTAAGATTTGGCGTCTACTTTCACGACGACATAGCTGCGATTGAATTTTAAATTAATTATGTGACGTGAATCGAGTCTCATAAAAATTAAAAAAAAAAAAAAAAAAAAAAAAAACATTCAATTATAATAATCAAATGGTTTGCAAAAACTAAAAAATTCCAAAGACTTTGGTTTTGATCAAAACAAAAAAATCACAATAAACGAATAATAGACAAATAGACTTAAAGACCATAAAAAAAGAAAGACTCAATAGGTAAAGTAGTAGATAACTCAAAAATTAAGGTATTTAGTGTTGTGCTCTCTATTGCGCATTTCTTTTACGCAGTTACTATTGTTTAATGCATTTTGGATATCAATGTGGACAATGAACCAATAAACAAAAACAATTAACTCATCGATTCATTGTGTTTTGTTGATCTACTGTGTTCAAGCCTGTTTATTTGTAGGAATTCCCAGTCATTGTTTTAATTTTTTTTTTTTTTTCATTTTGCATGTCGCTTGATTTTGTTATACACTTCACATTAGAGTAAATGTATTTCCGTTTTAGTATGATGTTTTACCATAAAGAATCATCTAATGGTAACCCAATAAGGCCTATTTATTTGCATGTTCAGCATCCCCTTGTTGGATTGCCACCTTGTTGTGGTAAAGGTGTTCAGTAAATGAGACATCCTTTATCAGTCAGTCAGTCTTATCCTATTCTATCATTTCCGATTCTATCATATACCTCATATTCAACTGTCCTTGGCCACCTTTAATGTGCTTACTGCAGGCTCGATTGAAGTTATAGTTTCGGCCGATGATCTCACATTGTGAGAACTATCGACTTTCTTATCTAACTTATCTGCTTCGGATTCATTTTTTAAACTTTTATTTTATATAAAAAATAAAAAAAATCTATGTGGCCTTAAGAATCTATATACCCGGAAACTACTCCCTAGATAAATTATATTCTTCCTAATCGAGTCACTGTAATCTACAGCCACTGTCTCATCTTATGTTGTTTCACATTTAATTTCTAATAAAATATCTAAATTGTTTATTCAATCAAGCCATAATGAGTCTATTGAGAAAGGGTTAAAGAGGCTTTGCGGCCCATGGTGATGTCTGGTTTGGACTGCTCTTAGCTTAGGCGAAAAAAAAAGACTAATCAATTCTTCAGTCACCATAATTTTCACAATATTGACATTATGGGGTCGTCGCATTATATCTATGCATATTATAAAACAAATTCCTTCAACAAGTCTGTTTGTCTGTCTGTTCGCGATAAACTCAAAAACTACGAAACGAATTTTTATACGGTTTTCGCCAATAAACGGAGGGATTCATGGGGATGGGTTAGGAAAATTCGAAAAATCCCACAGACATAGCCGAAAATGTGAAAATAAATCGAAAAAATAAAAATCAGCCAAGTGTGAGTCGGATTCGCACACGGAGGGTTCTTTACCATCGTACAAGATTTTTTGCTTAAAATATTAAATTAAACACTCTACTTATTACGGTTCATGAGATAGAGCAGGAGACGGACGGACGGACGGAATAAGCTTAGTAATAGGGTCCCGTTAGCTCCTTATGGGTACGGAACCCTAAAAAGAGGGGTGTGCAAGTGAGATACCTACATACATATAAAGCTAAGAGACATACGAGTAATTTAAAATCAATTAAATAGTCTTCGTCAAGCATGTTATCACATCAGGTTAACTAATCACTAATTTTGTGTGACAGAGGAGAGGCAGGACAATGTCTGCCCGGGTATCTAGTTATACCATAAATATCATCATTTATTTACAGCAGTGAAGTGTATGTAAGCATCGATGAGACCAAAAATCACTTATTTTTGTATTTGTTTAAATTTTTTGACCGCTTTTTGTTTTCATATTTGTTGTTTGTTTGTTTCAATAACTTAATATGATGCGAGGTTTGTTTTTTTTTGGATTGTGAACTAATTTTTAAAGTTTGTTTTTGATATTTTTGCGGTTTTTCTGCGTTTTATGCATAAATTTTATTAAACAAGTTGAAGGTTGTTAGGAATCTTAACAGAGTTCAATTGATTCTTTAAGTTTTTCTTCTCAATCATATTTAGTAAGTGGTAGAAGACATTGGAATTATGAACAAATATTAAAAACAGCAACAACAATTGGTTGGGTCAAAAATATAGTGTGGTTACTTATTTTTTTAATTATTGTATTATTTATTAGGAATATTAAATCGCTATATGCTATAAAAAATCCTTGGAGAACTGATTACTCAAAAGATTATCATCAAATAATTTTGTAAATGTAATTTAGATACCTGGACTTAGTGGGTATCTTGGGAACGAAGAGGCAGAAAGGAGTTAATGTTAATGTTCTAAATAGATCAGAACCATCTCGCACCAATATTGGGTAGATACGAAAAATATTTGAACAGCAAAAGCCTTCATGATCTTTCAAAAAAACCAGAATTACTGGGACTAAAAAGGAAAGGTATTTATATATTCTCAGACTTCTTAACAGGACATTGCAGAGTGATGAAACATCTACATACGTGTAATATGCGGAACATTTGAGAAGACTATGTAATAAAGAAGTTATGCCACAGATTCCGCTATTGGGTGGATAGAAACAGAATGGCAGGTTTGCTTCCGAAAAAAGTATTGTTATTCATGATGAATTTCGGACGAACTGTAATTATGGGAGTTGTGACAATAGGCGCATTCGTGGCCGCAGTGACAAAGTGTATAAGTTCTTCCCCTTCCCCTACTATAATCTTATCTAATCTTCTTCGATTCTTGTAACATTTTTATCTTGCCTCTACATTCTGATGTTTTCTATATTGTATTGACCTGAATAAATTTTTCAAAACTACTGTCTGTGGTCCTAATAGAGCTGGCGAAATGTATTGAATTGAATGAGTTTTGACCTGAATATGAAAAATAGAGGAAGTAAAATCCGCTTCACATCACTCGAAACTAGGTTTTCATCATATGCAACAATCGAGTTTTTATTTTATTTAAGACTGTGTCAATGAATGTATAAAATTTGAAATGACACAAATTCATTAATAGTAGTTCAAGGAAGACCAGAAAAAGTGATCTATAGACTATTAGATTGAGTTCTTTTAATAGAATAAATCATATAAAAAACATCATATTTTATATTTTTGCTATTAATTATGTGATGAACATGCAAAAAATAATTAAAAAATAAAATAATGATAAATATTTGTGGGTGTCATGTTTCTTGGATACCAAGACATCAAGTGTCAAAATGATTTGTCATAATTGATTTTAAAATGAGAAAAAATTATGAAAGTCATTAAAAGACTGTAAACAATTGTTGGAAACTTGAAACCAAATAATCAAATTATTATTATAAGTAGTAGTAGTACATATGTTATTTTGTGTTGGTGTCGTCTGAAGTCTGCTCTTTGTATTTTAACATTGTGATGCTCTTGACAATTTGCGAAATCAGCACCTGCGTTCGTTTCAATTTATAGACAAAAGAATAATAATTTATTGATAAAAAATAGAATGAAAAATATGAAATTTGTAAGTTAATTTTTAAAATTAATTTCAATATATCACTGCTCAAAATTATACGTAAATCAAAAATCGAATACAATACTTACTCCCCAAGTAAAAGTTAAAAGGAAAAACCCAAAATAAAAAAAAAAAAAAAAAAAACAAAACTAATCACATTTTGTTGAACTGGAATTATTAATACACGTAGTATGTATATTGAAAAGAAAAGATAACACATTTTTGCATATCTAGTATCTTGAATATATTATTATTACTTTTTAGTTGTTGAGACTTGTAAAAACCCAAAGAAATGGAACCACAGAAAATCCAATAACTTGGCGCCAAAGAAATTGTCAATAATCCATCAAAAACTGTGGTTTCTACTATATATAATAGTATGTATGTACATATGAATATACATATGTATGTGCGAATATATAATTCAAGTGCTAATCAAATTTGAATATGTCTATTTGATATTGGGAAACTTACATACTCGTACCTATGTGATGGGTTGATAAACCAAACAGGTCTTAGATTCCATTTTTTTTTTTTTTTGCTTAGATACTACTATACAATCAATATAAAGTAGAAGAAGACTTATTCAAAATTGATTTTATTTTTTTGATCATTTACTTTCTGATTTTCAAAGATCATTGGTAATTTATGTAGGAATTTCTTTGACTGAGATATTGGTTGGACGGCGTCATAATGTCGCCACAATAAATTCAACAAAATTCAAAAAAATTCAAAAAAATTCAACAAAATTTGACAATTTTATATTGTTAACTCATAAATCGAAGTATTTAAAATAGTTTAACATAAAGTTGATTTCACATCTACAATACAACAGAAATATGTGTACGAGTATTTGCTTAGTCGCATGGCTAAAAAATAATAGTTAATAGTTTATTGCGTTTTTATTAAAATTAAACCAGTTTAAATATGATCTAGAAGTTTATTTTTTATTGATGTGTGAAATGAACTAATGCGATTCTATGAACTGATTAATTTGATAATTTTACAAATCTCGCACATAACAATGAAATATAATAGTATAATAGTATTTCTAACTGATTGTATTCTGCCTAAGAACCTGTTGGCAAAAAACTTGTACTCAAAATTCGACAGTTAAATACTATTTTGCTATTCAGAATTAACATTACATTACCAAATAATAAATGTATTCCGCAGATGTCCAATTATCACTAAGTATATCAAAAGAATAAAGATTTATGAGAATCCATTGTGGAGAATTTGGAAATGAAATGAAGGCATATTTTAGATAAGATATACATAAAAATTTAAATAGTCTTTTGTAATACAAACTAGAATTCGATTTATCGATTATTTATTTATTTTTTTTATCAAAGATTGAATCAAAGATCTTAGGTTGGTGAGTGGTTAATTAATTTTACAAAAAGGTGGTTGTGGTGATATCAAATATAATGTGTGCGTCAGTAGATGTGATGGGTTGACAATGGTACATGGTGCGTTGATGAAGACTATGTGATGTGTTGGCGATGCGGCGAGTGCAACGCGTATGTGGTGCGTTGAAGGAATCGATGTGATGTATTGGTGGTGAGGCGATCATATTGAAGAAAGTGACAGCATAGTGTTTCCCATGGCGACTTGCAGTTCAACGAAAAGATCCAGCGGCGACAGGCGACGATAGCAAAAATACAGAAGGACAAACGAATCAAATCACACTTTCATATACCGAAACACAGAAGAAAATCTGTCTGCAACTAGATATTATTTGTCATTATTTTCCACCAAAACTTGAATTTTCTCCAAAAGCTCTTCCTCTTCTCATTCTTTGTTTACATTATTCTTCTTATCGATCATCTGGACACCAGAGCTATCTGCACTTATTAAAGTGGTGGCAAGGTGTCCTGATGGTCATCCATAATTATTGATTTTGTAACAATATATAAAATACGAGTGTGAGCATGCTTCATAATTCTACTCCTTCTAAACGGCTGGACGCTTTTTTCTTGTACTTATAGGGTCTTAGCTACAGTTGGGCCCGGTAGGTGGCGCTCTTGTCGAGATCCAGGAATTTATTTAAATTTTTTTTTTTTAATCTATCGCAAAATATTGTATACTAAACCGATTTTGAATGAATGCTAATGAAGTGTTCTATACACCCCCTTTTTACCGGAAAAGTAGGAAATGGTAGATCAAATTTTGCATATAAAGTTTAGAGATATTTTTAAAATCTATCAAGTCAACTTTGTCAAATATCTAATCAGGTCACCCAATCAGTATCCACTAATTTTTTGTGAAGGAGGGAGGCAAAACAACGTCTGCCCCGGGCATCTATTAATTTATAAAATTAGTATTAACTTAAGGGGAGTGCGGGTTACTATGTTCTTCGGTCTCCGATTCATCGATTCATTTGTACGGATTTGATTTCCGCTCAAGTCGGGTCCTGCACTTTTTTATTTTCCTCCAATCCAGAATAACTCTCCTCTTGAGCTTGAAGGCCTTTGTCGCTATTGCTTATATTAATAACTGAATTATAATTTGTAATTATAATCTTAGTTCTATATACATACAAAATTTTAGAATCCATGGTTTGTGGAGTGCCCCCTCCTGCCGTAAATTCGGCCGGTATAGATATTATACATAGCTTGAAATCCAATTGTTCCTAAAAACTTATCTCTTAAATTTACACATGATCATGAGCATAATTATCACTTTTATTTCTCAAGAGAAGACTAAAATAAAATTGTGATTTCTAATATAATAAATATTATATTCTTCTTATATAGTAATTTCATGATTGAATGATTTTCACTCAAAAAGCTCTTCTTGTGTCTATTTTTTGTTTTTTTCTTTTCTTAAAAATCATACGCGTGAATGCTATAAAATGTTGACCTTTTGAATTTCGGGTTATCAAGGACTTAAAGCTGTAAAACATAAGTCATAAGTTTATTACAGATTATTTTGTCATAATCATAGAGTTTATACCCATAAAACTTAAGTCAAGTCAAATTCATCAAATATTTAAATCACATTGAAAGCTTACAAGCAAAACGAAATGGGTCAATCGGATTTAATCAATGTCAATAAATATGGTAAAAATATTTCTTATAAGAAATGATCTAAGCCACATGCTATGATAATAGAAATTCCTTCCAAAATCATAATCCCAACCCACAGAGACATAGACATAGAGGAGGAGTGTGACAGAGAAAAAGAATAAGTGTGTTTTTAAAAGAAAGAAAAGAAAAAAAAAAAAAAAAAATATTAATTTGTTTGTTTACTGATTGTTTTTGTTTTGGTTTTTTGCGTTATTGTCGCCGACTTAATGATCGATTATTGATTAATTAATTGAATAAATTGTTGTTGTTGTTGTTGTTGCTGTTTTATTTAAAAACAAAACAATATGTTGAACAGAAACAATACCCACAAAGCACAAACAAAAGGAACAAAACATAAAATTAAAACAAATTAGTGAATAAATAAACAAAAAGTTGCTACTGTGATTGAGATAACATTTCACATTGATTGTTATTGTTTGTTTGTTTGTTTGTTTTTTTTTTCATAATATTTCACAGATTGTTTTGTTTTCATATAAAATATTTGTCTGTTTCTATAATGTAATAATGAATATGCATGAGTTGGATAGATTGAAAGAAAGACTCGTCTTAGTATTATAAATCTCCACCCGCCCCCTTTTGAATTTTATAAATATTTATTTAATTGGGTTTTTTATTTCTTCTCATCAACAAATTATATATACATAAATACATATATTTATACATAATATTGTACAAGATAAACATTTATTATTTGTGCCCTCACGTACGCCATAAAACTGTCAAGAAACAGCAATAAAAATTCAATTACAAATTGTTTTTTTATTAAATTAAAGATATTCGATTTTAATTTTTTTACTAAAAATTAACCAAAGAATTTTATAGTCAAAAAAATGGTATAAATGTTTAGTTTTTCCAAAAAATGTGTACCCTTCATAAAATACTAAGTTTATTTATTAAATTTTAAATTTTTCATTTATTTAGCAAACGATGATCATAATGATGATGATGATAATGATGAATGAACGGTTAATGAACTTTTGTTTTAAGTGGAGGCGTTTAAAACTGTTTCACCCTTGTGACCTTTTAATTAGGCAATTGACAACCGAACGACAGTCATAGATAATCTTATCTTATCTTATAGTACGAGTATTCGTCGTAAAAGTATATAAAAATCAATTGCTTTGTGTTAGTGTTAGTCTTGCTAAAACTCTTGAATGGCTCGACAGATCTGAATAATTTTTTTTTTTGTTTTGTTCGCCCCAATATTTGGAACTAAATTCGGAAAAACCCAAAAGGAAAAGCCGATGATGAGATGCGTATTTTAAAATTAATCAAGTCGTCTCTTTAAAAATTTTATTTATACAATAGTTCATCGACACAAATAATATCCACTATTTTTATTTTAGATGAACAGGCAAGACAATCTTTTTTTTGGATTTTTTTTTTTATTTTGGCTAATTTTGATTTATAAATGAGGTCCTCTATGTGATATAGTTAGCCCAATTTGTACCTTAAAAAGAGAGACAGCGACATAAATCTAATACTAACCAGTTGTTTATAAACTAAATCACACAATTTTTATGTATTAATTACTACTTAAACCCGCATCATTGTTGTATCCTTTATTAGTTTTAAAGTTCATTCCTGTCACGCTTAGAGGGCTCTGTATGTGTAAGGACCTTGGTAGCCTAGGTTATCTAAAGGTTGGTTGCCACTGGACTAGTTTGTAAGCAGAGAGCAGCAGAGTTGTTTGTTTGTTTTTCAAAATGATAAGGCAATAAATAGGATATTTGATTTTACTGCATTTAAACATATCACTATTACTTTTAAATAAATTTTTAAACAGTGGTAAAGGGTCTTCTATGCCGAACACTGACACTTGTTTAAAATAGGCATCACAAAAGGCTTCTAAGTGAATCGACCTTTGATGTGCAAAATGTCTATTCTAACCTATCTTATACTAATCAGTCATATTCTATTCTATCCCATACTATACTATACTATATCATCCTATAGTATGGTACGAGTATGCTATTTTATAATATCATATAGTATCCTACAATATCCTATAGTATCCTACAATATCCTATATTATCCTTCACTATCCTATACTAAGATTAGTTAAACACAGTCATCACAATGGGCTTCTGAGTGAACTCGTCTCTTGGAGTGCAGCATGTCTGTCCTATCCTATTTTATCCTATACTATATTATATTAACTTTTACTATCCTTTAATATATTATACTATCCTACAATATCCTATACTATCCGACTATCGAACGAGTGTCTCAATTTAACTAAACAAAATCAATAACAATAACATGTCATCAAAAGCGATCCGCATCGAATCGTATTAAGCCAAACTGAATTGAATTGAACAAGTAAGTAACATATTGTGTATCGAAGAACCACCGTAGTAAGTTTTACATCCTTCACTATCCTATACTATCCTCTGCTATCCTATACTATTCTATACTATCCTCTTCCATCCTATAATATCCAATTCTACCATATTCTGTTCTATAATTTAAAATACTTAAAAAACACTCATGTTTCATTTGATTATTGGTAGCTATGAATACAGAGATAGAATCTTTACATCTTTTGAAATGAAAAATGTATAGAAAAAAAGTCTTTATCTAATTTAAATAATATTTTTTTAGGGTATATAGTATAATAATGGTCACAAACACTATTAGTAGACCAACGATTCATATTTTTAATACAATATTCTAAAGTACACGAAGGTTGATTTTCCTTGGACACACAAACGGATTTTTATTTATTCATTATCCATTTATTTATCATTCAAATGATTCAAAGAATCTAATTCGGTTGTGGTTTTTAATTTTTCGTTAAAGGGTATTAAAATATCAATGCAACAAAACCATTTACGTTTATGTCAATTTTTGACATTTTTTTTTGCAGACATACGAAGGTATACATATAATTAATAAATTCTCGCGTGCGCCATTAAATAATTTTTTCTTTTCATTTTTAAACAAATTGACGTCACATCTCTTAAATAATTCGATTTTTTGCATTATTTTGTTTATGCTTTTGTGGTCCTGTTGATTTGTTGTTGTGTTTAATCGAAAAGTACAACTTGGGTAGATAAAAAATAAAAAAAATAAAACAAGTCGAGGGCTAATCAATAAGTAATTGTGTTTGAACATTAATGGAAATGCTAAAAGAAGTTAATGAAAATTATCAAATCAATTAATTGAAGACACAATGGTTTAAGTGATGATGTTCGCAACCAAACACTTTAACACGCTTATATCACTTAGATTATACTGGGCGGAAGGTGTGCCAGTGAAAAAGGATGAGAATCGATTCAATATGTTTTAATGGCTTCAAGCTTGACCGGATTGTGGGTTTTGGGTTCTATTCAGAAAAACTTAATGTTGAGGAGTTGATAAAAAATATAAAAAAAGTCGAGGTCCAATCAATAAGTAATTGTATTTGAAGATTGATGAAATTGCTAAGAAATAGTTGAAGCCAAAATGGGCTAAGTGATGACACATTTATATTAGCGACCTAGGTAATAATTGCTCCAAGCTTGAGTGAAAGTTGGATTTTGGGATGAACTCGGAAAAACCCTTTGTTAAATTGACTTTGTGAATGTCTTTGCTAATGCAGTATTTATTAAGCAGAGATCGTGGTCATCAATAAAGAATCGAAATGGCTTTAGAGAAACATCATCTCTTCGAGAAATATTGTTATCTTCTCTGATAACCAGGCTGCAACTAAATCATGTTTTGAGAGACAAGTCATCTGGGTATCAGGGCATTGTATCTTCAATGGCCTTAGTGAGCTGATCTTGGTAAGGGCTACCACTCTAACCATACCTCACCTAACAATGGGTTAAGTGTATAAATGGAAAAATATATTATGTTCAATTAAAAAAAAAAAAAAATGGAAAACCTTGTATCTTTATTCCTATCATGAGTGCTTATTTTTGATCATCCCTCGTATATGCATACCATAATCACTCATATACGAGTATACACTTTTTGGAGTTATGTATTTACTTCATGATGATGATCTTATTATGCTGTTGACTTTTTTTCTAGTATTCAGTAGTATTGCAAACAAGTTTAACAAGTCACATCTTCTTATTTTTTTCTTTCTGATCCTTCTTCACAATGTTTCAATCCCAAAAATGTAATAAAAATATAAAAACTACAATCAATAAGTATTCAATATTGAAACACTCTCAGATGTACGAGTACAAGTATCAAAAAAAAAAAAAAAAAATACAAAAAATAATAAAAATAAAATACAAGTGTAAATTTTAAGCTTGTTTTTAGGAATGCGTCGAATTTATACTGGGGGCTGCGGTGAGAATTACTTTTCAGTTTCAGTTGGTTTTTTATTTTTTTTTTTTATATTCTGTTTTGTTTTATTTTATTTTATTTTATTTTATTTTATTTTGTTGACTGGCGTCAGTTTGGCGTCTCTTGGAGTGCGAAAAGCTCTGATTATTGAAAAATATCATTTATCGGATATGAAATTATGACGCATTTCAAGTTCATGAAAATACAATAGTAGTAATCATCAATTGATGTGTAGGTATAAACTTGTAATTGTAATTTTCCAAAGTCACCACCTCTTTTAGTATTTTTAAAACTTCCATTATTATTATTAACTTATAATTGTGGTTTGAGTTGTAGAATGGAATTTGTTGGGGTTATAAATGAAATGCAAAGTTTAAATGTTAAGGAATTTGAACTCACAAATTTCGTGTCAAGTTAAGTGATATTTAAATATTTTCCACATTATTGATAGAAAAATCTCTTCTTTCATAAATTTTGTTGCTTGTAGAAATTATATTGAAGAAGGTAGTCATGATTTTTATCAAAGCTTCTCCATGGGTTGTGGCACGTACATTTTTTTTTTAACTTTTCTTATAATGTTATGCATTATATACATGTTCCCGAAACCACCACTAAGAGCCAATAACCCATTAAACTCTCCTTTGTTGGAGGTCATTTGGATGGAGTCTTTTTAACCTTCGCCGCTTTAGACCAGTTTAGACGCCAATGGATTAGGGTGCGTTTGGAGCTTTGTTAGGAGCCGCCTGCTACCTTTAAAGCTTCATTTTCTCTAAAACCGTTAGTACGTGAAGATCTTTGTGTAGCATGGTTCTTCTGACAGGTCACGGGGCATCCATGATTTGTCTGAGTTTTTTGCTCTTGCATACTTGGAGTCCGGGGATGTTGGAGATAAGCGTGAATGTAGGCATGTATTTATTTATTATATTAAGTAAATGAGTACTAGCTACTTAGGCCTACGATGTATTTATAAACCATTATTCTTCATAGAGAATTCCAATATAAGTAAGTCGTCAAAATAAAAGTTCATCTAAAAATCCTTAGAAATTTTTCCCCATAAATATAATATAATATTTTATAGTGGCATTATTATTCTGAAAAAGAGCTAGCAAGCATTTTAAGCAATAAAACTCTCCTTTAATTATACACTTACGACAACTCTATCTAAGAAGACTTGCATTGACTGTAGGCATCAAGTAAAAGAAGGTCATAGTCCTCTGATTTTATACCAGGTCGGGGGTGAGTGGATTAGGATTTCTTAATAGGCATTCAAAACACATTGAATCATGAATATTGAAAATTATTTTACCAATATTGCGGAGTATTTTGTCCATGTGTAGTATAAATAATATGAATCTGCATTTCTAAGTTCTCTTAGCGTCTTTGTATAGATAAGTTGCCGAATCGTAAGATTAGAATGGTGACTTGTTCTTTACATCCTTGGATGACAGTTTTTTTTTTCTTAAAAGGAGTTTAACCCTTAACCACTGATGTACGAATGTGGTACGTCGCCTAAATCATTTTCCGTTCATAATTAAATTTTGCAAAGGAGTAGGTGTGGGGTAGCTTCCAAGCTGTCAGTTAAGCGGTGCAGGCAGAAGAGAGCAGACTAGACGTCTAGGTAAATATGACTTACTGATGTATGTTATTAGTAATGTCAGTGTAAGTGTGACTTTTATTGTAGTTCTTTCTACTATGTATGGCTTCACAAAAGAACTTACATTACTATACAATCTTATATTCCCAAAAAATTCAGATGGTCTCATCGATTGTTTATGAACAGACGACCACAGATCCTAATAATGAACTTCCAGAAATAATATCAACTCTTGAAAAGGAGGGATGGAAGTGTGCAACATACCCTTGTGCCAGGAGATTTAAGTAGATGTTGGCCATTGGTCATAATCTACAAAATTTTGGATATTGCTTTTATAATGTCAAAATATCCTTACTCACACCGTCTAGTATTCATGAAGAATCTTCAATTTCTTCATTGCCCCGGGTCCCGACCCCCTGATTCGACATGACCTTGGGCTCACACAATCTGATTGCCCCTTTGCCAAAGCAAAGCGGGTTATATGTCAATTCTTCTTTTAATACTGAAAGATGATTAATTGTTATAGGTATATATAATATTGAAAATGTGTTAAAATCATGACATAGTTCATGTCATAATATCATATATATATATATATAGTATGTAAGTAACATAGGCTTGTTATTGCCTTGAAGTGGGTTTCATTGTTCCATTGATTTTCTAATTTAGGAGAGTCTTCTACGCCTTCTTTAAGTCAGTAATAAATTTTCATAATTAAATACAATACACAATAGATCACGCGTACTACCTTTGAACTTTGTACCCAAATGTTCCAATTTGACAACAAAAACATGTTCAGGTTTCCGCTTTGTTTTGCTTTTTTCCATTTTGCAAATGAAAAAACCCGAAAACTTTGAAATACATTTATAATGTGACCATAAAACTTGTGTGAAAATAAAAATAAAATAAAATAAAATAATATTCACTTAACAACTTTTTGCTGATTCATTTTTTATCTTTCGTAATTAATTAAATATATAAAAAAATGCAATAAAAATGCATTTTAATTGAAAAGAAATGAGCAATAAAAAACAATACAAAATATTATTAAAAAAATGTTGAAAAATTAAAATGTTTTAATAAGAAAGACGCCCTCGCAACCAGACGAAAATCCTCCACAGTAATGAAAAGAATTTCACCAAGAAAGGCAAAGCAAAATGAGGGAACATTTCCAGTATATTCACGTATGTACATAGATAGTGTATAGTGTATGCAAAGACAACAATAGCAACAAAAATAACAATAACAATCAGACCAAAAATAGTTGCAAACCGATTAAAAATCAACGATAAACAATATACAGAAAAATAAAGAAGAAATAGTCGCGACATCAAGAAAAAAGTTCGGCAGAGAAAAAACAAAAACTTCAAGATTTATAGGACAAGACCCAAGGAATAACCCACGCAAAATAATAGAAGCAAAGAAAAGATGACAACAAAAAACAACAATTTTTTTGTTTTTTTTTTTTTTTGCTTGTTGTCAGTTTCATGTTTTTTGTTGTCGTGATTGGAGCTCGCTCTCATTGTTGTCGTCGCCACCGCCATCGTCGGCATCATCGTCGTCGTGTGTATTAAAAATCGCGATATTGTGGCGCACGACGAATGAGTGACGCGCTTTTGTTTAAAAACAAGCAAAGCTTCCTCACAAAGCTTCAGTTTAAAATCAACACTCAACAAGTGAAGTTTAAACAACACAACTTAACAGAATCTTAGAAGAGAAAAAGCAAATTCAAATACAAATTCTTATAAAGACAAAAGTCAGCAAGTGTTTCGTATTTTGCAAAGAAAAACTAAACTAAATCAAATCAAATTAAACAAACATTTAATTGTCAATAAAAAGTGACTGAAAGAAAAATTTAAAAAAAGAAAATAAGAAAAAGTTTTGTATCATAAAACTTTTATTATATTTTTTAAAAACTACAAACAAAAAAAAAAAAAAAAAATAATAAATTAGTATTATTTATTTAAAAAAAAAAAAAATAATAAATTTATATAAAAATGTGCTCACAAAAAATATATTTTATTGCTGCTATTTGCGCTACACTTGCATTCATTGCCTGTATTAGCCAAACAGATGCAGCTGTTTATACACAACATGCTCTCATCCATCCTGGTAAGTAAAATGGACTGGGAAATGGAAATTATATGATTTACAATCATTTGCATAATTTTTTTTTTTTATATAAATTAATTTTTGCAAATTTTCTTTATTAGTGAAAGAAAAGTTCGTTGCTTAAGTCTTTTATATTTCAAATTATAGAAAAAAACAACAAATTATTTTTTTTTTAAATTTTATAACAAACAAGTTAAGATTGTTCATGCAATCAATGTCAGTCACGATTATTGTGAGACATTTCAATGTTTTGTTTTTTTTTTTGTAATTTTTTTGTTTAATTAAATTTCAATTGTTATAAATCATTGATTAATGCGAATTAATAAGACAGTAAAACGAAAACAAATAATAATGACAATGAAATATAATTGCAATTGAAATGAGTAATTTAGCTAAAGTAGTAATTTAACAATGAAATTAATAAGAAGACAAGGCAGGTATAACATTATTTTCGATTCATCAAAGTTTTTATATCTTTCACTTCTCAATTGATTTCTAAAGTTTCATTTGAATATCTTTTATTTCATACAATCACTCAATTTAAATGCAAAGATTTGTTGAGAAGTTTTATGAAATATTAGCGCACTCACCCGGCTTTGCACGAGATTGATTTTGCTTATGATTCACAATTCAAAAAGAGATATTTCGCAAATACTTTTTAATTTATTTTATAATATCTTTTCTAATATTTAAATGCACAATTTGAACCATCATTTCTGACTTTTCCGGTGGTCCGATTCACATCACACTTAACAAGAACACTTTCCAGACTATGCTAGAGTTTCCTTTTTTCATCAAAATTGGTAAAGCGACATTCAGACACTCAGACTTACATACAAACATACAAAGTTCCATTTTTATAGATAGTTTATTTAGCAAAACACTATACTATACTAGAAAAGTTAAAGAGCATAACAAGTGACTTGTGTCCGCCGTCATAGGCAGTTAAATATTTTTTAATCTTTATTTTTGGTTTCTCCTAATACTCGTATTAATTGAGTACTAACTCTTACCTACTACTAGAATATATAATAATTTATTAATAGTCAAGTTGACTTTAAATAACGATTAGGTGCTGTTGTATCACAGCTTTGATCTACTTGTAGGGTAACGAGATTGGGCTGTGTTTTGTTGCTTTTAGAAGCGAAATTTCTCCTTTTACTAAGTACAATTAGAACAGTTATTAAAAGCAACAAATGTTGATAGTTTCTAAACTTAGAATTGACTACACATATTATCTGCTTAGAATAATATGCCAAACGTAGCCCAAAAACTAAGGATTTCAGGATTCCAAAAAACATCTCAATTAGCAGCATTTTGCAGAGAAATTCTAACTAAAAACTAAATGGAATGGATCAATGAAGATTAAAAGCAAACCAACTGCTACGTTTCAGTTGACCAATCAAAGAACCAAAGAAAGAATGTGACCATAATAAAAACAATAATAAAGACATAGTACTACACAACACGAAAGAGTGAGCGCGTGTTTTAGAAAGACATCAATAAAAAGAACGTCACCAAACGACCTTCACAAATTAATTCAGTAGCCCGCAGAAATATTTAACAACAAGAAATAGAAGAGTAACAAAAGAAAAAAAAAAAAAAGAGTCAATAAATAATAACAACAAATTAATAAAGAATAAAATACATAATACAATATGTTGTAGTAGTTGTTTTCTTTAAGAAATCCGCATAGCAATGTAAATTAGTTAAACACTACTATAATATAAAAAAAGGCACATTTCTTATGTTAATTGGCGAAAAGAAATCAAAAATAAATTCAGAATGCCGAAAATAAAAACAAATAAACATTGATTTTTTATGTTGTTGATTTCAGATTTTGTTAAAATGAAATTAAAAAAAAAAAAAAATAGTTCATTGTACCGGATTTTTTTTTTCTCTATAGATTTTTTTTTCAATTTTAATCGTTTGTTGTCCAATTCTGGATTCTTTTCTCTTTGGTAAAAACCCAAAAAATGAAATGAAAATAGCGACGACGATTTAATTTACCGGTTTCATACGAGTATCTTATTAGTGTATTTAGTGTATTTGCTTATTTGACGTCAAAGCCCGGTAGTCAGACAAAAATACGATAGAAGCGAAACTAAAACAATTTTGCAACAACAAAAATAACAACAAAATTTGTTGACGTCAAAATGTTGTTATCTTTTGCGAAATTAGACAAAATTAATTAAACATTTTTGCATAAATAATAAAATATAAAATAAAATAAAATACAATAATTATGTAAAAATTAAATAAATTGCGATTTAGGAATTGAAAAGAGAAAATTTGCTCATTGATATTAGAAAGAAAAAAAAAATATATATATAGGAAATATATATACTTATATATATTCTATCTTCTATATATTACATAATATAAAAATAAAAGGCCACATGTATGTCATCATATAACTTGAAAACAGTTTGATAAAATTGACAATTTTTATTTTTTTTGTGTTAATGATAGTCGGATATTGTTTGAGAAAATATTTCATCATCAATAAAAAATTAAAATACATATAATTCTTTCTATTACCGTGCAAAGCCGGGCGGGTGAGCTAATATTATATATCATAAAACAGCACATGCTTTAAAAGTGTCAATCAATCAAATATCATAAAAAAAAAATAAACATTGCGTCTGCTTACTGGTGCGCCCTGGTATATCCGTAACAGATCTTTTCACAAGGACTTAAAAATTCATTTTGTCGGTGATTAAATAAATTATCACAGTAGCAGATACAACGATAGATAGGCTACTCACCCAAACCAATTTGATAAGGTCTTAGCAACCCACAGACAGCGAAAAAGACTTAAAATGCTACATCCCTGTGAGCTCAAAACACGTTCCATCTAACGCTGTCATATATATTTTCCTATCTTAATATTGTTATTTAGTCTTCTCTGAATATTATTTATGTTAATATATTTTCTGTTCTTTGAAAGACTTTGAAAGCTGATTATTGTTATTACCTATTAGAAATTAATAGAGGAAAAAAAAATTATATTTATCATCTCTTCATCTGCCATATAAATCTTTGAGTTTGCATTACTTAATTAATATGAATTGCCCTTTATGATTCCAAACTAAACTGGATAGTGAAAGATAAACTTTGACGAATTGATAATTTATTTTTCCATTCCTATTTCCCACCTTCCTTTTAATTATTACATATAAAAAAATGATTTGCATTTCATATTGACTTTTCGTAATTCTTTTTAATGATTTTTGCAATTATTTTTATATTAATTGCCTAAAAACGATCAATCAAATTTTTTGCTGAATTTCTTTTTTTTTTTTTTTGTTGGCACAAAAAGTTTTTTTTTCTTCTCACGATTATAGTAAAGATCTGGTTTTAAAGGGCTTTTGTTCATTCGTTCGTTTATTCAATACAATGCCATGGGCATTTAAGTGTATTAATTTGCATTTACTCATCGTCTTCATTGTGTTCTATAAATATAATTTTTGATTGACAGCGTAAATGTAGGCAAAAAGATTACATACTCCATGCTCACAATAAACAAAAGAAAAGAAATGAAATAAAATACCAAAAAATTTAGCAAGTCATTAAACTGTTGTAGTTTGATGGCTTCAGGGCTTGGGTTTTGTTGTACTTGTGAAGCCTAAAAGAAGAAAAAAAAAAAGTAAAAATATTCCATTCCATTTTATTTGATTTTTAAGGTTTTTTTTTTTTATCAGTTTGTGTCTTAAGTCTTTTGTTTTGTTTTACAATACATTTTCTCATTTTGCAAAAAAAAAACTCGTTCAGTTATCATCATCAGCATCAGCATTAACCTTTAGTAGATACTTGTGCACTTACTCATGCAATAAATATTATTTATAGCCATTTCCGAGTATAACAAACCGGAACACTGACTACTTATTTATTTACTATGTACACGTACTTATAATACTAAATCTTCCTTTTCATATAGTTGTACATACTTACGTATTACGTATAACAACAGATGAGATTACAAAAGATATTAACATAATGTCCACATTGTTGTTGCTAAAACATCATCATCATTATCATCATCAAGAGTATAAATAATTTATTAACTTCCGCTTTTTTTTTTGCAGCATATCCTGGCAAATGCTTTGATAGGATCTCTAGACGTGCCATGTTACCGAACAAGGAATACAAGCCGAAGGGTATTTGTGCTTCAATGACGTGCGACATTAAGGCGCGTCAGATAAATATCGAAACCTGTCCCTATGTTGAGATGCCTGGTTGCGAAGAGTTGCCCACCGATCCCAACTGGAGCTTCCCCAAGTGTTGTGCACAATTCAAGTGCATTGACTTTAAAACTGGCAAAGAATTTGTTGTGTCAGTTTAAGCTGGCAACAATACAACAACATTAATGCTAAGAACAACAACAAACAACAAATTCGTGATTTTTAAGAAAATAAAATTTTTTCGATTTTATTTTTTTTTTTTTATTTTGTATTTTTTATTTTATTTTATTTGTATGGCTGTGTTAGTTTGAATGTGTTTCTGTTTTATTATTTTTTATTTCTTTCATTTAATTTAATTTAATGTTTTTTTTTTATTTTTACATTTATTTATTTATATGTAAATAATTCAGGAGATTTTTTTATTTTTATTCATTCATAGAATTTATATTCTTTTCTTTTATTATTTCATATGTTTTTGTGTGTTTGCGTTTTTATTTTAATTTTCCAATTTTTTTTTTTTTTTTGTATAATTTTACTTTATTTTGATTTAATCAAAAGTTTCTGTATGCGATATTTGCAAATTAAATATTAATTTTAATTAGTTTTTAAGTTTGATGTTAAGATGTTGAAGACGAAGAATGAGAAAAAAAAACATATTTAAAATAATAATAATAAAAAAAAAATGATTATAAAAAATATCAATCAATAAATGTTTTATTTAAAAGTTTAGCCTACAGAACCATCAGTTTTAGTACATGAATCACTTAGAATCCTGATTCACAAGGTGGAACATCAAGGTGAACTCAGGTAAATCACAACTGTGTTTGTTCACCCTCAGTTCGTTTTGTGGTTTGCTGATGCTACAGTCCACAGTTGATAAATACTTGGGATTCCTTGAGAAACACCTAATATGGAGAAATCATATCATAACTACTATTGCTCGAACATGGAGTTCCCATGAAAATGAAATAATGAAAGGCTGAACTGGTTTCTGCGCAAAAGATACAAATTTAGCTTGGAATGTAGGTTTTAACTATACAAAAAAATTGGATACTGGATATATGGTATCCAATACAGCACGCCCCTTAAATCACAGAAAAATGCGCTTTGATTCTGCGTGAAAATATCGCCATGTTTAATGTTTATAAACATAAATTGTCAACGTAGTTTTTTAAAAAAGATTGCTTGGATTATTTGTTGCTAATCGTTGCAGTTACAATAAATCGTTACGATTTCAGATGGGGTTTAAGTGTCTAGAAAGAAAAAATTCTATTTATTAATAAATTTTTACATTACAATGTGTCGACAGAAGTAATTATCAAGTTAAATGTTATTTCATAATATTTTTTATGTATTCCACAGACACAAACTGGGTTTCAAAAATTCAATGAGCTTCTCGTACAATTAAAAAAAAAGAAACTCGAATGGGTTGCGGCCCATGCGGCAGTTGAACTCATAATCAAATGAAAATCTTGTTGGGTTATTATATAAATTTCTATAGGTTTGGGCAATATAATTCTTATTTCATAAGGAAGCATTTACAAATGTCCAACGTGCAACGATTATTTACTTAGGTCAAAGTGTCGTATAGTTTTTTTATTTATAGTCAAATAGTAAATTTTCTTATAAAAAGTATTTTAAAATAATCCAATGAAACTGAGGTATACACGTATTAGAGATATTATTAGCACGATTTATAATATAATCGATTCCGTCCAATTTTGTATGGAATTTCAAATAATTTATTCCTTATAAAAAAAAAATAAGCAAATTGTTCACTTTATTGGTTCACACAAATTTATAGATATTGAAGTTACTCGAGTGCATAATACAACATTATAAATTAAATTTGAGGAGAAGTAGAATATTTATACATATGATGATTTAGAAATATCACAGCAAAATTTATTAAATTATTAAGTTATGTTTTTTCTTTTTATTTTTAGTATTTCCTTCCTTTTTTTTAACATTTGGATTTCTTCCGAAATAAATGTTTTTGTATTTGTGGCATTTCCTGTAAATCCATTTTTACATTCAAATTGTGTATCAAATTTACGTATTTTATGACACAGCGAAGACATAAAAATAAAAACAAAAGAAATGAAATGAAGAAAAAAAAAAAAAAAAAACCTGAAAACTGTTTGAAAAACAAAACAAATTTTGATAAACAAAATATCTTTCGCAAGTATTAAACTTAACTAAAATGAGGGTAAATTGAAGAATTTCTATATATTTTATTGCAAACAACCGATGATAACTTAGCATAATCATTTCACATGAATTTGAAAATGAGCCCTCGTTGTTTTATTTTCATGTTCATTATGTGCTTTGATTTCAAAATTAGTTGTTTTGGGTGCCAATCAAATATTTTTCAGTTTTGATGAGTCAAGATTCATGTGTTTTATTAGTCATCAATTTATTTTTTGGTCATTGACGTTTATCTGTCCAAATCTGTTTAAGCTATGCTAAAAGTTTGTAATTTTTGTATGTTCAATTGTGGTGCATCAATGAAAAAGTTCCCATTGCTTTTTCCAATTCTGATTGATTTAAAAAACTAAACATTTTTTGTAGGGTGAATAGAAAAATTTCCTTTAATGAAGTAACATTGATTTTAATAATTTTTTTATTATTTAATTAATTTCTCATTTGATTTTAATTCAATTCAGTTACATAAAAACAAATAATATATGTATTTATTTATTAAAAAATCATAACAAAACTTCTTCTTTTAAGTTTAACAGAAATATTAACAGAATAGTAGAATCGATAACATTTCGAATTAAAATGTATTTTGAACTGAAATTTGATAGATTAACTAAAATGAAATTGATTGATAAATATTAAGTTATTTTTCAATTGATATTAATTTAATTTAGAGACAAAAAAATACATATAAAATAAATTGTATTTATTTATTTAAAAATCATAACAGAATTTCTTCTTTTAAGTTTGACAGAAAATTTTAACAGATTTAAATTGATAACATTTCGCATTAAAATTTATTGTATTTAATTTGACAGATTAATTAAAATGAAATTATTTTAATTAATTCCCATAAAATAAGTTTTGAAATAATATATAATAATATATATATTATATCTAAAATATAATTATAATATAATAAATTTTATTTAGTTTATTTATTCCAATAATTATTTAAAAGAGTTTGAAAATTAGATTTGTGAAAAAATGGTAGGTGTACAATTTTCTAGTGGTCAGGGTAAACTATGTATACTATATTTTTAGAACATTCTTTTAGCCAAAATACGTGTATTGAAGCGGTTAATAATAATAGGGTTCAAGCTCAATTCAATCAATTTTCGACATAAGCTACTCTGACTTGTTGACACAGATATATATTTATTTATTTAAAAATGTTAACAGACTTTCTCAAGTTCAAGTTTAAAAGATATAATAATAACAGAATAAAATCGATAACATTTCATATTAAAATGTTATGTTAAATGGAAATTTCGATTATTTTTGGGTGATTCCATACCGGAAGTTCAAGAATTACAAACCGGAAACTTTTCGCTTGCACTACACTCTCTGCATCACAGTTGGGCGTTGTTTATTTACAAAACAATTTTTCATTAATTTTGCTTTTATTTATTAATTTTATTAGATATTATAAATTTAATTAAATATGCTTAAACAAGCATTAATTGTTGCCTTGTTCATTGTAGCCGCCTTGGTTCGTGAAGGTGATTTAGTAAAGTTTTTGTTTTTTTTCAATTTCCGTGTGCTTGATCTTTAATACTTATTGTTTATTTTAACATTCAGGTGAGGCCATATGGTGCTATCGATGTACATCAGCAACACCCGGCTGCGGTGAGAAATTTAATTGGCGCGGTATTGGTTTTCTTGGTGAACAGTGCCCGGAGCATGATGATATTTGCGTAAAGGTGACCGAAAGGCGTGGCGGTATGTAAATAAGGTGAAAGACCAATTAGATTCATGTTAATCATAATAACAATTACAGCCAAAGAGACAATTACACGTGAGTGCCTAAGTGCACTAAGCTTCCGTACTGATATACCTGCCGATAAATACGAAGGCTGTCGACCTGCAGCAACAGATTTGCGACTAGCTCATTACGTCAATCATACAATAAAAGAGCATGACGTTAAACGTGATTTTTATACAGATGTTACATTCTGTTTTTGTTTCCTGGATCATCGTTGCAATAGTGCCAATGGCATAGAAACTTCCAGTAAAATGTTACTCATGGGTTTAGGTACGTTTCTCATATTTTTTGTTGGGAAAGTATTTTGTTAATACATGATAGAAATCAATGAGTAGAGTAGATCCAGATAAAAGTGCCTTTGTCAATTTTGTATTGTGTCTATTAATGATATTTAAAGCAACAATTACCACTTATTGTGGTATGAATCAATAATACAACTCGAATCTCTTAACATTCCGTCCTTAAGATTCAAACATTGACGAATTATTCCAATACACATTTTTATAAGCTCGAATTTTTATACATATCTACAACTACATGTCAATGGTACAATTAAGTGATTTAGCTTTATGTTTATTTCAAGTTCAAACACAAAATAAAAATAGTTTAAACAATTGTTGCATAATTAAATTTAAAGAAGAATCGCTGCTCGTTCCGCTTTTGGTCTACGGTAATCATAGTTAGCCACATCGGGACATTCATCGATATATTGATTATAAACATTGACCAAGCTCAGACACTCTTCGACAGATAATTCAAATGGTCTTAGTGTATCTCGGACTTCAGCACGTTTGAAAAGTTCTTGTGTAATGTCTTCGCGTCCTTCTGGTGGCAATAGAGTACTGAAACCACGACGACAATATTTCTGACGCATACTAAATATATGACGTACAACACGTTCAACTAATTTGAATGGTAACTCTGTTTTTGGCTGCTTCAGTGGCATCAGTTTAACAACACCCACATCAACTTCAGGTTTTGGAACAAAAGCTTTACCCGGTATAATAAACTTTAACGAAGGTTGTGTCCAAATTTGTGACATTACTGAGAGAC